>MU008160.1:1800000-2130000 GCA_010909165.1 Anthoceros angustus
TGAACATCCGCCTCCTTTCGGCCGACAACGCAAGCCCCAAGCTCATGTTGCGCGGCCTCCGCTAACTCCTCAACCCAAGGTGTGCTTTTCCAGTGTACAAGGCTTGAAGCGGCCCGAAGGTGGCGATTAGGGATCTGTGCCCTTGAATGTCCTCAAAAGTCTCGCCTCGTCAATGCTCTCGCACCATCTCCATTTCTTGAGAACACTTGCGGATGTCGAACGCCACCTCCCCAAGTCTCTGCTTTTCACCAGCCAATGCTTGCTTCACCTCCTTTGCAGTGGCATCCACCTTGTCAAGTTGCAGACCGCCAACTCAAATGGATCGTGGTCGCTGAGGATGGTAGCCACCTTGCTCTTCCTTCGCGTGCTGCCCTCACCTGATCATCACCGAAGTTACCCATCCACCCTTCCAGTGGAACATTATTGCATGCAAAGTGGCATTGTGCCACCAGGTAGAACCAATATGCAGGAAAAGTGGCCTTGGGCACGAAGTGGAAGATGATACGAGTAAATGACCGGGTGCAACGACATGTGGCAGTGGACAATTGCATGCAAGTGGCATTGCACAGTGGAACAAATGCGGGAAAAATGACATTGGGCACTGGAAGTGGAAGCAAAAGCAAATGACGAGGGTGCAACGCATGTGGCAGTGGACCGACGTGCAAAGTGGCATTGTGCACACAGTGGAACAAATGAGCGGAAAAATGACATTGGGCACGGAAGTGGAAGATGACATAGCAAATGATCGTGGTGCAACGCACATGTGGAGTGGACGAATTGCAGCAAAGTGGCCTTGTACACATAGGTGGAACAAACCGCAGATAACCGACATTGGGCACACCAAGCGGATGAGAAACAAACAGACATGACTAGGTGCGACGACATGTCGCTCAACAACAGTGTCCGAGCCGATCAGATAAGCTAGTGCATGGTGCACTTCACATGAGCCTACACTATGTCAAAATAGGTTGATGACAAGGAGGGCCATCCCGGTGCTCCTTAGAGGATACTAGGTAGTCTAGAGGACTTAGCGACTGTGCATGGAATCAGAAGATAAATCTGGCATGTTAGACAACCTTGAGAGACAAAATAAAAACAAGCACATCCTACCATGAGGTGGCTGCTCATGTCTGTGGCTTCCCTACAATGAGTAGGGGCTCTTCCTCCTTGACTCCGCAGCCTTCACCGCCTCCCGCTTTTCCTCTCGTATTTCGCTTTTATTCCTTCCGGATTGGTCTTCTCGTGAAACACCCTCCAGTTCACCTCAACGCCAAGAAGTTTCTCCAACGCAATCCCAAGGGCCATAAGCCTAGGGATCCGCTTCTCCCCAAGCTGGGCCTCAACTCGTACATGCCATAAACAAGAACATCAACCCTCCATTCTTCACGAGGGCAGCCTCGCCAACCATGCCCCTCGTTAAAACTGGGGCCAAAAGCTTCCACCTCCTCCTCATTCCCCAACATTTCCTCACCATTTGCGAGCCCCAAGTCTTTGACATCCACCCCAAAGACAACGGATGCGCCATCACTCCATGTCCATCTTGCCATCTCTTTCGCTCGCCCATATTCCTCCAAGCGCTCTCTTTGCTGCCGGCGCTCCTTCCGGCTCCGCTCCGCCCTACTTTTGGATTCCATGGATCGCCACGGCTTGGGCACCCTGTGAGGTCGCTTCCACCTCACCTCCGCCGCCACAGATGAGTGCCCAGAGCTCCTCCCGAGTGTGGTCTTCCACATCTCTGGCGCCCTCGCTTTCAAGCTCCGGACGCCCTTAGATGAATTCCTCCGCACACACAACCCACATCAAGGACCACCGCGTTACATGGAAAGCTGCAGTGAAGCACCATCCACATCCGCAGCATCAAAGCACTCGAGCACGCCAGCGCATCACGCCGAGCCGCAAGTCCCCATCGCGACGGCCCGCCTTGTCCTCCGCCATCCGCAGCCTCTCGCCGTGCAGACGAGGCCCATGTCCTAGCCCCAAACCACTGGGCTCGAGGAGGGCTCCACAAGCCGGGTCTCGGGACATGAGCTTAGAGGTGCCTCCCACCTGAAGAGGCCTTGCACTTGACGATCACCACCTCACCCAATCGCACCCTAAACTTTCCAAACATGCAATCATACCTGAGGCCGATCCCGGCTTCCGAGCTCCTAGGTGGGCGTTTCCTGGGCATGTCGGAGCAGGTCATGGCGAAACGCAAGCCCGAACCCAAGAATTGCTCAGCGACCTCGCACCTCGCATTGGTGGCTCGAACTTGGCTGTCCTCCCGGCGCTGGCCCGATCTCCCTTCCGACCGCTGCCTCTAAACCGTGGGGACCTCATTGTGGATGAGTGGGCACCCTCCTCCCTTCCTCCCCGAACACTCCAAATGGCGATGGTGGCGCGCCTCGAGCTCCCCGAGAGCTCAAACCGCCACACCTTCACGCCCGAGCCGGTACTTTCCTCCCAAGTTCAAGCATGACATGTTCACGCTCCAAATTTGACTTAACTTCAAACTATATAAATATTGGATAATCGAAACTCAGGCAAGCACATAGTGCACATTTGCATATGTCACAAATGTGGTATACCTAACCGTGCCTAATACACCCAATCTAACTATGTTTCGTGCCCAATCTAGCTCCAACTTGTTGCAGCTTTGGCGAGCCGGGGTTTGCCGATTATCAAGTCATGGCGGGCGTCGGCATCACAGTGAGCAAGACTTCAAAGATAGCCACCGAAGGTAACTCTTGCCTCAAGACATCCTTCCACTGCATGTCACTTGGAGTGGTGCCCAGACACGTGCTGTCCCCGACCGCAACCCTCGCCACCGAGAGATATAATGGTGGCCGGCTCCGAGTCTACCAGACTGGGTACCACACAATTGAGACCCTACTAACAACTTGACTAACATTATCCAAAGGTTTCAGCAGATCCACTCATAAACCATGGCACAATTTGTTGTGGGAAAGCATTAACCATTTTTCGTTTCTAAACCACTTCCTCCGTCTTCACCGAATGGCCACCTTGGCGTTAGAGCAACCAAGAGGGTGCGTGTGGTCTCGACCTTTTTCCTTTGCCGGTGATGAACTCCTTTCGATGGGGGCGGGCTCCGGATCCGTGTTCAAGAAAGGCATGTGAAGTATGTTTCTCATGATATTTCTTTTGTCCTCTTTACGGTAGGATCTTGAAACGGGTCCCTTCTCTCGCTGCACTTGCCGGTTGACCCCACCTCGGCTTGTTTGGGTAAGCGTGTTGAGATGCTTGTACTTGTTGCAGCGGATCGGCAAATCTTCATGGCATCGACTAGCATGTGGTGACCACTGGGTACTCGGACCCCTCGAAAGGAGTTTTTTTTTTGTTGTTTGTGTTAAGTTGTGAATCGTGTGAGTTGGAGTGTGAAGTCGATTAGAAAATAAGAAAAGTCTACTAGAGCCTAGTAGGAGGAAGAGAGTCTAGTCCCGATCCTCGATGTAACCTTGAGGGTGGCTGTCGTTGCTAACGCGTTGCTAGGCCGGTTGTTAATGCATTCGTTGTTATGACTAAACTGGCTACTCCGTCCGCTCGCAGATACCCTCCCGAGTTCCTCCGCCGCCCGGCCCGCCATGCTGGGGCCGCCTCGACGAACACGGGTCCCCGCCTCCCCTACACACACCACCACACTGCTAGGGTCCGTCACTGTGACCTTGATCGCCTCTCCGAGCCGCCGGCTCGCCGCTGACTCAGACTCACGTTAGCATGAAGACACACAAAGGTCTCGCAAGAAACGCATCAACACCAAGAGAAGATGATTTATTGAAGCAATTTCACCTCTTTATACTACGCCCAAGTCGGCGCCTTTATTACACCTCATTCGAGTCTGTGCCCAAGACGCCTAATCGGCGCTACCATCCTATTCCTCCCTCCTATCTCCTTCGCCAGGTGGGCCCGGAAGGTCCTCTGGTTCCGCTCTTGGTATTGGTGGTCCAATCTCCTGTCCCGACAATTATACAAGACTCCAATCGGATGATCCGCGGGCCCTTCCTTCCTCTGGAACTCGCCGTTACAACGGCATGGTCTCGACGACACTGCTACACAACGCCCCTGCCCCTGGGTCCCTCCCTAGAGGGCCACCGACGGTTTCGCCTCCCCAAGCCTGAGGACCTCCTCGCTCCCGAGTCCGGGACCTTGTGGTCCTGGCCTCGACCCCGAGTCCGAACTTCGGAGTCCGCTTTATTTTCCTCGAGTCCGGCCTCACGGGTCCGGCCTCATCTTCGGGTTCGGACCGGTCCGAACTTCCACACGGGGTCCGATCCCCAAGCTCCGGACACCTTATCCGCGGACTCTTATGCGCTAGGGCCCCTCATCTACCCACCACCCTTTGTCTTGGGTCGTGTTGGCTTCCTCCTTCCGCGCCTTCGTCCCCGCCTATCCTCCTCCCGAGCAAAGCTGCGGACTTACCCCCGAGGTCCGCTTGTATTGGCCCCGCCCCTGCCTCCCGAGGCTCTTCTCCCTCCGCTGCCTCCAAACATGTGGCCACTAGGGATCCCTGGCCGCCCCATGCCCTTCATCCCTTCCCAGCCTTCCGGGGTCCGGCCCATTTGTAGCGGCTACCGAGGCTTCTAATGCCTTAAGGAGTGTGGTGACCACATGGGTACTCAGGCTAAAAGGAGTGTTTTTTTTGTTTGTGTTTAAGTTGTGAGAATCGGGGTTGGAATGTGAAGTAGGTTAGGAAATAAGAAAAGTCTACTAGAGCCTAGTAGGATAAGAGAGTCTAGTCCTCGATCCCGACAGAACCCTGAGGGTTACCAGTTGCCATAACGCTGCTGTTAGTTGATGCAGACCGTTATGACAACAACCGACGGAGCTGCTATGGTAGCAACCAAGTCGGAGTTATTTTCCGATAAATTCGGAAACCTATTTAAAGTGAATCAGGAAATACACCGAGCGGGAAGTAACGTGTCCTATACTAAGTCCACGTAGCGAAGTGGGTATCTTGAAATTGAGTAAAGCCCCGACGGGCGCTACCGAACTCAGGCCTGATCGGAGACTAAGCTGGGGCGCGGGTCACAAGGCGGGGTCACAGTCGAATGCTGGTTCGTGACAAGCACGCCAAAAAGACGAGGGTCTGAGCAACACGCTCGGGAGGATCTGGCGGTGAGCCGGGAGGGAGGGTGCTATGAAGCAGCCGGCGGCCCCAATTATGGTTGGTGGAAGGAGCCAGAAATGAGGGGGGCAATTCTGGCATGACGGTCTGGTGGAGAGCTACCAAGGAGCGCGTAATCGACGGAAGGGCGGCGTAATCGGACGGAAGGGCGGCGCGGACGAAGGAGGCGAACGGAAGGAGCGCGAGTTGACGGAAGGAGCGGCGTAATCGGACGGAAGGAGCGGTAATCGGAGCCAAGGAGCGGCGAATGGACGGAAGGAGCGCGAATCGGACGGAAGGAGAGGTGTGGTCGCAAGTTCGCCCATGCCGGTGGGGAGTAATCAATGCAGCCCCGAGAAGGCCGGGTGGGCGGGCAGCGCTGCGATCAGCCGGGGAGCACGCGAATCTGGTGGAGCGAAGAGGCCGTGGGAAATCCTGCAGGATGGATAAAGTAGGGTGAGGCGGACAGGTACCTGACTGGTCGAGTGGCGCGCACCTAGAGAGCGTCGGGAAGGATTCTAATCGGAGGAGCGGGGCGTGGTCACGCCACAGGGTCACTGGGCATGCCGGAGTAGTCGGCCGGAGCAGGAGTGATATGATGGGCGACGGCCGAATAATCGATCGAGGTGCAGGCCGCGGAGAGAAGTCAGCGGCACCAAGGGGGGGGCACCTAATCGTGGTGTGATACACCGGACCTCACATATTTGAGGAGGAAAGGCGGATCGGGCTTGAGCGGCAAAGTATATATTGTGCCCAAAGGATCAGACAGGTTTCAATTCCAGAGGGGTGGGTGTCAAGCCGGATACGTAAAACGGCCGAAGTACGTGAACCGAATAAATTCAGTGGTCTGACGCTTCCCAAAAGTGCGGAGGAATCCACAGTGGTGACACCGCCATCGTGGAGTTGCCGAAGAAGAGTTTCCTAGGAATTCTCCAACAAACAAGCCGTGAGCAAGGAAATTTTGTGGAAGTCGGCCCCGAGGAGACTGATATCTGGTCCTAAGAAGACCACTAAGGCCATTGAGGCCATTACCATCGTCAATGGCCCAACATGGGGCAATCGGAGAGTGAAAGCGGTTCCTTGGTGGCCAAGCATCACTTGTCCTTCATGGACAAAAAGTGGTGCTACAAGAGCCTGTAATTGGTTCGGAATGGAGTGACACATGAGGGAGAAGGCTGTGGGAAGGCAACACGAACCAACCCCGCACTGGAATATTCAGTTGTTCCAGCTTATGAGAGGCTCAAGAGGAATGTGGTGGAATAATCATTGATCCTTTCGTGAAGCCATCTCCCAAAAGTGCAGGAGGCACAAGTCGCCATTGCTCCCACATTGTCTAGGGTGGAGAATGGTCACCAACAAAGTTAGACCTCGAAATGGCCGGATTAGCCAGTGATCCTGCTCGCTCACTAAGAAGCTAGAGCACATTGTCTTTTCTTGTCTTTCTCTATGAGGTGAGAGGGTCCAAGATAGATTGGGCTAGGATGTTCTATGACATGGTGGAGAGGGACCACTTGACCCTACCATCACCCAGCCCTCGCCTCTATCTCCTTCTTAATCCACATTTTTGACCATGCCAAGTTGCGGAGGGGATAGAGATGGTCTCATTTCCATGCCCGGAGGCCGGTGTTTGAAAGAAGGAAGCCCAAAGAGGAGTCGAGGAAGAGGCCATCTCCGTGGCACGGGAGTGAAGATGAGAAGTCCAAGTGTCCATGAAGAGGAATGTGGCGCTTGCTAAGGCATCACCATGGCTAACAAAGCAACCGGAGTTGCTAAGACCCCAACAGCACCAAGAGAGGTCGGGCCGAGCAGGGGACTCCAACCACTCCTAGAGCCACAAGAGCACGAGGAACTCACCGACAAGCAGATAAAGGAAAGGCAGCACGGGCTCAGAGCCCGTGGCGGGAAGCCACAGTCAACAGGAGGAATCGGCCCAACCTTGGCACCGACCGAGAAAGTCACTACTGCTCAAGGGTGACCTCAAGTATACCCCAAGTGGTCGCAGGGAGAGCCGGGCCACCATAGGAAGGAGGGAACCCATCCCGAAGGTTTGGGGCCTAACATCACCCGCAAGAGTTGGGTCTCAGCTATGGCACGCACTAGGTGAGATGGAGGACCGAGCTGGGTCCTCTCTTTGTTAGGTTTACAGCAGCAGGGAACAACAGAGAGGAGGAGCTCCAGGAATGAAGGGAGAAGGAGGTCTTGGAGGGACGCCTAGGTAGCATGGAAGGGAATTAAAGGAAGGTCCGAGAAGAGTTGCAAGACCAAGGATGTGGAAACCTCATGGTTCACTCTCCTGACACAAAAGCACCATAGGGGAGCTGCAATGTCATCTCGATGCGCAAGTTCAGCCGAAATCGGATGCCGGGCGCCTAAGAAGGAGAGGGACGAGGCAAGGAAAGGTTGGAAAGAGGCCAAGAGGGCTGTGATTGCAAGGAGAGCCACCGTGGAAGATGCGAGCCTCCCATGGAAGAATCTGGCCGAGTTAGCACCGAGGAGGTTGCTACAAGCAACCGCCAAGCCGCTAAGGAAGCACACCTGCACTGCTAAGGGAGCAACAGCTCCAAGACCAGCTACAACAAGGAAGAAGGGGCAATGTAAGACTGTGAGGAGGACAACAGGGGGGAGCGGTAAGCACCGCCTAAGAAGTCTAACTTCCCAATGGTGCATTAGATTGAGGGATGCTTATCAAGATAACCATGTGCCCGGATTCTCCTTGGCTGGAGAGAAGATTGTCTCCCGAAAGTTTATGTTGTTGTGGGCATGGGGGACATGGAGGTACTTGATCCATGCCTTGACGGCACGGATCCTACCTATGGGTTGGATTCTTAAGGAGGAAACTCTCACCGACCCATCCAGATTCAAGAGCTCACCGAGGAGGAGTACTGCACTATGCGGCGAGCACAAGAGAGAGAGGAGTCCCCGAGGAGGTAGAGATTTTATGGGAGAGATTGCCCAACCAGCCAAGAGGGAGGAGAGCAAGAGGAGAACATGCTAGGGCCTAGGAGGCCTGTGGAGAGGTAATAATAGGGGTAAGTGGCCAAATAGCTAAAGGCCCATGTGTTATAGATCGAAATCTTATCCTCTCATAGTGGATGAATTGATAGATAGGCCTCTAGGATTGGTAGGCTAAGACCGATTGGTATTTTGGCAAGCCAAGCCGCTTTGTGGGTCGATCTTGGGTATAAGAGGCAGCCTCTTGATGAAATGTAAGCAATGTTTAAGTCTTGGTGTTTGGGGGAAGCACGGGGTTTGGGGGTACCAGATCCAAGGTCGTAAGTCTAGACACCGCCTTTGTCACAGGAGGAGCCAAGAAGACCACTGTTGCCTAGATCCGTGGCGATCCGCAAGAGTGGTGGAAAGCAAGGGGGAGCCTTGAGGTCTCCTTGAGGGAGTCCAAGGTCAAGAGGAAGGGGTTGTGAAGCCGGGAGGCGTCCACTCTTCCTCATTCTTCTAGTCTAGTACTCACCTTGTGTTTGAGTTTTGTGTGTGTTGAGAGGTGTTTGGAAAATGAGACAAGTGAACTGTGAGAGAAGTGGAGAATCTGGACATGGAGAGTTGCTGATTGGCTGTTTGAGAGGAGTAAGAAGGACTGGAGAAGTCTGTAAGTGATGTGTGTTGGAAGAAGAGAGCGTGAGTGGAGGTTGAAGATCCCGTGAGTGGATGGGACGGAATGATTATGGAGAGTGAACAAGTATTTTGAGAGTTGGTGAGTGTAAGGTGGATGAGAACCTTGTAAGGACTGGAGAGTGTGAGTCGGAAAGTGGAGATTGAATGGGCGTGAGGTGAGAACAAGGAGAGTTGAAGAGAGTTGGGGAAACTTGGAGAGTGTGGGAGGATCGAGGCACCTCAAGGTGTGAGAGCTGGAGAGGTCTGTATGGAGCTTGGAAGGTGAGCTGAAAGGCTGGAGAGGGGCAAGGAAGTCAAGAAGTGCCGCAAGAGTGAGGGAGGAGTTATGGGAGAATCCCGATTGGTGGATCTAACTTTGTGGATGAATAAGAGAGAGAGAGAGAGAGAGATTATCCACTTGGATCCCAAGTGGACCCACCTTCTATTAATAGCCGACTGATCCCAAGGTGGACCCCTCCGCTAGAAATAGAGGTTGCTAAGATAGCAACCGCCTCTGCTAAGGTAGCAACAGGTCGCTAAGATAGCCACAGTGTCCGAGTGTTGTTAGGATAGTAGCTGTCTCAGAATCGCTAGATGTTTATGTGTCTGTTTGGTTGGATTGGCTATGTTTTGGTTGTCTTGACACGAAATCACTCCCTTGGGTACGAATCTCAAGTCTACAACGATAAAGAGGGTAAATGTGGCCTCTTTGTGACCACTTGGTTTAGAAAATCACTCCACATTTTGGGCCGTAGTGTCATTGTTGTCAAGACCTTAGAGTAGACTAACCTTGTCTAGTAGTGTATTGGGAGTCTTGAGTGATACATGGATGCTACCCATTGAGTCTCGAAAGTTCCGACCCGTGAAGAGAAGACTCAAGAAGAAGACAACGCTGCGTGGAGCGAGGCTAAGGGTCGCCGAGAGCCGAGGAGAGCAAAGAAAACGTACTACCGGAGGAGCCAAGAAGCAAGCAACAGTCGCCTAGGACGATGACCATCCTTGTCTTCCGACCTCCGTCCGAACTTGTGCTGAACTCAAAGAACTTTTGGACAGGCGCTACAGAGATCTGTTGCTAGACCAACAATCGTTGCCGGGATAGTGACGACGTCATGGCGATTTCGCCTTTTGCAATAACTACTAAGCACCATACCCACGTATGGAGAGAAGAAGGGTATGAAGATCCGACGAGTTTGTTGAACGCTTTGAGCAACTAACCATTGCAAATCGTGAACTGGGATGCAGCGATTCACTCTTCTACGGAGTTCTTCATGGAGGGCCAAGTGGTACAAGAGGGAGTACCTCAAGGCATCAAGACTCAAAGAACCTTCAACGAATCAAGAAAGCCTTTTGTGAGAGGTCTGGGGAATAGATGTAGAAGGCTACGTGTTGTCAAAGTTGGAGTTTTTGAGGAGAAGAAGGAAGGAGACCTTGCAAGCTTATGTTGAGAGGTTTCTTAACTTGCGTGATCGTAGTGGTCCTCACTCGATTTCTGTGCCATTCGGGTTTGCTAAGGGGTTAGATCCGGGCCGAGATGTGAGGCAAGCGGAGAAAGACGAGACAAGGCCATCAAGGCGGCACTCAACTACGAAGAATCCAACTCCTTGGACAAGAAGAAGCACAAGAAGGAAAAGAGCAAGAAGAAGAAGTCCAAGCGAGGGAAGAAGGACAAGGGATCTTCGTCGAGGAGGAAACTTCGAGGAGAGTGACCTCTCAAGACTCGAGACTGGAGGACTCTTCCTGAGGATGGCAAGACGGAGGAAGAATCCTAAGACGAGAGACGCAGGAAGAAGAAGAAGGTTGGCGCTTAAGAAGAAACCGAGGCTCGAGGATCAAGGGAGCTGGCTGTAAACAAGAGGCTAGTGCTAAGAAGGAAGTGGAACAAGTCAAGAGGGACAAGGCTGCACAAGAAGGTGCAACAAAGAAGAAATGAAGATGGAGGAAATGATGAGCAAATTGAGAAGTTTCACCTCAACGCCGTGGAAGGAGCATGAGAAGAGGAGAGCCGCATCCAAAGGCTCGGGCTAACCTGCTTTGTTCCACTTGTGGCCAGCCAGCCACACTAAGTCCAATCATGTGGCCAAGGTGCACATGCTACGACGAGGAGGAGGAAGAGGATCGCTGGAGGATACCTACCGATCCGTGGAGGTTTCCTGGACAACAAGATTCCCCAAGACCGCCCATCCATCGATGAATTCCATGGGGCGCATTCAGAATAACCAAGTGCCTGTGGTTGCTAAAGCAAGGGTTCGCAAATCAGAGTCATGCAAATAGCTGCTCATCAACAAGACAAAGCCAATGGTGAACGGCCGTGCCAAGACCGCAAACAATGGTGTGTAGGGAGTGTCACTTGCCCAAACCGAGGAAGACTCTCAATTGCTCAACCACCGTGAGGGTTCAAGGCATCCCAAGGAGCCGTGCGCCATGCACGTGGAGGATGCCCTTATGGTCGCTTTGGGAGGATGCGGAAGCCATGGTGTTTGGGAGCTAGATGGACTGGGGGTGAGGAGACTACTAGGAGGTAAAAGCTAGGAGAAGAAGAAAGAGAGAGGCACCACAAAGTCCAAGAGAGCACTCCAAGCCCGGAGGGAACGGATCTAGAGGAGACACTTGAGAAGGAGAACCCCAGAAGGAAGAATCAAGGAGTGAATCGCCTGGGGCGCCGAGAAAAGAAGTTCCAAAGAAAAGGGAGAGGAACCCGAGTTTCCACCGGACGTCGCCGGAAGTCATGGAGATGATAGAGGAGGAATTGACCAAGACAAAATCACCGAGCTCGTGATCCCGAGACGCAGAAGTCCTCTCGTTAGCAACCGCTAAGGCGGCCGCTAAGCAACCGCCGACGTTGTTGCTAAGGGAGCAACCGCGATCGCTGGGAAGAAGGAGGGAATCGAGGACCATTTAACCTTGAAGCCATCATGGATTTGCCATCACGCTTTGGTCAACTATTGAAGGACAACCAAGTACAACAAGTTCGAGGGCCTTGCAAGAAGCGCAACCCAAGAGGAAGAGGCGATTGCCCAAGCCAGGACCAAGGGTGCTGACTCCTACAGTCAACCTAGTGTCCATGATAGACCAAGGGCCAGCGGAGCTGCAAGTAGAGATCGCTGGCTGCGTCATCAAGCGGGTTCCCCTGGATACTGGATCCGAGGTGAACATCATGACGGAAGCAATAGCAAGGAAGCTTGGGTTGGACATTGAGCATACCACAAAGGTGCTGAGATTGGCTGACATGTCAAAAATGCAGCCTGTGGGAGAACTGAAGGGAGTAACCACCATCATAGGGACCATTCCTATCTCATGGACTATGTGGTTATCCAAAGACAAGGCGCCTGTGTACGACATCCTATTGGGAAGGACCGTCAGATGGCTCAAGATGCAAGATGACTTGGGGAGGAAGGAAGTAAGCCAATGGATTGGGACCCCAAGACGAAGGAGGCGAATTTGTTTGAGTTGGAGCAGGATACCACCGTGGGGAGACTCCTACAACGGAAGGATACACATTGGAGAAACATCGACTGGAGGAAGAAGGAGGGAACGGACAAATTTTGCACATATCGCATGGTCGATGAGGAGGAAGAGTATAGGAGGGATATCCCTTACTCCCTCAATTTGGTGGACCGCTTTGGTTCATGGAGGACTGCATCAGGAGAGCCGACAAGAACCACGAAGCACAGGCGTTGCTAAAGCAACACACTCAACAAAGGTTGCTAAGGGGATCGAGGACAACAAGAAGCCGAAGAGGGTGAGCCGTGGATCATTCGATTCACCTCGAGGACCTATTTAGGGAGTGGGGATGAGGGAAGAGGACCTGAACCGGAGGAAGGGTTTGGTGAGAGTTCAGCACCCGTGGAGCGAGAATGGGTACAAGCGACGAGATTAAGGATGTGGAGGTATTGCGAAGGTGCTGAAGTTTGCACGATGGAACCAGCGAAGAAGGAATGAAACAGCCCTCCGAGTTCATCGACGGTTTTTCGAGGTGATGATATGAAGGGATTCCCAAGAAGTGGGGAGCATAGGATCGATTTGGAGCCGTGGAGCGACTCCCTGCGAATTCCCAATACAAGCTGAACCCAAAGTACTCATCAAGGTGAAGGAGCAATTGAATTGTACTTGAAGGCGACGCCATCTATCCAATCGTCAACAGAGTGGGTGGCTCCGATCGGGTTCAAGAAGCACCGGAAAGATTCGAGTATGCCAAGACGGAGGAAGCTCAACAAAGCAACCAAGAAGGACCATTTCCTCGCCATTCATCGACAACATCCCGGATTTGGTCGGAAGATGTGTGTACTGCTTGACTGCACGGGGTACAATCACCGTGCACTTGAGGAGAGTGACCCCTTCACAACGGATTGGGGACCTTCATAAGAGGAGTGCGTCGGATTGACGGAGCGCTTCCTTCATGCGAGCATGGTTGAGATCTTCAAGGAGTATCTCCACAAGTTCATGGAGGTATTCCTAGATGATTTTGTGTGTTTGGGAGTGTGGAGGAGCACCGGATCACTTGCGGCGGTGCTTGGCAGGTGTCGTGAAACTCAACTTTGCCTACATCCCGAGAAATGCTACTTTGGCATGCGGAGGGATTTTGTTGGGGCACGAATTTCAGACGAGGCATCAAGTTGATCCGCAAGGTGAAGATGATTGTTGCCCGAAGCTCCAACAACTCTCAAGGAACTCGGGGTTCCTTGGCATGGTGGGCTACTACACGCTTTGTGCCTAACTTTGCTAGGAGGGCGCTCCGACCAGCTTGTTGAGGAAGGACCAAGAGTGGACCGACACCGAGAGGAGGCAAGATTTCAAGATTTGAGGACCACGTTGGTAACAACCCTCAAGGGACCGGATTGGAGCAAGAAGTTCCATGTTTACGTGGATGTTTCCGCCGCCATTGGTATGCCTTGAGCCGGATGACAAGAAGAGGGACTACCCAATCTACTACGGACGGCAACTCACCGATGCGGAGCGCAAGTACACAACAACCGAAAGGGAAGCCCTTGGGATGGTGTATTCAAGAAAAGTTTCGCCATTATCTCCTCTCCTATGAGTTTGTGTTCCATGTTGACCATTTTGCTCTCAAGCATCTTGTCAACAAGGCGGATCTTCGTCGCATAGCTCGTTGGATCTGCTGTAAGAGTTCACCTTCACGGTGGAGACACGTGAGGGGAAGAAGCATGTGAATGCCGACTACTTGTCTCGCTTGAAGACGGAGAAGGTGGAGCATGATCAAGAAGATCATTTTCGGATGAAGCTTTGCCGGAGGAGGATGAGGAGAGTGCTAGGCCCAATGCCAAGTTGATCGGAAACGGAGGTACAGCACCAAATGAGAAGGGAGGGAGAAGTTTGTGCCACCCCTATGAGGAGGTCTTTCGCTTTTAGCAACGGGGTCGATAAAGACGTCACAACAAAGAATGAGGTTGTTCTATACTTCTCCGCACTGCGGGACAAGCCGCATGGTAGGGCCGATGGAGTTGAGAGGTTGTGGGTCAAGGATGGTCAAAAGGACCGGGTTCTCGCCCTTGCATGAGGAGGAGGCCGGAGGTCACTACGCTACCAACGTGACTGTAAGAAGATCTGAGGTGGTATTGGTGGCCAACCTTGCATAGATGCTAGGGAGTTCATCAAGCTGTTGTGATGCATGTCAAAGGGTTGGGAAGCCAACCAGACCACACAAAGGGCCATTGGTCCCTATCCTAGCCTTGGCGCCTTTGAGAAGTGGGGATTGACTTCACCGATTCAACCCAAGACCAAGGGGAGCCAACCAATATATTCGTAGCAACGGACTCTGCACGCATGGTGGAAGCTCAAGCCTTGCCGTGGACACGAAATGTGGTGGCTGTGTTCTTGTTTGAGCATATCATCACAAGGTACGGTCGTTGGTTGTGGCTGGGTACCCATTTCATCAACGAGGTGATCTCACACATGGTGAAGTATTTCAACATCAGCCACGGAAGACCACCCCTACAACCCCAAGGCGAATGGACTCACGGAGAAAGCTAATGGTTGTTTTGATCCTCAACAAGTTAACCATCACTACACTACGATTGGGACCGAAGCTTCACTGGCAGGGGACAGATGGAGAAGGTGACCACACAATGACTCCCTACTACCTCACCTATGGGCATTCACCACCATGCCCATTGAGTTTGAAGTGCCAACGTTGAGAGTCCAAGAGCATAAGAGGATGACGGTGGAGGAGAGCCATTGGAGAGGCTCATAGGCTTTGTTCAAGACATGGAGAAGGAACAAGCACATGTAACGCCAAGGGAAGAGGAAGGAATGGCATGACCTAAGTTGCAAAAACAAGAGTACGTTGTTCCGGGACTTGGCGCTATGACACAGTACATGCACTTCGAAGTCGCATCTTAGATGGATGGGTCCTGGTGCCGCAAGTGTTCGACAATGGATCCACACACCGCACAACTTGACTCGCTAACCAGGTCAATGGTTGGCGCGTGAAGAAGTATTAAATAAGTTGGCGGGACGCCAACAAATGAGAAGGGGAGTATGTGGTGACCACATGGGTACTGCACTCTAAAGGAGTTTTTTTTTTGTTTTGTGTTTAAGTTGTGAGAATCGTGGAGTTGGAATGTGAAGTAGGTTAGGAAATAAGAAAAGTCTACTAGAGCCTAGTAGGAGGAAGAGAGTCTAGTCCCGATCCCGGATGTAACCTTGGAGGGTTGGCTGCTCGACCGTTGCTAACGCTGTTGCTAGGGCTGCTGTTATGTGACCGTTGACAAACCGACGGGAGCCTGCTATGGTAGCAACCAAGTGGAGTTATTTTCCGATAAATTTGGAAAACCTAATTGAGCGAAATCATTGGAAATACCCAACGGAAGTAACGGGGTCCTAGCAATTAAGTCCGGGAAGAAGGGTATTTGAAACGAGTCCAAGACGGCCACGCTCAAGCTCGAGCGTGACGGAGACGGGGCGCCGGAGACAGCCGGGCGAGTCGCGACGGTGTGCAAGCACGGGCGATGGGCGACAGCCGGAGGATGCGCGGTCCGGGAGCAGAGGCAAGCGCGGCAGGAGGGGAAGGAGCCAGAGAGCGGCGTGGAGAGCTCGGAGCGCGTGGGCGCACGGAGCAGGCAAGGAAGGTGTGGCGAGCGCCAACAGTGGGAGAATCGGCGGAGAAGGCGGGTGGGCGGGCAGGCTGCGCCGGAAGGAGCAGGAAGAGTGAGCGGCGGGTGGCCGCAGAGGAAGAGGGAGGCGAGTGGGCGGGGAAGGTGGCGCACAGAGGAGCGCAAGACAAGAGGAGCGGAGGGTCAGAGGGGTCAGGGCTGCCAGTATGCCGAAAGAGTAAGTGGGTTGAGGGCAAAATCGGGACGAGGGAGGTCGAGCGGAGGGTAGCGCTTGGGGGGTCGCCAATCGTGGTTGCGTGATACACGACCTCACCTGAGGAGGAAGGCAGGCCGGCGAGGGGCAAGGCATGAGAAAGGATGTGAGGGGAGAGGGGTGCGGTGTCACCGGACAAAAACGGGCTGAAGATGGGTCAGGAATCGAATAAAGGGCCGTGACGCATCCGGAGGAATCCAGGACACGCCATCGTGGAGTTGAAGCCGGAAGTGCGGGAATTTGCCGCCGGAGCTCGACTGTAAGTCGGCTCAGGAGACGACATGGCCCCTAAGAAGACCACTCCGGTGGCCATTGAGGCCATTACCATCGCTCAATGGCCCAACATGGGGCAATCGGAGAGTGAAGCGGTCTTGGTGGCTAAGCATCACTTGTCCTTCATGGACAAAAAGTGGTGCTACAATAGCCTAATTGGTTGGGAGTGCAGGCACATGAGGGAGAAGGCCATGGGAAGGCAACACGAGAACCAACCCCGCACTGGAATATTCTTGTTCCAGTCTATGAGAGGCTCAAGAGGAATGTGGTGGAATAATCATTGATCCTTTCGTGAAGCCATCTCCCAAAAGTCGCAGGAGGCAAGCCGCCATTCACATTGTCTAGGGTGGAGAATGGCCGGGTCACCAACAAATTAGACCGAGGCCGGATTAGCCAGTGGATCCTGTGCTCTCACTCACTAAGAAGCTAGAGCACATTGTCGACCATTTCTTGTCTTTCTATGAGGTGGTGAGAGGGTCCAAGATAGATTGGGCTAGGATGTTCTATGACACAAGATGCGTGGAGAGGGACCACTTGACCCTACCATCACCTAGCCCCTCACCCTATCTCCCTTCTTAATCCACATTTTTGACCATGCCAAGTTGCCGGAGGGATAGATGGTCTCACCTTCCATGCCCGGAGGCCGTGTTTGAAAGAAGGAAGCCCAAAGAGGAGTCGAGGAAGAGGCCATCTCCGTGGCACCGGGAGTGAAGATGAGAAGTCCAAGTGTCCATGAAGAGGAATGTGGCGCTTGCTAAGGCATCACCATGGCTAACAAAGCAACCGGAGTTGCTAAGACCCCAACAGCACCAAGAGAGGTCGGGCCGAGCAACAGGGACTCCAACCACTCCTAGAGCCACAAGAGCACGACTGGGAACTCACCGGAGAGGATAAAGGAAAGGCCAGGCAGCACTGGGCTCAGAGGAGCCCGTGGCTGGGAAGCCACAGTCAACAGAGGAATCGCCCAACCTTGGGCACCGAGAATCCGAGAAAGTCACTACTGCTCAAAGGTGACCTCAAGTATACCCAAGTGGTCGCAGGGAGAGCCGCGCCAGATAGGAAGGAGGGAACCCATCCCGAAGGTTTGGGGCCTAACATCACCCGCAAGAGCCGGTCTCATGGCACGCACTAGGTGAGATGGAGGACCGATAGCTCGGTCCTCTCTTTGTTAGGTTTACAGCAAAGGGAACAGGGAGAGGAGGGAGCTCCAGGAATGAAGGAGAAGGAGGTCTTGAGGGACGCCTAGGTAGCATGGAAGCGGAATTAAGGAAGGTCCGAGAAGAGTTGCGGAAGACCAAGGATCAGAAACCCTCATGGTTCATCGGACGCAAAGCACCATAGGGGAGCCGCAGAATGTCATCTCGAGATGCAAGTTCAGCCGAAACTCGGATGCCGGGCGCCACAAGAAGGAGAGGGACGAGGCAAGGAAAGGTTGGAAAGAGGCCAAGAGGGCTGTGGATTGCAAGGAGAGCCACCGTGGAAGATGCGGAGCCTCCCATGGAAGAATCTGTCGAGTTGGCAAATGAGGAGGTTACAAGCAACCGCCCCGCTAAGGAAGCACACTGCACTGCTAAGGGAGCAACAGCTCCAAGACCGAGCTACAACAAGGAAGAAGGGGCAACAGAAGACCGGAGGAGGACAACAGCTGTGGGGAGCGGGTAAGCACCGCCTAAGAAGTCTAACTTCCCAATGGTGCATTAGATTGAGGGATGCTTATCAAGATAACCATGTGCCCGGATTCTCCTTGGCTGGAGAGAAGATTGTCTCCGAAAGTTTATGTTGTTGTGGGCAGGGGGACATGGAGGTACTTGATCCATGCCTTGACGGCACCGGATCCTACCTATGGGTTGGATTCTTAAGGAGGAAACTCTCACCGACCCATCCAGATTCAAGAGCTCACCGAGGAGGAGTACTGGACTATGCGGCGAGCACAAGAGAGAGAGGAGTCCAGCTGAGGAGGTAGAGATTTTATGGGAGAGATTGCCCAACCAGCCAAGAGGGAGGAGAGCAAGAGGAGAACATGGGGCTAGGGCGGCCTAGGAGGCCTGTGAGAGGTAATAGGGGTGGCCTCAAATAGCTAAAGGCCCATGTGTTATAGATCAAATCTTATCCTCTCTCATAGTGGATGAATTGATAGATAGGCCTCTAGGATTGGTAGGCTAAGACCGATTGGTATTTTTGGCAAGCGCCCAAGCCGCTTTTGTGGGTGATCTTGGGTATAAGAGGCACCTCTTGATGAAATGTAAGCAATGTTGGCCTAAGGTCTTGGTGTTTGGGGCGAGCACGGGGTTTGGGAGTACCAGATCCAAAGGTCAAGTCTAGACACTGCCTCTTGTCACAGAGAGCAAGAAGACCACTGTTTAGATCCGTGTGGCCGATCCGCAAGAGTGGTGGAAAGCAAGGGGGAGCCTTGAGGTCTCCTTGGAGGGAGTCCAAGGTCAAGAGGAAGGGGTTGTGAAGCCGGGAGGCTGTCCACTTTCCTCCCTCTGCCTAGTCTAGTACTCACCTTGTGTTTGAGTTTTCGTGTGGAGATTTGGTGTTTGGAAAATGAGAGACAAGTGAACTGAGAGAAGTGGAGAATGGACATGGAGAGTTGCTGATCTGTTTGAGAGGAGTAAGAAGGACTGGAGAAGTCTGTAAGTGATGTTTGTGTTGAAGAAGAGAGGAGTCCAGCTGAGGAGGTAGAGATTTTATGGGAGAGATTGCCCAACCAGCCAAGAGGGAGGAGAGCAAGAGGAGAACATGGGGCTAGGCCTAGGAGGCCTGTGAGAGGTAATAGGGGTAAGTGGCCTGAAATAGCTAAAGGCCCATGTGTTATAGATCAAATCTTATCCTCTCTCATAGTGGGAATTGATAGATAGGCCTCTAGGATTGGTAGGCTAAGACCGATTGGTATTTTTGGCAAGCAGCCGCTTTTGTGATCTTGGGTATAAGAGGCCTCTTGATGAAATGTAAGCAATGTTGGCCTAAGTCTTGGTGTTTAATGAGCACGGGGTTTGGGAGGGTTCGATCCGCGTAAGTCTAGGCACTGCCTCTGTCACAGGAGAAGACTACTGTTGCCCAGATCCGTGTGGCCGATCCGCAAGAGTGGTGGAAAGCAAGGGGGAGCCTTGAGGTCTCCTTGGAGGGAGTCCTCAAGGTCAAGAGGAAGGGGTTGTGAAGCCGGGAGGCTGTCTCCTCTTACTCATTCTCTGCTAGTTGTCTAGTACTCACCTTGTGTTTGAGTGTGTGTTGGAGATTTGGTGTTTGGAAAATGAGAGGAAAAGTGAACTGAGAGAAGTGGAGAATGGACATGGAGAGTTGATTGGCTGTTTGAGAGGAGTAAGAAGGACTGGAGAAGTCTGTAAGTGATGTTTGTGTTGAAGAAGAGAGTGTGAGTGGAGGTTGAAGATCCCGTGAGTGGATGAGATGGAATGATGAGTGAGTGAACAAGTATTTTGAGAGTTGGTGAAGGCTGTAAGGTCTGGATGAGAACCTTGTAAGGACTGGAGAGGCGTGAGTGGAAGTGGAGATTGAATGGGCGTGAGGTGTGAGAACAAGGAGAGTTGAAGAGAGTCAGGGGAAACTTGGAGAGTGGGGAGGCTGAGAGGCACCTCAAGGGGCTGAGAGCGGAGAGGTCTGTGGAGCTGGAAGGTGAGCTGAAAGGCTGGAGAGGGGCAAGGAAGTCTCAAGAAGTGCCGCAAGAGTGAGGGAAAGTTATGGAGCAGAATCCGATTGGTGGATCTAACTTTGTGGATGAATAAGAGAGAGAGAGAGAGAGAGATCAGCCTTATCCACTTGGATCCCGACCGGGACCCACCTTCTATTAATAGCCGACTGATCCCAAGGTGGACCCTCCGCTAGAAATAGAGGGGTTGCTAAGTTAGCAACCGGTCCCGCTGTCGGGTAGCATCGGTCGCGTGGCTAAGATAGCCATGTGTCCGAGTGTTGTTAGGGTAGTAGCGTCAGAATCGCTAGATGTTTGACGTGTCGTGTTGGTTGGATTGGCTATGTTTTGGTTGTCTTGACACGAAATCACTCCCTTGGGTACGAATCTCAAGTCTACAACGATAAAGAGGGTAAATGTGGCCTCTTTGTGACCACTTGGTTTAGAAAATCACTCCACACATGCTGGGAGCAGTCTGGTTCACGTCGGCACGTAAGTCGTACTTCAACCCATCGATGAATTGTTCGATCTTCGGTTCTTCGTCCAAGCGGGGCATATCCAAGGTAAGCTGCAGAAACTTGTCGCAATATTCCTGAACCGTACCTTGCTGTTGTATTTTCCAGAATTAATGGTAGAGTTCTCTCCGATGGTTAACAGGTAAGAAGTGTTTGAGGAATGTCTGACGGAAGGAGGGCCAAGTGTAGATTGGCATCTCCATTCCTAGTTCCACCTGCTTCTCCCTTTGCCTCCACCACCTGTAGGCATAACCCTCCAGAGACATCACGAAGAATTGGATTTTCTGCTGATCGTCCTTCTCTGTCGCATTCAGGTACTTGTCCAGTTTATCTAGCCAATCGTGTACTGCCTGGGCATCCTTCTCATTCCCATTGAATGTGGTTGTCCTGATCTTCCTTGCGATCATTGTCTGTCGTATGATGATGCGTCGCCGTCTCCGACTCGATTTGCTCGGTATGCCTTTCCCATGCTTCCAGTGTTCGTGCTCGAGGAGCCTAGGCGTCGGACCGGGGCCTTGATATCCTTGTTTTGCATTCCCCAGGTAAGAGTTCTACCACCAGCCTTCGTAGAGTTTCCTCCTCCATGCTCCGTACTGGTCCCGTGGGTTCCGCGGACGTCGTCTTCTCCGCATCTGATTGGCGCAGTGTGTCTGTGTAGGGGTGACCGCATCGCGTGTTGGCGGGCCAGACCGGCCAGCGCCAAAGACCGCCGCATCCGGCAAGAGGTGTCGAAATTGTGTGGCGCTGGTGTGGGCCGGGGCTTGGCAGGGACTGCTCTAAGGCTTGTAGCACACCACTCAGCTGTCATTCCAGACGTGTTTGGCCCTCTTCGGCAGGTCTACTCGATCAAAGGTCGCTCCATAGCTTTGCATCCGGTGTCCCTGTGAGACTAATGTCTCGGACACCGTAGGTCCTCTCCAAGTTTGCGGTGCGTTCTTGGTAGCACGGAGGCCTCAGCGGTGTGTGTGATGTGTCCCCATTGCAAGATTGGTGTTGCGAAGACCCGGCTCCTCCATTGGTGCGTGGAGCCGATTTTCTTCACCCCCTGGCGTGGATTGGCTCGGTGGTGTACTGCTGCCCAAAAGGCGCTCGGGTCGTTGAGCTCCTCGTAATCGCGCCACCTCCGCTTGGGATTGACGCCGTTGGGCCAATTTCTGGCATCTCCTCGCCTCGGTTTCCCTCCCGGGTCCCAAGATCTGCAATCCGGTCAGCCTTCCATGATTAGCTAAGGTGGGTGCTTGCCTACCTCTCCGGGCGCACTCGCCGATTCCCCAGGCAGACTGCCTCGGCCATAGAGATCCGCTCTCCATCATGCGTGGTGAGACGTGGTCACTCATGTTTGGTCACGCGCAAGGATTCCGGCGCAGGATCCGCCCATGTAATTGAGGGCTCGATATCAATGCAACACTCCACGGGCTTGGTCGGCTCCGGAGGTTGTGTCGAGTCTAGAATGGCCGTGTTCTTTCACGATTTGTGGGTACATAAGGGCTTGGCTGCTCGCCAAGAACCCTTGCAGATATCGCTCTGTACTACACGAGGTTCTTTTACACGCTTTCACACCGTCTAATTTCTTAGTTACGTATTTACCTAATTATGCATATACGCGTTATTACGGATCCCATTCCGTTGGTACTTGACGTACCATTCGGGACGAGGTTTGAGTGGGTACCCGTTTTCTGAATACCTAGCCGGGTTCATGAGCGGTGTCGCGGCTTCGTGTCCCGAGTCTGTCTGGATCCAAGCTGGTCACCTGTTGTGACAGATCTATTTTTGGATATAGATATATTATTATTTTTTCTAATATTTTATTATATCTCAATTTATTTCAAACTTATTTTTAGAAAATTAAGTAAACAACTCAAGAATATGTACCTAATACGTTACGTGGTTTATTTATATTCTCTTCATGATGTCGGCTTAAGTTGATACACTTGCTACATGATCAAATATTTGTTTACTAGCCTGCTGAAAGAATATTATGATGTCATATTATTTTTTTAATAAAATAACTATGTCAAGTTTCTTTTACAAGTAGAGTATTATGTTGATACGCAAAATACTATAAAGAAACAAAAGATGTGTATAATATACTTGTTCTAGATTGGCATATATGTTATGTGGTTAACAACTCCACATGAAAATACAAGTGGAGTTGCTATTTCAAAATTGAAATTCTTGGATGTCAGTAAAGTTAAAAGACCAAAACCTATGTTCATAGAATTATCATTGAAATGATTTTTATTCATAATGAGGGTTCAATTTTTCTTCAATGTGTGTATCATTATGATACTTTCAATATGGCATGATTTAATATTAGAGGTTGTTGCTGGTAATCCGAACACTACATTAATAAACCACGAGTGTGGTGAGGGCATAGCATTAGGTGATCCTTTGCGGTTTTTTGTTTTAGCTGCACTAAATCGATTTATACAGATAGGATCAAAAGAATTCAACCCTCTTACATCTAATCCATATTACCGAGTCATGGCTATGAACGTTGCAAATTACCCAGTGTATAGATTGTTTGCAAGTCTTGTTTGCTATGCACCTAGAGAAACCATGAAATCGCTAGAAGACTGCTTCAATTGCCTCGCATATGTACAAAATGAACTTTTGATGAACCTTTGTCCTGCTAAAAGAAGTGGGCAAATTTTAGTTTTCGATTGTTTTTTGAGATACTCAGCTGATGAGCCAACATTTTGTCCGGCAACACCAACACCATAGAATTTGTGAATGGAGTTTCAAAGTAGCATCAATTCTTATTAAAGATTGCAAAAATATTAAGTTAAAAAAAACTTTCCATGTGTATGCTGGTTAAAGAATTTAGATTATTACATTACGCATAGTTAGAACATAGGTACCTTATTAAGGCATTTGCTAAGACATCACTCATGCAAGTATGGAGGTGGGCTACGATAGATTGGCCATCCTTTGGCAACACACATGAAACAGGCCTTGGCAAACGAATATGGATAAGGCTAGGAAGTTGGATGAGACTTTTGGATGCCGTCCATGGGTCAGGGCAGGCTAGACTCCCTTGGGCTGATTATCCGTGTTCTTGTACCATGTAAATTGATTGATTGATACCCAAACAACATGAGTGATCCCTTTTTGTTCAACGTAAATGATAAACATAATGAAATACCCCAACAACCAAAGATTGATATGGTTTTTTGAAGTGTAGCCAATTTTTTATTAATAAATAAGGGATCTTGGATGGATCTTTTTTTTCTTAGTGAAACAAATTTTAATGAATGAAGAGGGCAAAATACACTACCTATCTTAGATACAGGATAAACTGGAGGCAGTATACAATTATGAGTGTCTCGCCAATTGCAAATTAAGAGTGAGACCCACGTGCTCTAGCCTATGTATGAATCAACATATTGGCAATTTGTTGCACTAATGGGCTCAACACCACCATCCTTTTTATATTGTTCCATGCTAATTATCCTTTTTTCCGACTTGGATTTTAGAATCGCAAGTGGTGCAAAGATCAAATCGAAGTCGATATCAGGTAGCGGATCTGCTGGAAGAGCCCTTATCCAAGAGACTTGTACATCTTGCATCACAAGTGTTATGTCTGATTCAGCAAGTAAGCTTGGGGTTAGTGATCTTCTTAACAATAAAGAGTTGGACGATGTTCACTTCTATATAGAGCAATGACCTAGTAGTATTATCAAGCCCACAACCATAGTAGAAACTGTCTTCAAGATATTGATAAGTAGTGTGCAAGCACATAACCTTACCCAAGAGTGATCTTCAACTATCCCAATAGTTTTATATCGGTCTTTCTATCGCCATGAGTAGGTATAAGCTAGTCTTTTTGCAAGTGTAGATGGGTCTATAATCTTATCTCTTTCTGTTCAACAAAGTGATCATCTTAGAACATAGACAAATAATTCTATGCAAAGACTATAGTAAAGTCAAATACAAGCTTAACAAGTCACATTTAATTCATTCTATCAACCTTTTGAAAGGGCATTTATCAAACTAGTGTCATCCAAAAATTGTACTACAATGTTGAAGAGTGGGTTGGCCGTTGTGGCGTTAATTTGTGTTTAAACAACCATTTGCAGGTGACAAGTTCTCAACCTCTGAGATAAGGAACAAGTTCTAAGTTCCATTCTAAATTAGACAAAGCTCATATGTATTATATTTATGCTGAATAATAATCCTAATTTCTTATATTTTCTAATAGATTCTATTATTCTAATATTGTATTAATTGGAACTCCGTGGTTAAGCAACCCTGCAGACCTGGTCCTCATAGCCACGAGTTTATTAGAACTCTGTATTTAAGCAACCCTCCAGACCCTGTCCTCATACCCATGAGTTTATTGGAACTCTGTAGTTAAGCAATCCTTTAGACAGATCATTGTTGGGATGGGGTACCTCTGACCCCCGATTACTTTGGCCCTTGGTGGCCTACCCTATTCTAAATGCCTTCGGGGCTGCTTCATTTATGATCTTTGCTCTCTCGCCTGCGAAAAGAGCTGTTGTTGTTAGGTCGAAGGGCCGCCTAATCTGTGATCTATTTTATCTCGCCCACAAAAAGGGCTATTGTAGTAATGTTTTGAAGCCCGTTGAGGCCGTTGATGTAATTAAGGTTCTAAAGCTTTATTCTTTGGGATCCTCTAGAAGCCGTTTGAGGCTGCTGATGTATGGTTCTCAAGCTTTATTCTTTGGGATCCTCTAAAAGCCCTTTGAGGCTGCTGATGTATGGTTCTCAAGCTTTATTCTTTGGGATCCTCTAAAAGCCCTTTGAGGCTGCTGATATAAGGTTCTAAAGGCCTTCGGTGTCCTCTAAATGCCCTCTGAGGCTACCGATGTAAGGCTCTTAAGCCCTTTTGGATCCTCTAAATTAATTAGAATGAAAATACCCGATCAAATTCTCCAAAAAACAAACCCTAAACTCACAGCACGGTAGCATGGTAGCCCGACCTCTTGACCTGTTGGCGGACCGCACCTACCATGGTCAACCGCACACCACAATGCTCCACCCCGCAAACCCCAGACCCCTAGAGCTCCTAGGTCGAACTTCCCACGCAAATCCGCACCCGGGAGACCCCATGCATGGAATGTAGCAGCCTCGGCTTCGTGCGAGACCTACACAGCATACAGTGTAGGCTTTGCGTCCCCCAACATCGCTCCCCCACTTGACTACCTGCTGTCTTGCATAATGGTATATAAGGGTAAACCCAATGTTACCCATCAATTTGTGCGGTTTCCGTAGTTGCCCGTGTAGTTGTAATAGTTACGAAACAATTACCTAACACTCTGTACATTACTCTCATCATTTCAAAATACTCTCTTGTGGCTCGTTCGCAAGGACGCAAAGAGCATTGTCTTCTCATAGCAAGATCTTTCATCAATCCTTAAATCACCAATCTGCAACGCCTTCACGCTCCAAAGGAATTGATCGACTGTCTCGCCGAATCCATCCAGATTCTTCTTGAGATTTGTCAAGATCATCTTTTTGCTTTGAGTCTTGACATAGACATGACCATGGCAGGCAGACGTTCTTTTGCACAACTCTAAGATAACAAGCTGCATGCAACCTAAGGAGGAGCATCCAGAGAAGGGCGACACATTAAATTTATCTTTCCTTTCCTACGATTCCGACTCTGAGTCAGTTGAATACTCAACTTTTCATGACTTTTCTCCTCATGTAGTGCAGGCTAGGTTAATTCTATAGGCTAAGTCACTATACAAATTGGTGAGTAACACCGTCCTAGCAAATATGTCAGGTGGTATTCCTACACCTACCCCTAGAGTCACTCCAAGTATCATTTGTTCCTCTCAAGATAGAATTCAGGGACAAAGATAAGTTTAATGATACCGATTATGCTATTTGGTCCATGAGGCTAACGCGGATCTTTGAAGAAAATGAGTTGATGGGCGTTGTAGACGGCTTTGAAGTCTGTCTTGCATCCCCACCAGAAGATGTTAACTTAGCCTGGCAGCGGAGGGACAGGAGGGCCCGATCAATCTTAATCGCTTCCCTAGATAGAACAATGATGCCCAATACCATCCACCTCGAATGCTGTGCGGAAGGCATTTAAACTCATTTACGAAGAGCTCATCCTCCATGATGCATGCATATCGTGATTCCTTTAACTTACGGATGAAGGACACTGAGCCTGTTGAGGGGTACATATACCAATTTAGGACTCTGAGGGCTAACTTGTCTTGTTGTGGCACTGTATTAACAAACGTTCATGAGGCTGCTGTCAGCCTTCTTGATTCTTTGCCGGATACCTACAGCTAGTAGGTGAGTTCTCAAAATGCAAAAATAAGAGCAGCAGTTCAAGCAGCAACTGCTGGTAGCACACCTGCTATTATATTGGAAGAGGTCCTTGGTGCACTCCTCGTGGAAGAAAGATCAAGGACTCTACAAAGAATCGAGATTCCATAGGCAACAACAACAATCGAGTGTTGTTTGCCTCTCGTGTGCATGGCAGATACCGAGGATGAGGCCGTGGGAGAGGCTTGTTTAATCAGTCTTCATCAAGACAACCCAACTTGCAGAAGAAAGCCTTTACATGCAATTGGTGTAAAATACTGGGGCATTACGAGAGGGATTGCAGAAAGAAGAAAAATGGTGAACCCAAGGGGGAGTCAACCCTTCTTGACTTGTGTTGCTAGGGGATTATAGCGGGCTATTGATCAAGGGAATAGGTATTTTCATCATAAAGCTATCTAGTCATAGGAGTCTCATTCTCATTGGAGTGCTTTATGTCCCTGCTATGACGAAGAACCTCATGTTAGTTTACAAACATGCCTTGTGTGTGTGTTTGATTCACCTACATATGCTTTTATTCTCTCTGAGCTACGCACCACGCTAGATTCTAAGGCACATTGACGCATTTTTGTTGCCTATTCTGATGACGTGAATTGGGCTACAAGCTGTTTGATCCTGATCCTCGCTTATGACTATTTCCATAAGTGTTGTCTTTGATGAAAATGCCGTCCTTCGAAGGAGGGCATTGAACCCTCATTCTGTGCACATAATGAGGGTTCTTCCTTGATTTATGGAGTTCAAGTTGATGAGCCCCTTGACTCTGTGGATGTATGAGGTGACTCTAGGTTCAAAGGTGGACACTATGTAGCCATAGCTAGCACCTGTACACCCACAACCAAGAGCTGTATGGCAAATACCTGAAGATTCAATAGTCGCAAAAGAGCTTTTTCCCCTTTTTATTGATGCTGAAGTTGTTGAATTTGCTGATGAAGTTGCTGACCCTGAGCACTTACCCCTTCCTCCATGGTAGACCTACTAGAAGAGGACATCTATATATGTCAGCTGAAGGCTACATAAAAAATACCGACAAGGTTCTGAAACTCCCAAAGACCTTGCCTTGGCTATTCGCAATCTTTCGGGGGCCTGGAATGAGGTCTTTCACCAAGAGCTAGGTTTTATTTGCCTTGATGTTGATAATAGCATGTACATCCTATGTGAAGGACAAGACTTCATTATACTTTCTGTTTACGTCGATGATAATTTCCTGTTTAGTACGTCAGCTGCCTTAATGGATAAGGTTAAGAGAATCCTACTTATCAGATTCGAAATGAGTGATTTGGGTGAACTCTTCTTTTCCTTAGGAGTGCATTTTCACTTCAATCATGCAGACCATACAATAGACATCCAGCAAGAGCACTTTGTCAAGCGCTATTACATTGTTTCCAAATGGAAGATGCAAAATCAGTGACAACTCTCATGGCAGCGGGAGAGAAGTTGTCCAAGGAACATTCATCTACCACTCTGGTCGAGCAGGAAGAGATGGCTAAGAAGCCATGACCGCAAGCTGTTGGTTGCTTGCTGTATTTGGTTGGGTGGACAAGATTATATATCAGCAGGGTTGTTAGTTGAGTTAGCCCGTTCTTTGAAAATCTCGGTATGGAACATTGGACTGCCATGAAGAGAATATTTCATCAAGTAAAGGGAACACCAAGGCGGGGCCTCAAGTATTCTAAGCAGCCAGACGGACTTGGGCTTTCTACTTTCTATGATGCTTATTGGGCAGGGGACCCAGATACTCGAAAGAGTGTGGGAGCATAGTGGTGTTTAGTGGTGTTCTGATCAAGCAAGAAGATGCCTACTTTCGCCTCCAAAGACCAAGGGGCCTCAAGTATTCTAAGCCTGCACGGACTTGGGCTTTCTACTTTCTATGATGCTTATTGGGCGGGACCCGTGACAAAAAGAGTGGAGCATAGTGGTGTTTAGTGGTGTTCGATCAAGCAAGAAGATGCCTACTTTCGCCTCCAAAGACCAAGGTGGATAACAAGCAACTCGAGAGATCTTATGCATTCGCACCTTTCTTAAAGGTTAGGCCAACTCCTAGCCCCAACTTGATCGCTCGTGACAACCAACACCATCGCTCTTCCTCGCAACCACGTTGTCCATGCGAGATCGGAGCATATAGAAATCTCTCACCGCTTTGGTATGACAGCAATGGACAACAAGGAGGTGTTTGTAGAGTATATACCGACAAGTGAGAATGTAGTGATTTCTTATTAAAGCCTTGCCTAAATTAGTACATGAACGACGTGACACCTTTTGTCACCGGTGTCCATAGCTTTTAGCGCTTCTCAAAGTTGGGATTATGCACTAAGTTCTAATTGTCTTTAGCTTTGTGAAGCTTAGCTTGGGGGGGGACTTTGCTTCATCATTATCTGGATATTCTTCCTTGTCTCCTCTCCAATCTCAACGGTTTCCTTGAAGGTCAGAGTAGTGGACTATTGGTTTTCTCTCTGTACATGCACTCAGCTACGCAGCACACAAGGAAGTCACTTCTTGCTGTTAGTCATTTGCGGCTTCAATTTTTCTTTGCCACTCGCAGCACTTTCTTCTATGTCTTGGTCTTTGTTTTCCACTGCTTCCAACCTTTTGTTCAGCCTGCATAGCCTTAGCATCCAACCTCGTAGCCTTACCTTCAGTTTTCTAATTCCTCACTTCAGTCCCAAGTAAGTATCTTGAAGATAGGGCCTGCAGAGATCTCTCCATTTGAGTCCATGGGTAGTGATTTGCTCACGAGATCCTCGTTTGTTATCATCATTCCTCTCCTCTATGACTAGGCTTGAAGAGATCAGCATGAAAAGTTGCATACACTTGTCGTAGATGCCTATTGAAATCAAGTTCTTGCTTCTTTTTGGTAGATTTAGCTTTGGGCATCTCCACCAGCTCTGTGACATTGAGAGGAGCATCGAACTACACCAGATTTTTATCCTCCACGAACATGGTGTGAAGACCAGCTTGGCGACCACCGTAGAGAATATGATGGAAGACACCCAAAACCTTTCACACCCAAGGCATTTCAACCCTAGCTACAAGTTCAAGATTTTTGCACAATGTATGGGACTGAGAGACAAAGCGAGGACCGCAGCGTTCACTAATTCTTAATTTACTTTTAGGTCTAGGCGTTACCCTTATCAATACGAATCCTTCAAAACAAATTATAATACCATTATTAGTGAGTACAGTCACTAATTCTTGATTTACTTTTAGGTTTAGGTGTTATTTAAATATAACATAACATAATTGTCCAAGACATGGACAATTATGTTATGTTGAATGCAACTCTTAACCTTCTCTAGGTTGAGCACATCTAAAATTATGTATCCGAGAGCTTTGTGTATCCGCTCAATGGTTAGGGCTGCAGTGGTAGAGTGCGATAAAGGATTCTAGTTGCTCGAGTCTTGATGCCATCCGCAAGTTGGAGGATGATGGTAGGCGGTGGCAAGAGAGCAATCGAGAGAGCATCCACAAGAGAGTATTTGGAATTGATGATACGACACTAATGTATAGAGTGTTTAGTGGTGTTCGATCAAGCAAGAAGATGCCTACGCCTCCAAAGACCGGGTGATAACAAGCAACTCGAGAGATCTTATGCATTCGCACCTTTCTTAAAGGTTAGGCCAACTCCTAGCCAGTCCAACTTGACTGTTCTGTGACAACCAGTCAGCCATCGCTCTTCCTCGCAACCACGTTGTCCATGCGAGATCGGAGCATATAGAAATCTCTCACCGTTTGGTATGACAGGCAATGGACAACAAGGAGGTGTTTGTAGAGTATATACCGACAAGTGAGAATGTAGCTGATTTCTTATTAAAGCCTTGCCTAAATTAGTACATGAACGACGTGACACCTTTGCTGCTGGTGTCCAGCAGTTTTTAGCAGTTCTCAAAGTTGGGATTGCGCACTAAGTTCTAATTGTCTTTAGCTTTGTGAAGCTTAGCTTGGGGGGGGACTTTGCTTCATCATTATCTGGATATTCTTCCTTGTCTCCTCTCCAATCTCAACGGTTTCCTTGAAGGCTGTATAGTAGACTGGACTATTGGTTTTCTCTCTGTACATGCACTCAGCTACGCAGCACACAAGGAAGTCACTTCTTGCTGTTAGTCATTTGCGGCTTCAATTTTTCTTTGCCACTGCAAAGACTTTCTTCTATGTCTTGGTCTTTGTTTTCCACTGCTTCCAACCTTTTGTTCAGCCTGCATAGCCTTAGCATCCAACCTCGTAGCCTTGGGTTTCTAATTCCTCACTTGACCCCAAGTAAGTATCTTGAAGATAGGGCTGCGAGATCTCTCCATTTGAGTCCATGGGTAGTGATTTGCTCACGAGATCCTCGTTTGTTATCATCATTCCTCTCTCCTCTATGACTAGGCTTGAAGAGATCAAGATGAAAAGTTGCATACACTTGTCGTAGATGCCTATTGAAATCAAGTTCTTGCTTCTTTTTGGTAGATTTAGCTTTGGGCATCTCCACCAGCTCTGTGACATTGAGAGGAGCATCGAACTACACCAGATTTTTATCCTCACAGAACATGGTGTGAAGACCAGCTTGGCGACCACCGTAGAGAATATGATGGAAGACACCCAAAACCTTTCACACCCAAGGCATTTCAACCCTAGCTACAAGTTCAAGATTTTTGCACAATGTATGGGACTGAGAGACAAAGCGAGGACTGCAGCGTTCACTAATTCTTAATTTACTTTTAGGTCTAGGCGTTACCCTTATCAATACGAATCCTTCAAAACAAATTATAATACCATTATTAGTGAGTACAGTCACTAATTCTTGATTTACTTTTAGGTTTAGGTGTTATTTAAATATAACATAACATAATTGTCCAAGACATGGACAATTATGTTATGTTGAATGCAACTCTTAACCTTCTCTAGGTTGAGCACATCTAAAATTATGTATCCGAGAGCTTTGTGTATCCGCTCAATGGTTAGGGCTGCAGTGGTAGAGTGCGATAAAGGATTCTAGTTGCTCGAGTCTTGATGCCATCCGCAAGTTGGAGGATGATGGTAGGCGGTGGCAAGAGAGCAATCGAGAGAGCATCCACAAGAGAGTATTTGGAATTGATGATACGACACTAATGTATAGAGTGTTTAGTTCTTGCTTCTTTTGGTAGATTTAGCTTTGGGCATCTCCACCACCTTGTGACATTGAGAGGAGCATCGAACTACACCAGATTTTTATCCTCACAGAACATGGTGTGAAGACCAGCTTGGCGACCACCGTAGAGAATATGATGGAAGACACCCAAAACCTTTCACACCCAAGGCATTTCAACCCTAGCTACAAGTTCAAGATTTTTTGCACAACAGAAGTGGGACCTGGAGAGACAAAGCGAGGACTGCACTGACGTTCACTAATTCTTAATTTACTTTTAGGTCTAGGCGTTACCCTTATCAATACGAATCCTTCAAAAACAAATTATAATACCATTATTAGTGAGTACACAGTCACTAATTCTTGATTTACTTTTAGGTTTAGGTGTTACTCTTATAACATAACATAATTGTCCAAGACATGGACAATTATGTTATGTTGAATGCAACTCTTAACCTTCTCTAGGTTGAGCACATCTAAAATTATGTGTATCTGAGAGCTTTGTGTATCCGTTCAATGGTTAGGAGCTGCAGGTGGTAGAGTGCGATAAAGGATTCTAGTTGCCTGGAGTCTTGATGCCATCTGCAAGTTGGAGGATGATGGTAGGCGGTGGCCGAAGAGAGCAATCGAGAGAGCATCCACAAGAGAGTATTTGGAATTGATGATACAGACACTAATGTATAGAGTGTTTGGTTACTGTTTTATAACTGCTGCAACTACATAGGCAACTACGAAAACCGCTCAAACTGATGGGTAACATTGGGCTTACTTTTATCTACCACTACTCCCACTTAGTTCACGTATAGTTCATTGAACCACGAATTCAGAAACCGCATTGAAGATGTGCAGTATTGAAACAAGTTGGGCCTCAATAGCATTCAGGCGGTTATTTGCATCTGCTATATATATCCTTGTATCTTCTTCTCCTTATGTACTAACTTATATTGTAATATATTTTTGTGTAGTATCAATTCATTATATGGCTGTGTTAGATGGGAACAAATTTAGCTTACGTAAATCTAATTATACATTTTGGTTGTCCATGGAACGTGGATTCGACATGGGCGACCACGAGGGCTAGTCCCCCTGGTGCCCTCCTTAGGGTTGTTCTGTTTGGTCTCGGGGTAGATGAGAATTCCCATCTTTTTTTTTTACACAAAGTTTTCGCATTCCAGGGAACGTGGATTCACATAAGGGTAATGGTTGTTATGTTAGCCTTAGATTTTGAGAAGGACGTGAAGTATGGATGAATATGTACTCAAAATCGGAAGCAACAAAGCACCCAAAAAATAAGGTAATTGGTTGGAGCTCCTGCAATCTACATCGGTAGTAGAGAAAATTAGGACTTCAATGAAAAAAAGGGCAAACAACCAGAGCAACAAACTGTATGGTCGCTTTATTGGCAAATGCAAAACTGTCCCAGGACTCTCCTAAAAGCCGCTTCGAGATGGTTACAGGACACCAGTTGGTCAACAACAAGTGTTCCAACGGACTCCCGCGCCCGCAGGCCTCCACTGCCCCATGTTTGGTTGCTACTCAACCCATAATGGGGAATAAAGAACTGTGAACAAACAAACATGGGCTTGTCCTATTGCTTGGTCTCCCCGATTTCCCAATAATGGGCTGCATCGAACCAAGAACGTTTTCCATGCCTCCCGAGAGCGCGAAAAAGCCACTGCCGGGCTTGGCTGGGCTGGGCTGGGCTGAGCTGAGCTGAGCTTGTTTACAGAAAACTTCCTGCCACCCGGTTTCCGGTTTCCGGTTCCCGCTTCCCGCTTCCTGCCCATTTTGTAATGTTTTCCTTCATGCAATTACGCTTTCTGTTGTGTTGTGTCGTTGTGTCCCGAGCTTGTCCTTTGTGCCCCACATGCTGCAGCAGGCCCTTTCTCGAGAGCCGGTGGCCCCTATATAATCGCGTCCTTCGCCAGAGCCTCTACCTCAGGAAGACGCGAGGAAGGCCCTTCGCTCGAGACCATCTCGGCTGCCAGCTTAACCCGAATTCCAGACTCCGCCGGCCGGCCGTCGGAGAGCACAAGGCGCTCCCGGATCTGTTGCTTTGCGCTGCCGCCAGGTGTGTGCTCTCTCCCCACCTTCTGCCTAATGCCGGCGGTCCAGTCTGCGCGCGCGTTGTGTGATCTGTCTGCCAGCGTCGGCACTGCTTGCTTCGCCACTGCAGCTCGGGATTTGCTCTGCTTGCTCATAAATTGGTGTCTCGCGGGAGTCGTGATATGCTGCTTGCCCTGTTCCAACGCTTCCTTGCTTTCTCTTCTGTCTATGAGGCAACGGCAGAAGTGCAAGTGCTTGCACTTCCGGTCTCTCAATCTTTGTCGGAGACAGTAGGTTGCGGTGATCAGCTGTGGATGAATTACATATTGAGCAGACGCTCGAGGTGGCCGCTGCTGATATTGAGATTCATGTTGGCTAAGCAGAGGAGGAGGAAGCTCGAAAAAAGACTGAGGCAGTGGAGGAGGATAGATCTCTTCTCCGCATTCCAAGATCAGCCGCCGCGGTAGCCTCCACAAGCAGAGGCCCGGATCGCGCAGTGGAGGAGCCGGAAAGCCGATCTCGGGCAGTCTTCAGACCGTCCTTGCACGCAAAGATGGCCAAGTCCGCATCCGTCGCATCCCTGCTCCTGCTGGCGCTCGTCGTCTGCCTTGCGGCGACAACGGCTGTGACCGCGGTGGACGCGGACGTGGAGCTGGCGATGCGGAGCTCGAGTGAGCTCGGGGAGGTGGAGAGCGCGTCGGGGAGCAGTCTGGCACTCGGGCGCAGGTCCTTGCTGCAGGTTCCTTCCGGCTACCAGTTTCCCAGCCTCAGATCCAAGTCGGCCGAGACGTGCTCCAAGAAGCCTAGCATCTGCAAGAAGAAGGACTCCAAGGGCGAACACTGCTGCAAGGGCAAGTGCGTCGACATTCTGACCGACACAGAGAACTGTGGCAAGTGCGGCCACATTGTAGGCAAGAGCAAGGTGTGCTGCAAAGGCAACTCTGTGGACCTTAAGAGCAACAAGGAGAACTGCGGCCGGTGCGGCAACAAGTGCCCCGCTAACCAGAAATGCAAGTTCGGAATTTGCAACTACGCCGCGTGAGACGTGGTCATGGAGCTAGCCCCCGAGCCTGCAGATTAAGAATCATCGGAGCGTCTGCGGGAAGGATCCGAAGGATAGGGCAGCCCTGTTTCTCATAATCCACAAGCGAGGTCTCTAGCAAGGTCGCTTGATTAATTGATCAATCCATTTGCATTGCTCAACCGTCATGTCCACCATCAGGAAATGTGTGCTTGTCAGGGACTACAGATGCTTCTTCTCTTCCCCCCTCTCCTCTTCAAATCGCGACCGGTCAGTGACATAAATAACCAGCGACCGATCAGGGCTGATGGACAGTCTGCTGTGGTGCTCCTAAGTCATTCCGTCATTGCTACATCCTGTAATAACCCGATATTTGTTTCCCTTCCTTGCTGCAGCCCATGTTACACGGGCAATTTGGGATTTCTAGCTACTCGTCTAGAATACTCGAATAAGCGGGAGCAGGGTTCCCGGTGCTCAGAGATATAGAATAAGGCTTGCAAGACCTCTGCAAATTTCTTTCCACTTTTTGTTCGCACAGAGGTCGAATCACACGATTTCATTCTCATTCATGAATTGATGAAACCTTCACTGCCTTCTCTTCTCGATCGCGATCCAAATTTTTGCTTCCCTAAATTTCTGTCAGTGCACGTTTCACATCGGGTCGTGGAGGCGCGAAAGCTCATCATCAATCGATCCCGGTAACAGGACCAGTGAGAGTCATAAGTACCATTCTAGCACTAGGGTTGGGGCTCCAAGAAAACCGTCAAGCCCTGATTCTTCAATCAGGTAGGAAAGGAGGAAGTAAGCACTTATGATTTTCAAGATTTGCGAAATAAGCAGCCACCAGTTACAGAATGATGGGGGCTGTCCTGGGCGGGGAACCACACTCTCATCACAGCCTGTCGCTAAGCAAGCATGCAGAGAGGTGATGGTGAAATCGAAGGCCTTCGCAATTGCAGTTGGTTAACTGTTTGCCATCTCTCCAGTCAATTGCAGGAGCTGTAGCCTGTACTGCACGGTACCATGGTACCTTCTCGAACTGCGGGCCATGTTCTCAGGGGATTGGCCCCACTCTGTCAGGAATCCAGACACCTAAATCTCAGCGGTTGGAGCAGCTCCGGGGCGGCAGAGGGTCTTTGTCGTCCCGAATCCCCCCATGCGTGCCTCCCATGAAGTCCTTGTGGAGACGTCCTGATTTTGCCGACGCTACATAATTGATTCCAGGCGGCCTCTTGTCGGGGTTTGGAGACCCACCAGCTGCACCAGCCATTCATGTGCTTCAATCGCAAATTGTCTATCTTGATGCACATGCATGGCGGGACCTTCTTATTTCAGCACCCTTCAGGTCAGAGACTCATTCACACCTTGGATAGCTTTACGAGTCAGAAAGCCTTGTTTTCAGCCTGCTTCCGAGTTTCCCCTTCCGTTCCCTGGACATGACAGGAAGAGGGACCTTTCCCAGTCCCACCAGATGCACCATCCATCCTGATATTTTTCTGATGTGTTACATAAGCATCGAAGTCGGGGTTTGGAGACCCACCAGCTGCACCAGCTACACCAGCCCTTCATGTGCAAATTGTCGATCATGTGTCATGCATGGCGGGACCTTCTTATTTCGGCCTACAGATCAGAGACGCATTCACACCTTGGACAGCTCTAGGACTCAGAAAGCCTTGTTTTCAGCCTGCTTCCGAGTTCCTCATTCCTTTCCCTGGACGAGACAGGAACAGAGACTTTTCCCTGTCCCACCAGATGCGCTGAAGGCAGCTTCCATTCCTGCGATGATATTTTGCATAAATCATTGAGTCCAGCCAGACCCTTTTCTGGAGCCTTCCGAGTTGAACCTCCAACGTGTTCTCCGCACCCCTAAACCGGCACCAACGAGGTCCTCATTCAATTGCTGGAGGCGCGTCTGGAAGCGATCTAGGGTTTCTGGAACCCTCCCGAGTCTGTCAGGACTCAGGACTCAGGACAACGGGAGCCTGGAAGCGGGAGGAGGACGGTGATTCAGGTGAACAGTACATGCCTTCTGCTGGAATCCTCCTGTTACAGTACACTGTGCAATTTGGCTGTCTCAAGGACGCACGCTTGCAGCATTTGGAACTCCCGAACCCCAATGCCGCATGTCCCGAAGCTGAGCAAATCACGGTTCTTTTGTTGAGACATTTCGGTGACTGCACTGTACCCTAAAACGCTGAAGGAACAATGATCAAGGAAACTGAATCTGTTCCATCCAGGCTGGCCTTTGTCCCTCCGGAACTGCTCCTATGGAACATCGAAATGAAGCCTGCTGCCTGAGGGAAGGAACTTCACACTGAAAACTTTGCAAGGTGACATGGTTTGCATGACATCACCCCATGCATCTCTTCATGTTGGAGATGGATCAAGGAACGTATGGGACCTTGGAATATGTGTCAATTTTGTCACCTTGCTGTAGCCTCGGACCAGAGTGGATGTCCCATGCCTTTTCTACGTGAATAGCCGCATGGCTTCCACTTAAGCGAATCCATGTTAACTATTTATCATTTCCTTACACGAAGTCAATCAAATTGAATATTAATAATTAATAATATTTTTATCACATCATGTACCGGTTTCCTGGTACGAGATCTATGTGCACGTTATATAGAGCCGTCTATGTGCACGTTACCTTTAATAATTAAAAACTTGTATATTAAAATTTTAATGTTATGACTAAATTCTATAACTCTAAGGGCATGCATGCTCTATGAAGAAGTATTCCAAGTCTTCTTTATGCAAACGACCGTTTTTTTTTGTGAAACACCACACAAGTGTATTTTTTTATTAAGCAGTAAAAAACACAAAAAGGAGACCCCCTGTAAAACAACAGCCATTGAAATAGCTATCGTGGATTATATGAAAGCTAATGTCATTCTTTGACACACTAAGCAATCTATGTTAGCTAGCATTAGGGATAATATCAAGCTAATGACATCAAAGATAACTTCCCCTTGGACACACCAAGCAATATATGGTAGCTGACATTACTAGAACTAACATCAAAGCTAATGTCATCCCTAAACATAATAGTAAGCAATCTATGGTAGTTGACAACAGGACTAATGTCATCACTGGACATTCTGAGCAACACTTTCATGTGATCCCCGACATACTAAGAAATTCTCCATTGTCATCCTAACATACTAATTAATGTTGTAGTAACATTCCCGAACATACTAAGCAATCCATGCAGCAAGATCATTATAATTTGATTCAATATTATGCAGTGGCCATTTAATAAGCTAAAATGAAGAATTCATGAACACTTAGGACATATATGCATTGCCAATAAACTAATGTCTATTCAATAATTCAGTTCATTAAAAGTGTGCCAACTAGATAGTTCAGTTCCGAATTGAACAATTCTATTTGAAAATACAACTGAACTAGCTAGCAAAATGTGGCTTCTCGAACAGGCACATAAAACCAACATAACATATTGTCCAACATATTGTCCTCAGTCCCCTAGGGCTCATTTCCTCCTAGTGCGAGAGAGCAAAAGTACCTCTGCTGCCAAGATAATGCTGGGATTTCTTGTAACCTGAACCTAGAAAAACTCGTGCCACATCAGACAAATGACAAAGCACATCGGTAGGGTTGAGCCCTCCAGGTCGAAGAGTTTGGGTGGGTTTACTGTGAGGACAAAAGCTCCTTCGCAACATGGTCCGGAGGTGATCCATGTCCGCCGCAAGCAAAATATGTAAGGACTGATCAATCACCGAGCCGCTTGACCGTGAGTCGAGCAAGGGCGCAGCGCTCGTGAAGAAGAACGCTTGTTCTCCTTCTTCGAATCACTGGGCGACCCTTCATCACTTTCAGGGTAATGCTTGGAGTACATGTTTTTTATCTTCTGATTATTTTTTGGCTCTAGCACCTTCCGGTGAACAGGCCCTGCGGTGTTCGGCAGGGTGCAGCACTTGCGTTTGGCATATGAATTGGAAGAAACCAACTAGTATCCAATCATTACTTGCTATGTCAGCGAATTGTCAGTGAATTGGTTGCCACGATGAAATGTATCCATGCCCGATTTGACCTCTATTCAATGCTAACTTGGATTAAAGTTGCACCGAATTGGGGAAATGGGTCTCCCGAACTGGCAGTCCGTAAGGATTCTTATTGACCAATGGCTTATAGGTCTCTAACTCACGATGCACTCTTAAGGGTTTTATTTTCCATATTTTTTTAGTGTCAATGGGACCACCAATCTATGTATGTTACATGTCCCCACTCAAAGTATGGCAGTGCTTCTAGGGTTAAAAGAACTCAACTACATAGTATGAAAAAACTTGAAAATTTTAAATTATTTTTATTCACTAATATAAATTAATCAAAATTCTATCTAATTTACATACAGACAGACACACAAATAGCTTCACTACTACAATCATCAACCAGCAACAATTGATGCTATAAATGCATACCCTAAATATCTAGCGAGAGCTTAGTGCGCTCAAATCTAGTAGTCTAGCGCGTTCTCCTTGCTGGCTGTGCTTGGCACGCTCCGTGTTTACTGATGCCCCCGCTTGCTAACTACGGCCTCTGGACATACATGTCCTGTAGCACATGACCATGCATATATGGTAGAGGCACATTCACTAAGCTACAACTTATGTTTAAACCTGCCTACATATTGGATCCATACATACTGTATACGATTTACTTCTGACAACCGGTTCTCTCAACATAGTCAATGACACCTTCATTCTCTCCTTTGCATAAGAAATCATGTTTCTCCTTATAATAGCGCATGAAGTCCTAGGTTTTACTATGGAGCTGACTCAAGAAGGAGTTACACAGGGTTACGCAGTCCATCCTACATATATTCGTCGAAGAATATCTTATAATTAATATGTAAATGTTCACTACATGGATAAAAATCCTACTACAAAATTGCTATGGACTTTTCTTGTATTCTCATTCGATATTTTATACTCTTTGTCGCTTATGAATTATAACAACAGGTACACGCCTTGAAAGCATATAATCAAATTAAAATAATATATCAATCTATATTTTCATTGTATATACCTGGAAGAGTATAGATGATATGTAAAGAATAACATACGAAACCATATCCTGGGGGTCACGTTTTGAGATTAACATTAGTGTTCTTGCACTCGCTATTAGAGCAAGTCAAATCCATATCCCCCATATGTACGGAAGGGTTCCTATCTTTTTCATGTTTCATTCTTCCAAATGAGCTAGCAAAGTCAAAACGGCCAGACCCTCGTTCATCTTGATTCTGGTAATATGATAGAGCTTTTCTTGATTTCAAGATCCAAGGTTCAAAGGATAGAAATTTTTTTGATTGCAACCTCCAAGGTTTCACGGTGTTTGTTTCAATAATAACATTGTGATAAATCTCTTGTGCAACTAAATCTTGGTTAGTTAGCTTTGATTGTCCAGGCACATCCAAACATGTAGCGACCCGAGTTATGATGTTCAATAGAAAAAGAAACAAATATTTTCTTTCTTTGATGAGGATATAATCACGTGGCTACAAAACAAACAGATGAAGAGATACAAAAAAGTTAGAAAAGAATAATATTATTTAAACTAGATTTAAGTTACAATAGAACATAAAACCAAAACCAAGTATTATGAGTAGTATGAATGAGGATGAAAACAGTCACGTCACAAATGCTTACATCATTTCAGCATCAGCAAAGCAAGAAGAAGAGGAAAAAAGGGGTACATACTTTTGTCATCTCAAATAAGTTAATAACAATATGAACTGCTATAGGTTTTTTGAGTTTTTTATAGAGAGAGGTTAGAGCATGATTCTGCATCAATTTTCATACAAGGTCAATGCGCTCTAAGTCATCCATTGCAAGAAAATATTTCACAAGAAATGATTTTATATACAAGAATCTAATGGGGTTACTATTCCAAACTCATACATATAATTAAAAATTGAAAAAAAATGCGTTAATGAAGTTGGATGCATGATCGATTCAACTCGGGGATGCGCGAATGAGTTAGAGAGTCCTTGAAATAGATTCTAGAACTTTGACATGGACGACACCTTGGACCAGAGGATTATCAAATATATAATTTATTTATCTTAAGACTATTGACATATATCTTGGTTTTGGTTATTGTGGTAGATATATATCAGTTGCTCAATATTCAATACTAGTTTTTGAAATATAATATCAAAGAAACTTATTCAACCAAAAGCAATCAACGACATGTGATGATTGCATTGGCATAATTCATACATAAACAATATCGTAAATGATTAGCATCTAGCAACTAATGATAAACTTGATTATGAGTAATGAGCTTAATAGTGTATTTTATAGTTAAATTAAGATAATTTAGATAAGAACTATTTTAGAATATTACAAATATCATAGAATATTATTCTCATTACGATTTTTAAGGATTCGAAACTTGAATATGTTAATGTTGTGTGTTTGTATTCAATTGCGACAGGTAGAGGATACTCTAGACGTATTCAATGTTCAAAAATGATCAGAATATTATGTAGGATGCTTTGAAAAAGGAATCTCACACACAAAATAAATACTATTATATAAATTATTTAATATATATAATAACATATTATTAGAAAAAGATGGTATAAATCTGTATGAGTCACCTTGGAATGTATACAAGGATCCAAAAATACCTGGGACCTTAGTTTTCTTTATAGTGATGCTCCAAATGTATCCGAGCTCCTTTTCTTTACTATGATGTTCTACATAGATCCGAGGTCTCTTTTCTTTACTGTGATGCTCTAAATGTATCCGAGCTCATTAGCATATTACACACAAAGAAAAGATATTGTATGCCTTATTCCTTTTCAAGGTTGTGACAATCCAATCATATAAGTAACAAAGAAAAAGATATTGTATGCCTTATTCCTTTTCAAGGTTGTGACAATCCAATCATATAAGTATATAGCTACTAGTTACAAAAGGATACACATTTATAAGAACATCACTTGTAAGCATCCTAAGCTGTGCTTCATACTTGGATGAGATGCCTAGAGGGAGTGGATACTCTTGGTGCTAAAGGCTTAGGCACACTTTGGTACAAGTTGTCAAGTACCAAGACAGAAACTCGTCTCTAAGAAGAAAATTTATCCTTAATGGACTTAAAGAAAATTCTTCTTCTTCTCCAATATAGAAGCCTTTACAATATGTGTATCAATAATATAACAATACTATAAACTGCTGAAAAGATGACGTTGGACCTTTCTTTACATGTGCTGAGGCTCACCAGGAAAACCAACCATTCAATGCTGATGGCAGGTTGCGGCCTATCACTAACATGCCTTGATAGATATCCCGCTAGGGCCGGCGTCAGAAGCTACAGAGGAATCTCAGAAGCAGGTTCTGGACATGCCCGTGCTGGATTAAATCTCCCTTCCAACAGGGACTTGGATAGCACTATTTGACCCTGCTTCATTACCATCTGGATGTTATCGGGATCCGACAGGACAGAGATATCCTGGAGGGGATTCTTCTGCAGCAGAACAAGATCTGCAAAACGGCCCACTGCAACAAGTCCAATTTGCTGTTCCATGTTAAACAGTCGAGCACAGTTCCAGGTAGCTGATCTGAGCACTGCCCTGGCACTTTGCACTGTGCCTCTTAATGAGAACTCTTTAAGCTGCTGATCGTGCATGACTCCCAGCAGGTCACTTCCATAGCATATATTCACGCCGTTCTTGTCTGCCAAGGACAGTGCATGGCGCCCATCTTCTAACAGTAGCCCAACCTGAGCAAAACATCAAACAGAAATAGTATTAAAGTGGTCAGTAATACTCACATGAAGAACTCAGTGGTTTTGAGTCCTGCACCTTCTCAACTTGCTCTGCTGGCATTCCAGCATCCTTTCCTCGCCGAACAATCTGATCGTATGTGACCAAGGTGGGCACTAGAAATGCATCCTTCTCTACAAACAGCTTGATGCACTCTTCATTTATGTACTGAAAGGAGCATGATGAGATGTAAGAACCAAAGGATATTGAGTCGTGGAACATCAACGTGTGTGGCCGCATGTAAGTTCAGAAGAGATGACATACGTTTCCATGCTCAATTGAGCGAACACCTAGTTCCAGAGATCTCAGCACAGCAGGAGCTGTGTAAGCATGTGCACATACGTAGGTTCCTGCATTTCTGGCTTCTTCTACTATTGCTCGAATCTCCTCCTCTGAAAACTGCCACAACACAGTACTGACAAGACTCAGGCCTAGTAAGCTTCAAAAACAGTGACCAGCCTGGGCCTGTGCAACAAAGATGGGTGCTACCTGCAAGTTGCTTAACCGATCAGTTGGAGAGGAGACTCCCCCTGACGCCATGATCTTGATCTGGTGAGCACCTTTTCGAAGCTCATCCCGAGCAGCTCGTCGTACCTCTGTCACTCCATCGCATACTCGGCCAAGGTTCGCAGCACCTGCTGAGCAGGGACAGCAGGGAAGATTCTCCTCTCCTGCTGACCGGAAGTCCCCATGGCCTCCTGTCTGTGACAAGGCACGGCCGCTGAAGAGGATTCTGGGTCCCGGAATCAACCCCTCCTCCACTGCCTACAGCTAGAGCAGACTCATCAGAAACAACCCACATCCATAGGCATGCGGTCGAGCAATGCCACAGTGAGATTGTCGGTACAGTACCTTAGCCAGACCCCAATCACAGCCACCTGCATCTCGCACTGTGGTGAATCCTCGCATCAGCATGCCCTCCAACACCTTGATGGCTCTTGCTGTGACCAAAGATGTTGGGATCATGGTAAGGTCATGCAGGTTAGCTGTCACGGCTGTAACGTGCACATGGGCATCACACAGCCCTGGAATCAAAAACAAGCCAGTGCAATCCACAACCTGCAGCACCAGGGGACCATATTAGAGCCTCCCAGGAGCTTCGGGATGGTTTGCTGGAAGATGAAATGGCCTCACCAAATTGCTTTTGGCACGTGCTGCATCCAGGCCCACCGAGTCCATGATGAAGCTGATGTGATGGTCTTGGATGAGCACGTCCTTGTTCAGATGTTCGTGGAAGTACTGGTCCATGCCGATGACCGTGCAATTGTAGAGGAGAACGTTCCATGGCTCTTCTACGGGGGTTGCCTCGTCGGGGTCCATGAGCTCGCTCTGAAGCAACAAATCGGTGGCGATCACCCCGGACACTCCTTGCCTGCGTTGTAATTAATATCTTCGCATGGGTCAGTCTGATTTCCGACAACTCTTGTGGCTGCCGTGACAATGAACATGACCTGCATTTGCTCTCATTTGTGATTAAGGATACAGCTTCCCTCATTTTCCTTCCTGTAGTCGCTCATAGGCGCCATGGCAACGACCGCGTCATTTGGTGTGAAGCTGTGTCCCGCTCTATCAAAGAAACCCGCTCTCTCTGTCAGAGAAGAATTCAGCTGTACAGCAAGATGGCCATGGCTGCACCCACCATCTCCTGAAATGTTCGCTGGGAGGCCTTCGAATGGACAGAACACGCATAGAGAGCATGATAAGGGAGGGAAGACGATTTTCCCTGTACGTGCGAGTGAAGGAGAGCGTTTTGCAGCTGCAGACGCCTGCACTGAAGTGCCGAATTCTGCACCTGAGAAGACTTCACAGAGTAGCTTGTGGTGCCCTTGCTCAGCCTGCAGCAGAAGGGGCCTGATTACAGGACTCGGGGGCATGCTGGTTCAACCACCTCGTGGAGCCAATGCCTTCGAAGGAGATGAAGACACCTTTTTGGTGATGCAAACTTGATGCATATGCAGTCATGTATCCGTTTTGTCATCTGATGTCTGCACTCTTGTGATCATGGTGGTTTAGTTGTATGTACTTCCTCCCGACCTCAGAGGCTGTTGCTGGTGTTATGCTTGCATTGGTTTCATGGTCTGCTGGATATCTGAGTCTGAATCTGTTCACCGTAGAGGACTTTGGAGGCAGTTCATCCAAAACGTCCGGACTGGTACGAGGAATACTTCGCAAGAGCTATGAAGGAGGGCATGACATCTTACGAGAACCAGGTTGGCAACAGCTCATCTAAGGATGTCTTCGTGTCCAGTTTTGGCTGACTGGAGTTAGCATTCTCAGCTTGCCTTCTGCTATTCTAGCAACCTCCACCAGCCGGAAGCAAAGCATCTAAGAATGTCTAATGGGAGTGGTGCTGTGAAAGATCTCAAGCTTCAAGGAAAAACTCTTCAAGAAGCTGGATGAGGGGAGAATCCTTGAACTGGGTGTTGGAACAGGCCCCAACCTGAAGTTCTATGCTGGGAGGGAACATACTGCCGTGGTTGGAGTGGATCCAAACATGCGTATGGAAAGATATGCTCGAGCATCTGCCTCTGCAGCAGGACTTCCGTTCGAGTTTGTGCATGCAGTAACACTACACCCTTACCTGGTTTCACATCATGTTTTCGCTCTTCCAATTCAGTGTTTCAACAGTCCTTTTGCTTCACACGATCTCACTCCTACTAATGCATGCTAGGTTGGCGAAGCGATCCCATTGCCTGACGCCTCTGTAGATGCTGTTGTATGCACCCTGGTCCTCTGCTCTGTCAAAAGCGTGGAATCCACTCTGTCAGGTGAGATGCAAACCCGTTCCTCTCCTGGATAGTTCATCCAACACTTACGAGCCTGGCTTGGCTTTCCCTTGCAGAAGTCAAGAGAGTGCTGAAACCAGGCGGAAACTTTCTGTTTCTGGAGCATGTTGTTGCAGCAGGTTGGTACATTGCACTTCCCTGCTATCAGTTTCTCTGCTCCACTCCAGCTTGCCCTCACCGTTCCCTTTCGCCTGTGGGTCTGCAGAGGGCTCCTCTTTGAGATTCTGGCAGAACGTGCTGGACCCTTTGCAGCAACTTGCTGCTGATGGGTGTCATCTCACTAGAGACACACTTGGCTATATCCAGCAAGCAGGATTTGAGTCTGTCGACGCCAGGAGGATCATGGTCCCAAATTTGTCAATCCTAAGCCCCCATATCCTGGGCACAGCCCAGACAATTGCATTATAATTATCGAACAGTTACCTTCTGGCGAGCATTACTTTGTGAACAGCAGAATCCAACGGCACGGCAATACAGAGTTCAGGTAGGCAAATTTGCACACGTATCACGAAGAATCTGTCATTCATTTTTGTCCTTTTTGAAACTGCCATCAGTGCTTTCGCCTGCCCCTGTCCTCGCCCTGTTTCCTTGCAAGTCGTCTTCATCTTCTCATTTTTTTCCATGAAGATGCACACGGAATTCAGTGTGCAAAGTGTCATGCCACACCAGATGAGCTTTCAAACGGGCATGTCATGTTCAAGCCGAGCCTCACACCGGCGTGCCATAGCCAGCAATTACACCCAAATCTGACCACTGAAGGCCATATACAAGAACAGCCAATCCAAACTGGGGCCCCTTATCTCTGATGTCTTAGGTTCGCGATTGCATTTGCCATGTGAAGAAACGAACAGTTTGGTATGTGTCTTTGGAAGTCTCGCACCAAATATCTGGTTGTCGTTAAGTACCTCAAGAAGAATTGGCCTTTGTAGGATTCAGGGGTGTGCAATAGAAGAGCCCAACAAACAAAAGGTGCTCATTCCCACATTCATACATCCCGCAGCCCCGCAGTTGACCGTCTGACGTAGAAAATCGGGGTTTAGGGCTTATCCGGGCATTGGATCTGTCGAAACTGCGGTCTCCGATGCAGGGCTGTGGTTCATTCGATCAGGAATCTGCAGGCAGTGGAATGCAGGCGGACTGCGATTCTGATAAGCCCAGCAGGAGTTAGTCATGGTCTCCTCTCGTATTCTGGGGATTGCCTGGCGGACTGCTTGGCATCCATGCATGTCCTCACAGTGCCGGCGGATGGCACCATGCGGTGTGCTGGCAAGCCACAGACTTGGAGATCCAGTTTCAGACCGAGGTGTGGGGTTGACAAGGAAGAATGGTACATTGTGTCTGAGAAGGCATGTGTCGTCCCAATGCAGTCCAAGGAGAGGAGGGAGGACGAGGGCACAGATTCTCACTCAGGAGGATGTTGGGGTAGGCCAGAAGGATGTGGAGGGGAGTGTGGAGTACGAGGCTGTGATTGGGATCGAGACCCATGTCCAGCTTTCCACTGCTACCAAGGCATTCTGTTCCTGCTACTCTGTGTATGGCTCGGAGCCCAACTCGAATGTGTGCCCTGTTTGCATGGGCCTGCCAGGCACCCTGCCTGTGTTGAATCAGAAGGTGGTGGAATGTGCAGTGAAGCTGGGGTTGGCATTGAATTCGGAAATCGCTCTGAAATCTAAGTTCGACAGGAAGCAGTACTTCTATCCAGATCTGCCTAAAGGCTACCAGATATCTCAGTTTGATGTCCCCATTGCAACGGGGGGTAGTGTGGAGGTGGATGTGCCGGTGGAGGCTGGTGGGGGGCATAGAAGGTTCGGTATCACCCGAGTTCACATGGAGGAAGATGCTGGCAAACTCATGCATGCAGAGAAGTCTACTGGTTTTTCTCAAGTAGGTCGGCATTGATGTTTGATTCAAGCAGGCCAGTGTTTGAAGCCTGGCATGTGAGTCCATTGACAGAGTATGCTTGTAGGTGGATTTGAACAGGGCTGGTGTGCCCTTGCTGGAAGTTGTTTCCGAGCCAGAAATGCGGTCAGGGGTAGAGGCTGCGGAGTACGCAGCAGAGCTGCAGCGGCTTGTCAGATACCTGGGCATCGGCAATGGGAACATGCAGGAAGGCTCACTTCGTTGTGATGTGAATGTGTCTGTCAGGCCAAGGGGACAAGACAAGTTTGGCACCAAGGTTGGTTTTTTCCTGTGTATGGGACAAATCCTGTGTGCAACGTGCTCCGCAGGCTCTTCGTGTTTGGCTTGTTGATGTGTTGGCTCCTGCCGTCTCGATCAGGTGGAGATAAAGAACATGAACTCGTTTTCTGCTATGCAACGTGCCATCGATTTTGAGATCACGAGGCAAGTTGCTCTTCTACGGGAAGGTTCTGGGCATGAAATAGTGCAAGAAACTCGACTCTGGGAGGAGGGGGCGCAGGTCTTCCTCTGCATGCTTATTCTAGACAGGTGCACCGTGTCACGATGTGAGGGATTGTGGTCCAAGCATTGTGATGCGTTTTGTTGGCTGTTACCAGAGGACGGTGACGATGCGAAAGAAGGAAGGGCTTGCCGACTACAGATACTTTCCTGAGCCAGATTTGCCTGAGGTTATCCTGAGTGAGCAGTTTGTGGACAGCTTTCGCAGAACGCTGCCAGAGCTCCCGGACAACAAGCGAAGGCGTTATGAGGCCTTGGGACTGAGCATGCAGGATGTCATTCTGCTGGCCAATGACGTTGATGTAATTTCTCTCTCCACTAAGATCGATTACAGTTTTCCTCTGTCTCTGCTACCGTTTCTGCATGACATCTAATGTGTTTCTTCCGACTCCAACTCCAGATAGCAGCCTTCTTTGATGCAGTTCTGGAGAAGGGCAGCGATGCAAAGCAGGCTGCAAACTGGATAATGGGCGACATTGCAGCATATCTGAACAGCCAGAAACTTGGAATTTCTGACACTAAGCTGACTCCATCAACTCTAGCTGAGCTGATCGCTCTCATAAAGAATGCAACCATTAGCGGGAAGATTGCCAAGGAGGTATTGATCACTGCTCCGGCACCCCTGATTGTTTCTTCCTTACCAGGAATCACGATCGGAATGGGAGTGAGGTAACCACCATGTGCTGCAGATTCTACCTGAACTTGTGGAAAAGGGAGGAACAGTCACGGAACTAATTGAATCCAAAGGTCTACTCCAGGTATTTTCCATGTAGTCACTCTCCCTGTTTCCATCAGTATTACTACTTTGCCCACATGGTCAGGACGTCCTGCTTGCAGATATCAGATGAAGCTGTAATAGCAGAAATGATCAACAAGGTCTTGGCCGACAACCCTAAACAGGTGGAATCTTACCGGGGAGGCAAAACAAAACTGCTGGGTTTCTTTGTTGGCCAGGTATGGTGGCTTCTTCCTCCATCAACACACATGGTGACCAATCTCTCTTTTCTGCAACATCATCACACGTTCCTCTTTTAAGAGCCTGACAACTCTCACACAGACTAGGCTGTTAATCCTCCCATCACCTGCTTGTTTTCAACAGGTGATGAAAGCGTCTGGTGGAAGGGTGAATCCGGCCCTGATGAACAACATTCTGCTAGAGAAGCTCAAGGCGTAATGGACACAGAACCTGAAGGCATAATGCACACAAAAAGGAACCGCTGTGACCTTGTATCACCCTAAAACCAAAGCAAAGCAGAAGTGGGTCTTGGAACTTGTGGGAGCTGTCGCAAGCAACCCTCTGTCCTCACAAGCCTTCCTGACATCACGTGAAACGCTGACCCGGGTTCAAACCTAACCCGAGCGTGTGGTCAGACGGAGTCAGGAGGTCTCATCGAGAAACCCCTTCTCGCACAACTCGCAGGGTCGTGAATTTGGTGCACGCACCCGGCTTGCGTGCTGGGGGGGAGCGGATAGAGGCGTACGGACCCGAGAGGGCTTGTGGGAGTGGCGAAGAATTGTCTGGATCAATGGAGTCGTGAGACGGACGAAAATGCTGCATCCAGGGGGCAGAAGACCGTATGCGCAGGGATACGAGAATCTTTGTGGGCGTCAGGGCAGAGCAAAAGCTCTTTCTTGGTAGGAGAAGCGGAATGGCGTGAAGTCTGTTTAGGAGACGCACGCAAGCAGGTAGCTGAAATGGGTGTTCACTTTTGAGGCCATGGCGGACGGCGGGGGGCAGGGGCTCGGGGGCCTGCCCGAGCCTGTGCTGTTCGGAATCGTGTCACGGCTGGATGTGCCGTCCATCTGTGCCGTGGCCGCGTCGTGTCGCTTCCTGTATGCCTGCGCGCAGCAGGTGGTGCCGCACGTTCAAGTTATTGATCTTCTGGTATGTGTTGTTCTTGAGCTTTTGCAGGCATGCAGTTTGCTTGCGGAATGAAGTGTTGATGGGGATGTTGGGGTGGTTGGCAGGATCATTGTCCGAACTGGCATGTTCTGTCCAGATGGTTGTCCTGTAATAGGGACCTTTCGACCCTGAAGCTGGATTGCAGCTATCTCGACGATTCAGCAATCGAGTTCATTGTGAAACCCAAGCTGCAGGAGTTGGTTCTGAAGAATTGTGATCTTTTCTCGTCCAACCTTCTCGAACAGATTGGGAGACGTTGCCTTGACTTGAGGTGTGTGAACGAGCGTGTTTCTTATCGCGGCTGTGCTGTGCCGTGCCATATGAGCGTTGCTGTTGGTTTTGTTGGTTTACCGTGTTTCTCTGAACACATTCCTTCAGATCACTGTCATTGGAGCTAGGTTGGCAAGAAGACAGGCACGAGATTGTTGGTTTCAGTTCGGGTCTTGAGTCACTGCTTCAAAGCTGTGCTTATTTAGAGGTGAGAGGTGCCAGTGGTTTGATCTTTCTTGCTCTAGTTCTTCTGTACGGTTTTGGATGTGAATGTTGATTGTGGCCATTGGATGACGGCAGGCCTTATCCTTGAGGTTTGAAGGATCGTATTTTGACAGTGATTCTTTTGCGGCAATACCCCGGCTTGTGGCTCCCACACTGAAGGCTCTTGATATCGGCTATGTGGCAGAAAGAGATGCCAAGAAGCTGTTTCGCCCCATCAGGGATGGGCGGAATCATGGGAATGGTTTGGATGGTGGGAATCTTGGGGCATTGGGGGGTTGGAACATCCAGAAGCTATCTTTGGTACTGGATCGCATAACAGATGCTCTGATGGTATCCATCTACCGTTCTCTTCCCGTTCTACTTGAGCTGGAGCTGCGCGATGAACCATCGGAAGAACCCCTTCCATCCTTTGACTTGACCAATTGGGGTGTCCAGCAAGTTGGAGGTTGTTCTCTGCTACGACGGTTGTCAATTGTACGGAGTCATGAGTGTTTCCCAGCCACCTTCAAGAGGGTGAATGACCTCGGCATTTTCCTCATGGCTGAGAACTGTCGGAATCTGGAGAGTATTACCCTTGGAGGGTTCTCCAGAATAACAGATGCTGGCTGCAGGGAAATTCTACACAGCTGCCTGAAGTTGCAGACATTCGAGCTCCTGCACACGACACAGCTTACAGATTTGGCTTTCATCGATTTATCAGCAACTCCGTTGGCCTTGGTGTCTGTCAGTCTGGCCTCGTGTAATCATATCAGTGACTACTCTGTACAGCATCTCGCATTCTGTCGAAACCTTGAAGTTTTGAATTTCAGGGGCTGCAGGAGCGTCGGGGATGATGGCTTGCAGGCCATCTCAGGTCTTCTGAAATTAAGGGTGCTGGTTTTGAATGGTTCTGATACCAGTGACGTTGGTCTGGCTGTTCTTGGGAAAGGGGCGACGCCTTTGGTCTCACTTTCTCTCAGGGGCTGTCAGAGAGTTACAGATAAAGGCATCTTGTCCCTGTTGGAAGGTGAGCTCGTGAACACTCTGCAAACGTTGGATCTCTCAAGCATTCCTGCTCTGACTGACAAAGTCACACTAGCAATAGTACGCAGTGGTACACTGGTGAGCGAGTTGCGGCTTCGTGACTGCCCCTTGATCTGTGACACTTCAGTGATGGCTCTTGCATCTATGTTCCATACCGGGGGCTGGGGATCTGCCCTCAAGGTCCTCGACTTGTGGAATTGCCGAGGAATTTCTAGAGCTTCGTTGCCATGGTTCAGAAGGCCTTACTTCCCAAGGCTGCGCTGGCTGGGACTCGGGAAGAACTTGAGTCCAGAGGTCTTGGAGGCCCTTGGCTTGGAACGACCATCTCTGCGAATTTGTTCTCACGGAGCAGAACTTGACCATTGTACCACGGGGGAAGGTGAGGACCCACCCCACTACAGATCCAGGTACGAGGAAGAAGATGAGCTCGAAAGGTGGTTGAAAGAGAGGTGACAGGAAGATTTTGGCAGCTGCTGAGTGCTAGGTGCACGATATGAGCTGTACGTGGCAGGATGCGACTCTAGAGGAAGGCGACATCTTATCCAGATGCTGTGCACTGCACATTGGATCTTCTACTGCACCTTCATGAAAGGGTTCAAATGCCGCTTTGTTGATGTTCCTTCGAAACAAGATGTGAACACTGTACAGACGGTACCTACCTGTTGTCGCCACACGACAGGGCATTCCAGAAAATGCGCAAGCAATGGCACACGATCGTTCATGATTCTTGATTCTTGAGAGTTCACGCTATCCCTGCACAGCCTCTCAGGCCCTCACGGACGTAAAAGACAGTCTGGCACATGATGGTGTCAGAGATTCTATAAAAACCAAAGGAGCTGCTCAAAGCCTCAGGTCTGCCGCAACGGCATCTTAGAACCGGGGAGGGGAAGCTTGTTATTTAGACCCCCTTCAACGGAGACGAATTTGATTGGCTCCTGCAGACTCGGAAGATGCTTCAGAATGGAAGGTGGGCGTCAAGACTCGTGACTCCAGCATGTCTGGTGATCTTTAGTCAACCTGGACAATGCAGGGTTGGTTATGGAGTATATGTATACAAGATTATCATACACTTCTTTCTCCCCTTCATTTTCCAGTCTTGCAGGGAGCTCGTCTGAAACCTCGGACTTGGCAAGGCCTCTGCTTCCCAACATGTGGTCTCTCCAGAAATTCAAGAGCAGGTTTATTGGGGACTATGACTGGAATTTTCTCTGCACGCCAAGGATTTCGTTGAAGGGTCATCGGGATTTGGCTCCTTTCTACAGCAGGGATGAAAAGATATCGCCTTTGCTGGCCATAATCATGGGGCTGCAGCACGCTCTGGCCATGGTATACCTTACATCCCTTGTCCAATGGACTCGCAGCTGCCAGATTGCTTCCAAGAATTCACGTTTCCTTCCTTCCATGCTCGGGTGTCTTCAGGTCGGTGGAATTGTGACACCTCCTTTGATCATCTCAAGCGCCGCCGGATTCTCGACTCATCAACAAGCTTGTATGTTAGATGAACGCAGAACTTCAGTTCAGAATACCCTTCTTCGGTTTCTGCACTGTGGTTCAATTTCTGACCGGCTTGGTGGCTCATGCAGATCTTATTTCTGCGGCACTGATTGTTTCATCAATTGCATCATTGATACAAATACTTCAAATCAAAATTCCCTTCTCACGGCTTGTGATTGGTGAGATGCAGCAGCAATTGTCTGGTTTACGTTGACAGTCTGGTTTTGTGAGAAAGGAGCCTTCAGCACACTTTCTCCACGTTTCAGGCTCTGGACTGCTCTCTGTGATGGGAGTCACCTTCGCCTTCCTACCTATTGGTAGGCGTCATCTTCACCCTGCCATTGTTAAGTGAGCTGCATGTCCTGTTTGTGCACTTGGTTTTGGGCTTTAAGAAGATGCTGGTCATGGTTTTATAACCCTGTTCGACATACTGGTCTGCAGCTCAAGAGACAATTGCAACGTTGGGTCAATGCGCATGCGATGGGGTTCCTTGCACCGTAGGCACCACCGAGTGCAACAGTTGCGGTACGGAGTTATCAGGCCACTGTCTGACTGGCCCACAAGCGTATGGGAGTGTTCTGGGCACTGTAAGTTTTTGAGCGGAAGCCCCTACAAATCGTTGTAGCTTTGGTTTCTGTCTTTCATCGTCGAGAGGATTCGTTGTCCTTGAGGATCAGACAATACCTCAGCTCAAGGTTTGCAGCAAGCCACTTACTTTTTCGATAATGCTACAGGTCATGGTGTGTTGCTGGATCCAGTGGATCTTATCATTAAGCTCTCCGAGGCTTCTACGTCGTATCTTCCCTCCTGTAGTTACAGGGGTGGCCCTTATGCTCATTGGGATATCGCTTGTGTCCACAGGGTTTCAATATTGGGGAGGTGGTTCATACTGTGCCAGCCAGGTACATACACTCCTCTTGAATGGGCTTACCTGTTGGTTTTGGTAAAGCCGACATTATTACCAATCCTTCGTCCGATGCTTTCAGGTCCTGACAAGCAAGGCACTGTGTAATGGCAACGGCGAAGTGATGCTGCCTTTTGGTGATCGCCACTATTTGGGCCTCGGTTTCACGGTCTTCTGTACTCTGGTGGCCGTTGAGTTGTTTGGATCTCCTTTCATGCGTAACATACAGGTCAGGGTGACAACAAACACACAGGTTACTGAGAAGGCTTGCTGGTCCGAGTTTGGGAAGCAGGCGTCTCATATTCCTTGATTCTGGCCTTGTTCGATGTTAGCAGGTCATCATAGGTCTCACTGTGGGCATGATTGTAGCATCAGCCACAAGCGCTACTGTATGTTCTGCTGATGGAAGTTGCCGAAGCTTGCGGTAAGGACTCTTCTTCTTTTAGCCTCACAGGTTGGTGCCATAACTCTCTATCTCAGCGTGCAGATGCTTGGAACATATATCTGATGCCTAGGCTTGTCTCATTCTCTGCTTGACGCAGATATGTGACTTCACAGAAAATATCCGACGCAGATTGGGTGACTTTCCTGTGGCGGCATACCTTCCCCCTCAAAGTCTATGGCCCTGCAATTTTACCAATGCTCCTTGCATTCATAGTAACATCAATGGAATGCATAGGAGATGTGACAGCGACCACAGAGGCCAGTGGCCTGCCACCCCACGGTAACTTTTCGGGCCTCTTAACTTCTCCTGTGATGAAAGCTTTGGATCATCCCATATTGACCTTTCCTATCAGCTGTGTTGTAGGCGAGGAGTTTGAGAGATCACTGCAAGGAGCCATATTGGCTGATGGTGTAAACGCATTATGGGGAGCTTTGGCAACAATGGTGCCTGTAACAACATATGCACAAAACAATGGTGTCATATCTCTCTCCCGCTGTGCATCAAGACGAGCTGGGTTTGCCTGCTGTGCGTGGTTGTTTCTACTTGGGGTCATCGCAAAATTCGCAGCAATCATTCTCACTATCCCAGATTGTGTGCTGGGAGGGATGACAACTTTTCTGTTCACAAGTGTGGTTGCTTCAGGCGTTCATGTTCTCCATCTCAAGGATGGCATGACCAGGAGAAACAGATTCATAGTAACGATGTCACTGGGACTAGGCCTAGGTGTAAATCTCGTGCCGGCCTGGGTGAACATATCAGGACAAGCCAGCTATCCTAACCAGGGAAACTTCTGGCCGGTCAGGGACCACTGGAGCAGCGCTTATAAAGGTCCAGGACTCAGATCCAGTCATCCTTGTCTTATTCGGGACATGTGCCGCTTTCCGATCCAGCAGACTTATCCTTACATTGCGGACTTGGTGTGGCTCACGCAGGGTTTCGAGATGCCGTTATCCTCGTTCTGTCAACTGGCTTTTCTCTTGGTGGATTCACCGCCCTCCTCCTCAATCTTCTCCTTCCGTTCGACAAGGCGGAAGAAGCGGGTCTTGGGGAACCGGCAGTGGTTCCAATCGACGACAGGTTAGCCTCTATGACTATCCAGTTGGTTGTATTGAGTGTCTTCGTTTCTTCTGGGATTGTTCTAAAAGGCTGCGCTCTCTCAACCTTTTCCAGATCTCCCGAAAAGCAGACGCCAACACAATCTCTTATTGAAATCAAGAGCGCAAGGCCGTAAGGAACGCAAAATAAGATGTGTCCAATGCTCTTCGTGTATGAGGCCTCACATACACCTATGTGGACTTAGGATAGCCAGCTCGCCTATCTATAATATGGAAAGTGTATAGGAAAGTGTATAAATTTAAAGTGTATGGTCAAATAAATGGTTCAATAATATGTTGAACATGGTTTTGGATATCTAGGTTCTTAATACTGTACTTCAATTCAATCCAATAAAAGTGGCAACCGAGGCCAGACGGGAAGTGGAGAACCAGATTGCTTGTGATTAAGCATCCTTGAGCTTAGATCGGTACTTAGATGGGGTGCCTAAAGGGAGTGGACGCCCTTGGTGCAAGTCGCATACGCACACCATAGTACAAGTTAAGTACCAAGTCCCATGACGGAAATCCGTCCTTAGTGGACTTAAATAAAATTCTTCTTCTTCTTGTGCCTGCGAGGATGGTGGATTCTTCCAGGTGACCATTGATGCATCGAGGAATTCAAAGGGTCCCATTTCACTTTCCGTATGGCAGCTGGTGAATCATGGAGTTCCGCTCTCCGTGCTCAAAGACGGCATGGATGCAGCCAAGAGATTCTTCGCCTTGCCTGACGAGGTCAAGCAAAAGTATGCCTTCGCCCCGCGTGGCACATCCAGGAACTGGTCTGGATATGGCAGGTTCGTGCAGGTCGGAAACAGCGAGCTGGAGTGGTAAGACACTTTCTTCCACTATGACCCGGTGGTTCACGGCCCCGGTGGGGTAGATTGGCCAGAGCAACCCGCAGATTACGCGTAAGAAATACAATGCAGAGCAATTTGATGCATCCATTTGAATGCACCCTGCACTATTTGCTGTGGTACGACTTGAAATCAAGGGACTAGTGCTTGAATATCTGCGTCAATAGTGCTTGTGCTTGTGCTTTTATCTTGCATTTGGTGCAGGGACAAGATGGGGGAATACAAGAGGCAACAATTCCAACTTATGTAGACGTTGCACGAGATCACCTGCAACAATCTTGGCTTGCCCAGCACATACCTAGATGAAAATGTTGCCAAATCGAAGGTGGTTAGAGTGAACTACTATCCGCCATGCTCCAGGCCCGAGGATGTGCTGGGCCTGAATGCTCACACCGACGTTAGCACCTTCACCATCCTGTACCAAGAGGAGGTTGCGGGGTTGGAGGTGCTGCATAACAAGGAGTGGGTCCCAGTCGAGCCTACACCTGGTGCCTTGGTGATCAGCGTCGGTGACACCCTCGAGGTATGCTTCCAGGGGCTGTAGGCTGTGGGTTGTATGTATACCACCAGGACACTCCAGATGTCATCTCTCGGTCACTGGGTTTGCGGTTTGCATTTGCCTGATGCCAGCCTGGGTACTCACAAATGGGAAGTACAAGGGCGTGATGCACAGAGCTTTGGTGAATGCGGAGCGAGAGAGGATGTCCATCGTGTTCGCAACAGGACCAAGCATGGATTGGACGCTGGGGCCAGTACCCGAGCTGCTTGGCCCTGACAATCCTGCTATCTTCCGCTCCTTGGCTCATGTGGAGTACTGCCGCCTGCGGTTGGCCACGAAATATGACTCCAAACGCTACGTGTACACCGAATTCGGCAAGCGGAAGAACTCCGAGGCTCTGCTGATCAGTGGGTTGGATTTGAGTGCGGTCGGACACTGTTCATAGAAGAATGCCATGGGACGTTGTGCATCTTACACTCTTCTTGTGGATCGTCGGAACGCCCCTGTGCCCTTGCCATGCCGCATCAATTTTTTATGACAGCACTTTGACCAGGAAGGGATCTCCTACATCACCATTCACACTGCAGTTCTGCACAATGTGCGCAAAGTTCCCGCTGTTCAGCTTCCTCTATGTAGAATGTACTTGTGCTTACAAATCTCTCCCTCTTTCCCGTTTTCATTACTGTGGCATGGAGGATTTCGTAAAAAATTGCCTCAGGAAGGTGCACGAGTCACACAGTGTATCCTGAATTCACCAGATGCTGGATGTCCTGGTAGCTTTCAAGCTCAGCAACATCCTCACAAATCCCAAGAAACAGAGGCAGACTCTGGTGAAGCTTTCCCGGCTCAATGTTGAGAGTTCGCCTCTTCCCAGGGGCGAAAAGCACCACATATTGCCTGTTGTCCCGGACCCATGTAGGCAAGTCCGCTTCCTCGGAAGCTATTGCCGCCAACTTGCCTGAACTTCTGAGGGCTGATTTCAGAATATCATTCGCCCTCAGTACACTGTTGATGTGCTCGGTGCACTCTCCATGTCAACAGCACAACCAGTGGTACGTTCTATGATGACAGCACAAACCATTTCTGAGCACTTGTCTGTCGTTGTTGTTTCTCCTTCATACTACTTCGCTGCAAAAGCTTTGTATCATCCTACACCCGTAACACAACTGCCCCATCAGAACCACTCCCAAACGTATATGTGAGAGATGTACATCCAAGGCAGCAAGCCACAGTTTGTACCTTGTCTCCTGCTGCACGACTCACAGCGGAACTCCACATGCTCAGTGGCAACCTCCTACATGCCCATGGATTGCAACTGTTCGATTCAGAGCTCCTTCCAGTCAAATAGCCCACCAGTCACATCACATGTACCAACCATCTCTTACCCGTCCCTTAGTTGGATGTTGCATCCCTTTCGCAGAACACTCTCCTGCAGATCAAATATATTGCACAGCTCAGTGCCACGCAGCTCGTGTTCTGAGACAGCACTTGTGCCGTCTCACCTGGGTGTAAACGCATTCCAGCGAGGGATGGCAACAATTGTGCCTATAACGACGTATGCACAAAACAACGGCACAAGTTGCCAACTTTGCCAAGGGAGGCTCCTATGTTGCCTTGGAAACTGGGCAGCGGTTGTATGCTGATGGGTTGGCCAGTGCTCTGGTTGGAGAACAAGGGCGAAGGTTGTTGTTTAGGTGGCAGCAGCCTGGTACGAAATGTATTCAAAGTGTGGTAGCCTTGAGGATGTTCAGCGTGTTATGGTCTTGAGAAGAAAACTGTGACCGGAAGGCCATAGTAGGATGCTCCCAGCTGCAGCAGGGTATGGGCCAAACAGCTCCCCGGTCTACACAGGGCTGTGGAAGAAGGAGCACAATCTTGTTGCACCTGATTCTGTGACATTTGTGTGCTCTCTGCAGCTATGTGCAACTCGTAAATGACAAGGTTTGGACTCTTGGAGATGACTTGCGGAGCTTCAAGTGAGATTCCAGCCTCAATTCCAGCGGGAGTTTTGGTAACCCGGTCATCTAGTCTGTTTCCAGGACTGTGTGCTGCTGGCTGGCGGGTGGGATGAGGGGGACCCCATGGGCATGCATAGACCTTGCACCCACAAACAAACCATCTTGCAGGGCGTCCGTGACGGCCTTCTTGGCTGGATCGCCTACAGGCTGTCAGGCCTCACCACCAGTGTGCCAATGACGATGCCACATCCGATTACACACTTGTTGTATGTTATTTGCACTCGCAGGTTCACACCATTCTCCGAAACATGTGGGACGCCATGACCTCAGAATCCCACTCATGGACTGCAACCACATGCGGCAGCGGCAATAGCGACACCAGTATGCACTGGAAAGCGGCAGAAACTTGTACTCCACTAGCTGCAGCTGGAGGCCCGTGTGATCCTGCTTACTCCTTCTCCAACCCACACACTCTACGGAGCAGGTGCGACAACCCACAAGCGACATACGGAGACCGTACGTGGCTGACAGCGCTGAGGCTATTCCTCCTTGAAATTTAGATGCTCAAAGAAATACCTCCAGCAGCAGAATGCTTCATTCAGCTGACAGACTCTTCGTGCGCTGGCCAGGGGAATGTCAGCCAAGTGACCCATCTGGTGACGTCTCGGAGTCAAGTCCTTCGTCAACATGCGGGTCTGGCTGACAGCTTCAAGCTCGGAGAATGCAGCAAGAACAAAAACAATTGTCATATGGCAGCTTCTCCTGGGCCCATCAGGCACAAGTAATGGACAGGAGGCCATATAATGGGAGGAAGCTAAGAAATCAATAAACTATCGAGAAGTTTTAGCTGGCAACATCTTATAATATCAGAAATGATTTAGAGTGCCGTACCCCGAGGGGTGATTCGGCATTAATTAATTAAAATTAATCAAATTTAAAAAATTTAGAAATTATTATACTTAAAATACTGAACATGTAAAAATTTATGACTTTAAGATGCTGAAAACAAGGAAACTAGGCTTTGTGTGGAAAATTAGAGCCTGTTTAGGGGAGATCTATACATATCCATTAGTTCTACATAGATATCTATGTATTTATGTATTTTAATAAATACTAAAATTTTATAAAGTTATTTTTTATAAATTTTGAAATTTTGAAAAATATAAATATTTATGTTGAACCTTTTTTTTAAATAACTATTTCGACATTATCCTGTTGAAATACCCCTCGGGATACGGTACATATCACATAGGCTCCTTAAAAAGGCCATGCATACGGATATATATCAATGGTTCCCTATCACCAAATATGAAATAGGAACCTCTAGAAGTAAAAAGAATTATTATCATAGTTAGTAGGAAGGAACTTACATATCCTATTGAGAATGCTATCCAAGATATGAGTGAAGCCTTTTCCTCATGGATGGGAGAAAGCATTGGATGGGGACTTGAAGGACTCAAGAATAATGCACATTTCACATCTAAGGGCTCTCCACATAGGCATGGGTTTCCTGCAAAGTATGTTGCAGCAAATTTTGTACCAAGATCGGGAATGGGGCCACAAAGAGCATTACTTGATAAATCTAAATAATCTAAACTAGAACCTGATATAGTTATTGTAGGTATCTCACCTATAAGATTATTATGAGATAGGTCTATTTGGCTGAAATTATTTGGTACATTAGGAATCTCTCCAGTAAAATGATTTCTTGATAGATTCAAAAGACTCAATCCAGATAGGTTAAATAATGATTGAGGTAAACTGCCTTGTAGATTGTTGCCAGACAAGTCTAGTACTGTGAAAGAATATAAAAGCGTCTGAATGCGTGTCTTGACACCCTTAGAGAAGATAGTGAAAAAAATCATATTAGGGTTAAAACTTCTAGTAATGACATCATTGGGATCTGAAGAAGGAAAGGGATGCTGCCATCTTTGTATTTGCCATATACTAGGAGGGATTGTCCCTTCCAATAAATTATCAGCCAATACCAGCATAAATAACATTGGAAACCTTTTAGCAATCCAAGAAGGAATAGTCCCATGAAACCTGTTTGACGCTAATAAGACAATGCTCATAAAGTTACTTGGCAGAACACGAAATACTTGAGATAAATGTCCCTCCAATTGATTATTCTGTATATCCAATATTTGTAAGAATGAACAATTCATAAAAGACATAGGAAGCATGCCAACTAGTTGATTGGAGCTAGCACCAAACCACAGCAATGCAACCAAAGTACCCAAACTTTCAGGAATGGTACCCGAGAAATTATTCTGGCTCACGACTAACTGGGTGAGATATTCGAGTTCATTCCAACGCACTGCCGAAAGCGAACCTTCCAACCCGTTCCCTTGTACATAAAATACCTCTAGATTTGTGAGGTTGGCTATTTCAGCAGGAAGGCTCCCAACAAGTTGATTATTGCTCAAGGCAAGGCCCGTCAACGAGGAGCAATTTCCCAACGATGATGGAATTGTACCTGACAACCGCGTGTCCCATAAAACTAATTGTTTCAAACGGTTTAGTTGGCCAAGTTCCTTCGGAATGGATCCTGTAATATTAGCTGTCCAGATTTTAGAGACACTTGATCCGACCGTAATCTGTTGCAAGTTCTGGCAAAACGCCAATTCAGGCGGGATGTTCCCCTCCATATCATCCTCCATAATGGTAAGCACCTCCAAGTTGGAAAAGTTGCCGATAGCTGAGGGAATGGGTCCGCTGAATCGGTTTCCAACTAGGTCTAGTTCTGCGAGTGAGCTGGGAAAGTCGATCGGAATATTCCCCGTGAACTGATTCAGGACAAGGCCACAAAGCAGTAGAGCAGTAGCATTTGAAAACGACGGGATCTTCCCGTCCATTTGAGTGTATTCGATAATCAACTGTTGCAAGTTCTGCAGCTGCCCAAAGCTCTCCGGTATGCTTCCATTCAAACTGTTCGGGAAATAGGAGGCGCTCTGGTCGTCTGTCGGATACGTCACACCCAGGTTGGATGACATTCCTACATAAAACTGTTGCAACTGAGAGCATGAACCCAGCTCCTCGGGAATAGGGCCGGTGAAGTCAGCAAACTGGATGGAGAGTAGCTCCAGGTTGCTCAAGTTGCCTATAGTCCTTGGAATCTCTCCGTCTAGAAAGTTTTGGTCCAAGTTCAGAATTGTTAAGGTCTTGAGGCTACCGATCTCCGCAGGGATGCTACCCTTCACTTGAGTTCCTGTGATGGTTAAGTCCTGCAGGGATGACATGTTACTGAAAATGGCCAAGGCCGCCTTTAAGCGGCCGCTTATCAAGCCCCTCCGATTGACCTCTCGAGCGTTGGAAGTACCCACCGAAAAGGAAATGAGCTTGGTACATTTCCCGAGCTCCGCAGGCAACTCGCCTTCCAACCCAAAATTGTCCAGCAGGCTGAGGAAGACGAGGTTGGTTACATTTCCCAGCTGCGGGGGAATGCGTCCTGTGAAATCGTTGCTCGACAAGTCAAGCCACTCTAAGGTGGCAAGGTTGCCGATCGAAGCCGGGATGCCGCCATTGAAGAAGTTGGAACTGAGATCCAGAATCTGGAAACGTGTGCTGGTATTGTCGGGAAAGCTTCCGTACAAACTGTTCCCCGATAGATTCAAGTGTCTGAGAAATGGCATGGAGAAGAGAAGGGGCGTGACTGTACCCCTCAAGCTCAAATATGGGAGGTTCAGGTCAACCACTCGGTGTGTTCTAAATTCGCAAGTCACACCATGCCAATAGCAGAGAGGCAGTCTTGCCGTCCAACTTGCCAATGCGCCCTGGCCATCCTCCACAATCCCCTGCTTGAACGCAGTCAGAATCCGCCCTTCAACGGATGAGGATGCATCCGAATCCGACGGCGAGACGTTGGAAGCTTCAGCAAAGCTCGCAGTTGGTGGCCACTGCCACTGCCGGCGAGTCGTGATGCTGCACAACATCATCCAAAGTAGAACAAGGTAGCATAGCCTGATGAGAGCCACAAAGCGAACCACCATGATGACTGAAGGGTAGGAAGGGCGCCCCAGCACCAAGGTCCGTCAACTGCAAGCTCACAAGCGAAGTTATGAGAATCAGAAGAACGTTCCACTGAAAGACTTCAGCAAGGAATGTTGCCGAGAGTCTTGATGCAGAAGTCCGGCATTATCGTTCCGAACTTGCCCTTGAAACACGAATGCGCGGCTGAGCCTGAATATCAGGTGGCCAGATGTGGGTCCCGTTGGTCAAAGAGAGTGTACCATGCGGCATTGGGAATGGTGCTCTTTGTCTCACACCGATGGATTTACCAATTCATCCACAGCCCAATGACCAACCGACCAAATCGACCAACATTGACCATGACCAACACAACGACAGCCACCTGACCAACACAACGACAGACACCTGACCAACACAACGACAACCACTTGACCAACACAGCGACAACCACTTGACCAGAATTGACAAACGTCTGATACTATCCACTTGGAGACACAACTGGCAAATCCTTGAAAAACCCCAAAGCGAAGTTCACTCTAAGCCGGAATATGCCCCCTTCCATACCGCCTTAAACGGGGGTGCTCAGGCCTAATTCAAAGGCACGAGGAGGGAAGACACCCCCAGCAGGCCCACGTGTGAAAGAATTGGGAACCAAGGTCCAAGGTCGCCACTGCCTCGTACTGGCATTGTAGGTAGCCATCACATCAATAATGATGCACAGCAAGGGGCCATGTGCGAAGCAGTTCCACAAACTACCTTGGCTGTGTATCCCGCGAAGCTGTGTCTCCCGCACCATCGCCCTCTGTGTAGGATCATACCTCTTTACCACAACAAGAGGTTGCATACCGGCCTCAACCACAACCATGATACAAGAATTACACACCACCAGCTGTTTCGGTTCGTGGAAATCCTGCTCCAGTTGGCAAAGACATCGCCAAGCCATAGCTTCAATATGAAAGCTTACCAAAAAGTAGGAGAACCCCGGGCCCCAATGTCGGGCCAGCCCAAAAACCTGTCTTTCACTGAAGACACAGTTGCAACATAAGTCGCACAGGGTGAGATCTATGCTCTCCTCCCCCCCCTCCGAGTCCTCACACCGACTCGGCAACAGGGTCCAGGACGAAGCCCCTGAGCGATAAAGCAAAATCCTGGCAGGACCCGCCCCGAGATTGTCCCCTCCAGCCTTTCTTTGGCACACACCCAACAGAGTGTAGGACTGCCCATCGTCATCAACCTCCAGAAATGCACTAGAGAAGGAGGCACTGTAACGCCCAGCCAGCTCCCTGTCACCTTTGATCAGCGACCTGAAACAAGGCAACCCTCGCACTGCCCCCGTCACAGGATTAATTACCCAGATCTCCTTGTACAAATCCAGGCACAGCAGGCCTTTGTGGCTCGCCAGACACGTGGAGAAAGAACGAAACATAGGAGCCGCTCTGGGCAAAGTTGGCAGCTTGTGCCACATGTCCAGTCCTATGTCCAAGCCCAAGCCGGGCAGTGCCTGTCGCAAGAACACGGCCGGGAAGCATACCTTGTCGCATGCTGACAAGGTCCGGCTGCAGAGCTTGCTGAAGGACGGGGAGGACACTATATTCTGCCACTCTTTACACACCAATCCTGCCCGGATGGCGTCGTCTCTAGGCATGAGGGCCAACACCCTCGCCATCAGCTCCGAGTGCCGAACCCTTTCCACCAGCTCCGGCCACACGTTCCCGTCCATCAGCTCCTGCCGCAAGCCTTCCATGTTCCCCGAATTCTATGTATGTAGCTGCTTGACCTGGAGAAGAATCCTGAGCCAGGCAACCTTGTTCCTCTCTTGAGGGCCTGGCTCACCACATCGGCATCACGGAACTTGAACTTGTCCACCACCATTCCCTGGATGACGAACAGCTGGATCCTCTAGACTGCTCATGCCTATCCTGCAGAAGGCACTGTGAAACCCTACGGGCCGATCAAGCTCACTGTTTGGCACTGTGATGAGAGAAAGCTGTGTCAAACAGAGTCTGGCAGAGCCCAGTCTCTGTTCGGCACTGTGTACAGCTAAGAAGGTTTTGGTTGTGGGCGACGAGTTCATGATCTGGGTGTCGAACTTGAGCACGAGTCGAATGCATACTTGGGGAACCATATCTTGCCCATGTATGTTTGTAAAGGTAGGCTAGAGGAGGCCATGGATTTGTTCACCAGGGTAGGCAAACCCGATGTTTTCACGGGGTCTTCCCTCATCTCTGCACATGCTGAACATGGGAAACCTAATTAAGGCTGTACAACTCTACCATGAGATCCGGAGGTCAGGAGTGAAGGCAAATGGTGACGCCTTTGTAGCTGCCCAGCGTATGTGAGGAATCAGCACGTGCAACATCCAGCTGATGATACACAACAGGAAGGCCCTCAGCCACAAGCGTCTTGACAGATTCTTCCCCTCGCTTCACGTCCCTTGAAGTCAGGACAGCGGTTATTCCTTTCTGTCTCACAATCTCAAACCCAATCCCTTTGTTTGCCCCGGTCACAATAGCCAAAGTATCTTCTAACCACCATCTGCTCGCATCAGAAGAATCCAAACGGCAGCATAAGCACAAAGCCACAAACAATCCACTTGGAAACACGCCTCCAAACTTAAGCTCAAACCTGTCATTCTGAGGACCCATCGTGTAGTCCGAGCTGCAGTTGTCTGTCCACTGCCTCCTGCTTCCCATTTACGGAGCTTTATGTGCTGATCATGGTGGTCCTTTTCTGGGGACTTTGTAAGGAACCTTCCTCCATCTGCACGTCCTTCTGCAGGACCTTCTACATTTCGTCTGCAGTGACGATTACCGACTGGGACGATAGAGGACCTCCTCCCGTGGCACCCGTAAAACAACCTGCCCGCCGGTTTCTGGTCCCCACACTGATGGCCACAATATGTTTTCATGTGTCTCATGCCATCATCAATCGATGCTTCTTCGCGCGCGATGCCCCCATGCCATCACTAAATCCATGCTCGATATGTCGGATAAATCCTATTGGATGATAACAAAATGACCTGCAAAGAGTTGCCGGAGAGCACATCTAATGCTTGAGATATAAGCCCGCCAACCAGTTGGTTGTTGCTGGCACTTCCATACCACAATGAAACTAAAGCACCCAATCTTGCAGGAATGGTACCTGACAGAAGATTTCGGGTGATGTTGTGCAGCATCATGACTCGCCCGCAGTGGCAGTGGCAGTGTCCGCCAACTGCGAGCTTTGCTGAAGCTCCCAACATCTCACCATCGGATTCAGACGCCTCCTCATCCGTGCAAAGGCGGATCCTGACTGCGTTCAAGCAGGGGATTGTGGAGGATGGCGACGGCGCATTGGAAAGTTGGAGGGCAAGCCAGTGCCTATGCTCCCTGAATGGTGTGGGTTGCGCAAATGGAACATACCGAGTGGTTTACCTAAGCCTCCCATATTCGGGCTTGCAGATACGGTCACGCCTCTTCTCTTCTCCATGCCATTTCTCACCCACTCGAATCTCTCGGGAAACAGTTTTGAAGGAAGCTTCCCCGACAACACCAGCACAAGTTATGAGGTTTTAGACCTCAGTTCGAACTTCTTCAATGGCAGCATCCCGGCTTCGATCGGAAACCTTGCCAACTTACAGTGGCTTGACTTGTCGGACAACGATTTCACAGGACGCATTCTCCCGAAGGTAGGGAATCCAACCAACCTCATCCACCTCAACCTGCTGGACAATGCGCGGTTGGAAGGGCAGTCGCCTCCGGAGCTCAGGGCATGTACTATAGGAATTCAGACAGACATGAACTGTTAGGCATGCCGTTAGACCAACTCACCTGACTGAAGCGTTGTGTCCTTTGTACCCCAAGAGACACAAGCCTGCATACCAACAGCCCAAAGGCTGAGACAATAAGATGTACACACTTGACTGAATACGATTATCTGTTCCAATTATCTCCATGTCCCAGCGTATGTTTTATATGGTATCAGAGCTGGATCATCGATCCCACAGCCGGGCGTAGAATGCACTGCTACTTGAGTCAACTCCGCACAAATGTTGAGTTGCTCAACAAAACAGCAGATGACAATTTTCAACCCGCTGCATCCAAAAAGGCTGAACCCTAGGAGCCATACCTGTCACCACTTGTACGTTTGCTTCCCGTAATCAGGCAAACTTCTGTGCGATGGGGTCCTCCGACTCCGTCAGCAAATTGGTGAATTTCTTTGATGGGTCCAACTACCCATCTTGGAGCAGGAAGATTGAGGTGTTTCTCTTGCGAGAAGACCTTTTTAGTGTCGTTGATGGGAGCGAAAAGCGCCCTCTCACTCCACCTGCAACCCCAGGCGGTACGATACACCACACACCTGCAAACGGACACGGCAGCAAATTAGACTGGGACCTTAAGGACAGAAAAGCTCGCGCAAATCTAATGCTCTACATGAGAGATGCTCAGATGAACCTCGTGAGGCACCTACTGACTTCGAAGGAGGTCTGGGATAGCCTGAAGAGCAAGTATGTGTTTGACAATGCTGTCAACAAGGGCTACTTGACAAGAAAGTTCTACAATCTCCGCATGGCTGAGACCGAATCCGTTGAGCACTTCATAAACACCTTTATGAACGTCAAGGATGCGGTGGAACTTGCAGGCACCACTGTGTCTGACCATGATGCCTCGGTGCAGATGCTCCAATCCATGCCACCCTCGTGGTCTGCTTTGGTCATGACACAAACTGCTAACCCCAGGCCCCTGGATGAGACAATTGCGCTGTTAAAGCAAGAGGAACAGCGCCGCAAAGGAGGCGATCCCTCCATGTCTAAGGGCATAGCCCTCTACAGTAATGGCGCTGGAAGATCTGGCCACTTCAGAGGCCGTCCTTCGCGAGGCTTCCCCAACAGGGGTACACCCCCTCCGCAAAACCCTAACGAAAAGCGGAAGCAAGGGACTTGCTTCTATTGTAAGTTACCTGGTCACCACATACGTGACTGTCGCAAGAGGCTTGCGGACATGAAGAATCAATCTTCCAGCAGCGCCACCCACGTTCCCCGCCTCTTCGTCGTTTGCTTGAATGTCACCTTGGATTCTTACACCTGGTTTATTGATTCTGGAGCGACCCAGCACATGACCGGACATAGAGAGTGGTTTGTCTCTTTTCACCCTAACACTGTTGAGAGCTATGTGTATCTTGGTGATGATTCCCGGCGTGCAATCCGAGGCACAGGTACCGTTGCCATCACCTTACCTGATGCACAGGTGAGAGAGCTCCATGATGTTTTATATGTGCCTCATTTGAGCAAGAATCTCGTCTCTGTTGGGCAAGCACTTGAGGCTGGTTATACCATTGTGTTTGCTCCTAACAAATGTACTCTGTTTGACCAATCTCGCCAACTTGTGGCCACATGCCACAGATTCGGCAGATTGTTTGTCTTAGGCACGAGTCCCATTTTTCATGAGCGAGATGTCCTCCAACAACCTGAAGTGGGTAGTTTGACTCATCCTAATACCTCGTTTAGCTCTTCTGTGTCCTCACCATCTAGCAACCTGTGGCATTTCCGGTTAGGGCATGCAGGTGCACAGAGGATGAGAGCTTTATCGCAACATGACTATGTGGTAGGTTTCCCGTTGAAGTCTGTTGCAGACCTTACTTTTTGCCGAAGCTGTGCCTTGGGCAAACAACAGAGGAAGAAATTCCCTGTTGGTTCTCATAGAAGTCCTGAACCCCTAGATCTCATTCATACAGACCTTCTAGGCCCCATGCAAACCCCTTCCTTGCAGGGTTCGCTCTATCAGGTTACCTTTATTGACGACCACACCCGTTATGGATGGGTGTACTATCTGTCGGCCAAGTCAGATACATTTTCTACTTTCTGCTCTTGGCAATCAGAAGTAGAAACTCAGTCTAATAGAAAGGTCAAGATGCTTAGAAGTGATGGTGGTGGGGAATTTAACAATGCTGCTTTTAACCATCATTGTTTGTCACATGGTATTATTAGATGCACCATCTCTACACTGAAAGCGTAACGAAGTCCGAAAGGCGCCATAGGACTCAAGTTGAGATGGGTAGGTCTATGCTGAAGCACGCATCCCTCTCTAATCATTTCTGGGCTGAAGCTCTTAACACAGCAAACTACCTCTTGAATCGACTACCTACGAAGGCTGTCGAGGGTATGACCCCGTATGAAGCTTGGAGTAGTCGTAAGCCTAACCTTAACCATCTCCGTATTTTTGGATGTGAGGCCTATGTCCATGTTCCCAAGGCCCTTCGTAGGAAATTGGATTCTAAGTCTCAGGCTGGCATCTTACTCGGATATGGTGAGACTGTGAAGGCATACCGTATTTACTTGAAGGACTCCCAACGTCTCGTCTTTGCTCGTGACGTTATTTTTAATGAGCAGCCGCTCTTAACCTCTCCTGCACTCGTGAAAGCATCTTCCTCAAGTGATGTATTTTCTCCAGATTTTACTCAGGGGGATGACTCGAGCTCTGGTGCTTGGGGGGAGGATGAGTGGGAGCTTTTATCACCTAATCAAGCCCAGAGCTTGTTGTTGCCCACCGCCAACCTCCATTTTGCCTGCGCCACTGCGCCAATTCCTCCAGCTATGCCGCCTCCCCGCCTTGCCCGCAGTGGCTCCTCCTGCCACTCCACCAATTGTTCAACCTCCTGACCCTGTTTTGCCATCCAGCTGTACTAGTGACACTATCGGTGATCAAGATGAACATGATTTCCCTTCTCAAGCTGAAGATGTTACACACCCCCCGGACTTGCCTTTACCGGTGGAAGAGCCTCCTGCGCCTCGACGTTCCACGAGGCTAAGACAACCAAGCTGGAAAGTCCGAGACAATCTTGAGCAGGCCTCATTTACTACTAACTTTATACATTCTCCTCCGGAGGAACAGGTTACCATAAGTCCTCATGATATGAGCGCCTTCCCAATGAAGCGCGAGGGTCTGTCTTATGCAGAAGCACTCATGGCTACGCCGGACGTCCAGGAGCCATCAAGTTATAAGGAGGCTATGTCTGGCCCGCAAGCAGCCGAATGGAAAAAGGCCGTTGACGACGAGTTTCAATCACTCAAGGACAATAAGACATGGCGTCTTTGTGAACTGCCTGAAGGCCGCACGGCCGTGGGGAGTAAGTGGACATTTAAAATTAAGTATACAGCTGATGGCGCAATTGAGCGCTATAAGGCTCGCCTTGTCGCACAAGGGTACACCCAAAGAGCCGGTGCCGATTATGATGCGGACCACCTCTACTCTCCGGTTGTACAGATAAGTTCCCTTCGCACTATCTTGGCCTTAGCTACCATCCATGATTGGGAAGTTGTCCAATTAGATGTCAAGACGGCATTTTTGTACGGCCGCCTCAAGGAAGAAATTTATATGCGTCAACCCGAGGCATACGAAGAGAAGGGCAAGGAGCACCTTGTCTGTCTACTCTTAGGGAGTATTTATGGTCTTAAGCAGTCCGCCATCAATTGGAATGAATTGATGAATGAGGTCCTCATTGAGTTTGGATTTGTTAAATGCCCATCTGATGGTAATGTCTATGTTCTTAGGTCTGGGACTGCGCTTGTCATCCTTGCTCTCTACGTTGATGACTGCATCTTAGCCAGCAATGATAAGTTGGGCCTGCTAGCTAAGACCATTGCCATGCTTAAGTCTAGATTTCGTATGGCCGATCTCGGGGATATACATTATTGTATAGGCATGAAAGTTACTCGAAATCGCCATGATAGGTGGTTGCATTTAAGTCAAACTCAGTATATTAAAAATACACTAACCAAGTTTAATATGATCGAGTGTAAGCCCGCCACTACTCCTCTCGCTGTGGGAGCGTACTTAACTGCGGAACAAGCACCCAAGGATGATGAAGAGCGGACGTATATGGAGTCGATCCCTTATCAAGAGGCCGTTGGTCGTATCAATTGGATACGCACCACTTTAAGGCCCGACATTAGCCACGCCGTCCGTGTTTTGGCCCAGCAAATGGCCAACCCAGGACCGGCTCACTGGTCGGCCCTCAAACGTACCCTGCGGTATCTTAAAGGTACTATGACCCATGGGCTCCTGTACAGAGGGCCTGTGGACAAAGTTCCTCACAACCCTCAGCTATTCGCTTACACGGATGCCGATTGGGGGGGAGATGTGGACTCAAAGAAATCGACCTCCGGATTCGCGCTGATGTTGTGCAATGCAGCCATCGATTGGGGCTCTAAGAGGCAAACTGCCATAGCCCTGTCCTCTACGGAATCCGAATACATGGCAGCTACTCAGGCCACTAAGCGCGTGGTTGATCGAGTTTGCTTATTGGAGGAGCTTGGTATGACACAAGCTAAGCCGGTGGTAATTAAGATTGATAATCAATCTGCTCTGGCCTTGGCCGGGAACCCAAAATTCAGCTCAAGATCAAAACACATCGATTTGCAATATCACTATGTGCGTGAGAAGTGTGCGGCAGGAGAAATCAAGCTCAAATACTGCCCAACTGAACACATGGCCGCTGATGTCCTAACCAAGAGTTTGCCAAGGGATAAGCACTTAGCCTGTATGAAGTTACTTGGAGTTCATCCTGTAGTTTTCCCCTCGGCCTAACACGTTATGTCTGAGGGGGAGTATAGGAATTCAGACAGACATGAACTGTTAGGCATGCCGTTAGACCAACTCACCTGACTGAAGCGTTGTGTCCTTTGTACCCCAAGAGACACAAGCCTGCATACCAACAGCCCAAAGGCTGAGACAATAAGATGTACACACTTGACTGAATACGATTATCTGTTCCAATTATCTCCATGTCCCAGCGTATGTTTTATATGTACCAAGGTCACTTTCTTTTGGGTGGGTGTTTCCGATGCTTTGTTTTCGGTCAGAGGAGCCTGATAAGAGGACCTTCAAAGGCGGCCTTTGCCATCTTCAGCAACATGTCATCCCTGCAGTCTGTAACCGTCCGAGGGACTCATGTCAAGGGTAGCATCCCTGCGGGGATCGGCAGGCTCACTACCTTACGATATCTGAACCTGGACGAGAATTTATGACTCAATTGTTGCGCCCTCCAGCACCAGGCCTGTCTGACAACTGCAATCTCAAGCTGAGTTCTGAGAATCAGAAAACTTGCCCCTGAAAGACCCTCATGAGAAAGAAATGCCAGCCCACACTCTGACGCAGAAGTCCAGCATCTCACAATCTAAACTGATCCTGAAGCTTCATTGTCCTGAACCTGTGCTCTGAGAATCAGAAGAACTTGGCACTGAAAGAACTCATCAGAAAGAAATGTCTGCCCACAGTCTGATGCAGAAGTCCAGAATCCATCAATCGGAACTGCTCCTGATGCGGGCTTGTCCTGAAGCTTGCCCGACAGGTAGGAATGCGCTGCTATGAGAAAACTGCATGTCCTTGCAAGCGTCCGGGAAAAACATCAGCCTGCTGCGTGCGGATACGTTAGACCGTCGTGCACTCGTCGCCACACACGCCCCCTCTGAAAGGCCGACTGCATTCCAACTTTACAAAGGGAAGGTTGTTCTGAATTGACGTCGTTGCTCCGGAGGGGAGACACTGTCAATAAACAGCTACAGAAACGCGGGACAGATTGCACCCTGTTTAGAGCACAAAGCTTGCATCTCCGCCTTGAACGGGAGTGTTCAGAACCCGTTCAATGGCATAAGGATGCAAGCCACCACCAGCAGCCCCATCTGTCAAAAACATGGGAACCTCATGCCACTGCCTCCTCCTGGCATGGTAAGTAGCAATGAGATCAATTATTATGCATAGCAAGGGGCCGTGTGCGAAGTAGTTCCAAAACTGAAGAAAGCTATAGTCGTGTATCACAGCAGGGTGTCTCTCCCACACCATCTTCTTCTGTTCAGGGTGACAATAAGAGGTAGCGTACCAAACAACCAGGAGTCTTGCAAATCTATCCAGGACTCAAGCACAACCATGATACAAGTATTACACACTATCAGCTCTTTCGGTGCGTAGAAATCTTGCTTCAGCTTGCAAACACACTTCCAAGTCATCGATTCAACATGAAAGCTCACCAGAAGATACCAGAACACCGGGCTCGATCTCGTGCCAGGCCAAAAACCTCACTGTCGCGTTTTCAGAGACAGAGATTAATTTTCACCTAATTCAGATCTCACGACCTCAGCAGCAACCGGATGCTTTAGCACACACATGCTTTCTGCGCTAATTTGTCACCAGACAGTGATGCTCCTAGGTAGCTAGGTGGGAGCCGCAATTCTTGCATCAGAAGGCAAGTTCGGCTCTTTCAGCAGAGAAAATGCCTGAGGGCATATCCCTGGCTGGTAACAATGTTTGCCACACACCATCTGCTGCTGCTTCTTCAGGGCCGCGCCACACATATCCCTCAGGGAGAGGCTTGCCTCCAGACGGGCTTTGCAAAAAAACAGTCGCCATATCCGTGGTGGTGAACCCAGGGCAGAAGCTGTTTAAGTAGATCTCATGTCCTGCTGGCCTTGCGGCCAGCTTCTTAGCCAAAACCCTTATATAAGCATTTGCAAACGCTTTTGACAGGCCGTAATTCGATCCCGTCCAGAGACTTTCTTTGTCGCCCTGGATTTCTGCGAAATACTCTTGCACCAATTCATCCAGCGCCTCCTCCGAAAGCTTGTCTACATTTTGTAGTGTCTGCCTTACAGAATCATTGACAATATTCTGGAAAGAGCAAGCCACGTCCGAGGATAAGCTTCACAATACTTCTGCATCCAGCATGTGCAAGCATGGACGCAATGCGATATTAGCTACGAGGCTCACCTGCACAAACCTCGTCTTGAGGTGACAGTAAGCACTCGTGCCCCGGCTTCAGATGCTCTCAGTAGAGGCAAGATTCTGCTTGTTACATGTTTCACACCGTAGTAGTTTGTGTTGAAGGACAATACAGCGGAGTCCTCTGGGTCAAAGACACCAGCATTGTTGATCTGTACAGAAGACAAGAACAGCATTAGCAAAACATGTACCGTCGTGCTTGATATAATCATGGACAGAGGACTAATACTAACAGGCGGAAACAACAGCAATGTACTTGTAATCAGGTGACAAGGTAAGGTCTGTACACCCACCAGAATATCCACACCCCCGTATTGCTCCTTCAACCAGTCCGCCAGTCTCTGTGCGGATTCAGCACTTGCAACATCCAGCTGATGATACACAACAGGAAGGCTCTCAGCTACGAGCGTCTTGACAGCTTCTTCCCCTCGCTTCACGTCCCTTGAAGTCAGGACAGTGGTTATCCCTTTCTGTGCGAGCTGTCTCACAATCTCCAAGCCAATCCCTTTGTTTGCCCCGGTGACAACAGCCAAAGTATTTTCTGACCACCATCTGCTCGCATCAGAAGAATCCAAACGACAGCGTAAGCAGAAAGCAACAACCCATCAACTTGGAAACTGGCTTCCAACTTTAAGCTCATACCTCTCACTTTGAGCACCCATCGTGTAGCCCGAGCTGCTGTCCTTTGTCCACTGCCTCCTGCTCCCCCCGAACAGAGCTTTATATGCTGGTCATGGGTGGTCCTTTGAATTGCTGGGGAGTTTCTAGGGGACCTTCCTCGACTCTTCACGTGCATCTTCCCTGTCGCCAGTCGTCACTACAATCGAAAGGCAGCTCTTCTCCCGTGGCACTAACCTGCAAACCGGTTCCCGGTGTCCAACATGATGCCCATAGCGACATGTTTTCATCGACCCCATGCCATGCTTGTTTGGCATCTTAATCAAGCATTTTGTTGGGTCATCGTGTCAACTTAATGCTGTGAAAACTGGCAGTGAGCCAGAAGCAGGGTTGATGATGCAGTCCACCAGAGTTGGGGAGTCGGTGGATATTCTGACTGGTCTTCAACTGGTGCTGAAGAAGTCGTGGGCATGATGGACTAGCCCTAGCTATCCCGTGGTTTGCAGGAGGCCCCCAATCGCGAAGGTCATGGAAAACAATGTGGGGCAGCTTTGCAGGCACCGCCAGCAGCGGACTGTGATCAGCTTGACTACGAGAAACCGGTGTTACAAGCTCTGTGCTCTTCAACAGGGCCATGCCAATTTCATTTTAGTGCTTGCAGGTTCCAAGAAACGCGGTGAATGGGGCCGAAGTGCAGGCCCTTGGGTGAGTGCCAGGGTAGAGTACTAGTGCTCATGGTGTAGAAGCAGGCCGTGTGTGGCAACTGGTGCAATCTGCCTTGCGTTTTTGTAGCGCTGTTTATTGACAGTGTTCTCTTTAAACAGGAGTGCTCAGACCCAGTTCGAAGGCACAAGGAGGAAAGACACCGCCAGCAGTCCCAAGTGTGAAAAGAATGGGAACCGAGGTCCAAGGCCCCCACTTCATCGTAGTGGTATCGAGCCACCCCCTCGGACTGCCATCTTCCCACTCCCTCGTACTGCCATCTTCCCACTCCCTAGTACAGGCATTGAGCCACTTCCTCCTACCGGCATTGTTGATAGCCATAAGATCAACTATTATTATGCATAGCAGGGGGCCATGTGCGAAGATCGCCTTCAGTGCAGGGGACAACCATGATACAAGAATCACACACCACCAGTTGTTTCGGTTCGTAGAAATCATTCGCCAGCTCGCACACACATTTCCAAGTCATCGATTCAACATGAAAGGTTACCAAAAAGAACAGAACCCCGTGCCCCGATCTCGTGCCAGGCCAAAAACCTGGCTGTCAAGAAAAGCGCAGTCGCGACATATGTCGCACAGGGTGAGATCTATACCCTCCGCCGCCTCCTCACATCGGCTTGGCTACAAGGTCCAAGACGAAGAGCCTGATAGAGAGCGCACAATCCTGGCAGGACCTGCCGCGAGACTAGCCCCTCCTTTCTTTTGCACACACCCAACACGGTATACGACTGCCCATCGTCATCAACCTCCAGAGATGCACTATACAAGAAGGAACTAAAACACCCAGCCAGCTCCTTGTCGCCTTTAATCAGCGACCTGAAACAAGGCAACTTTCTCACTTCCCCCGTCACAGGATCGGTTACCCAGATATCCTTGTCCAAACGCAGGCACAGCAATCCTTTGTGGCTCGCCAGACACCTGGATGGAACCCAGAAATGGCAAACTTGGCAGCTTGTGCCACTTGTACTGTTACATGTCCAGGCCCAAGCCGGCCAGTGACCCCCACGAGATCATGGCCGGAAACCATACCTTGTCGAATGCTGACAAGGTAAGGTCCGGCTGCAGAGCTTGCTGAAGGACGGGGAGGACACTATATTCTGCCACTCGTGACACACCTTCTCCACCAGCTCCCGCCGCAGGACACTTTCCACCAGCTCCTGCCGCAAGTTCCTCTCCACCAGCTCCGGGCGAACATCTTCCATGCTCCCCAACTCTATGTACGTAGGCCCTTGACCCGCAGAAGAATCCTGAGCCAGGCAGCCTTGTTCCTCTCTTGACTGCCTTGAGCCGCTCCTCGCGGGAGTTGCAGTCAGCTCACAGTCCATTTGCTGTCCCTTTATTCAACCAAAGCATCACCATTCTCAGGCTTGAGGTAATCGGGTTGCCAGGAGGCAAGGATAGCGCTGTGGAGGTTGGGCTCCTGGAAGCTGTGGCTGGCATGCTTCTCGGCAACACCAATTTGAAGGCCGCGGTGGTAACCACATTCCGTGACGCGCGGGTTGTGGGCACTGGCTCACGACATCGGCATCACGGAACCTGAACTGGTCCACCACCAATTCCCTGGATGACGAGGAAGAGGAAGAAGATGTCTATTATAGTCCACTTGGACGGAATGACTGAGGAAGAGGAGGAAGAAAATCCACTTGGACGGAATGATAAAGGAAGAGGAGGAAGAAGAATCCACTTGGACGGTATGATAAAGGAAGAGGAGGAAGAAGAATCCACTTGGACGGAATGACGAGGAAGAAGAATCCACTGGGACGGAATGACGAGGAAGAAGAATCCACTTGGACGGAATGACGAGGAAGAAGAATCCACTTGGACGCAATGACGAGGAAGAAAATCCACTTGGACGGAATGACGAGAAAGAAGAATCCACTTGGACGGAATGACGAGGAAGAAGAATCCACTTGGACGGAATGACGACGAAGAAAAAAAAGAAGTCTATTATAGTCCACTTAGACGGAATTTATGTCATAGGACTATGCGTACAACTGGTACCAACATGTATTAGTTGTACCATTTTTGTACCTAAGCTACTTGCACCAAGGGCATCCACACCCTTTTTTAAGCACCCCATCTAAGTACTTTTCTAAGCGTAGAATGCTTAACAATAGTGTTCTTAAAAATATGTGTGTCCATTTGGCCTAAGCTAAATCTTCTATGCTCATGCCAATCCTGCAGCGGTGAATCAGGGTGCAAGTGATAACACTTACAGATTTCTGAAACCCTACGGGGCGAGCAAGGAGTAGGGACTTGTTCAGGGGTTGAAGCACGGAGCTCCAACAGCCAGCTCGAGCGGAGTAGAAGCTCTCACAAAGCTCAGAACCGCATGGACTCTGACCTTTCCAATCCCGCTCCATCGCACCCAGAAGCCGAGAACAGCAGAAGCCCTAGAAGGTACAGCCCAGCTCCGCTTTACTCAAAAAAACCAAAGCTACGGTTCAGGCCCTCTCTTCACCATGATCCTAAACGACACAATGAAGAAACACAACCTGCTTGCACATCACTTCAAAACGAGACAAGGAAGAAACATGGCGTGCTTCCCCTGACTTCCTGCTCGCAGCATCCAGCAGACAACTCTAAACCATGACACCACACAAATGCACACCAGAAAAACTGGTCGGACAATCTGAACCGATAGTCCCTGTTCAGACGGACGTAATGTGCGGCATCTGTGACGGGACGGGGTTTTCTGTACAAAGTTGCAGAAAAAAATTAATAAAAGATTCCAAAGATACTGAAAATCAGATTTATAGCATGTGAAGAGTCCAGAGTACATATCCTTTAGGTTCTTCGAACCATCCATGTTCACACATAAATATTACATAGAAAGAAAAACCAGCACATTTATTTAGGAAGAACAAAAAAACTGCACAGATATAACAAAGAACTCGCACATCTTATGGAGAAGGCCATCCACGATATTAGTGAGGCTTTTTAATTACAGATTTGAGAAGTTATGGTAGGAGGGCTAAATGGGACCTAAGATTAAGAGATATTCTACATCTAAAGGTTGTCCACATATGCATGAATTTCCCGCAAAGTGCATACTACTAAACTTTGTGGCAGCAGTAGGGATGGGCCCACTTGAAAAATCTAAATATTCTAAATTAGATCCAATTAAAGTTAATGCAGGTATACCACCAATAAGTTATTGTGAGAGAGATCTAATTGGATTGACTATTTAATACTGCAGGAATCACTACAGTAAAATAGTTATTAAATAGGTTCAAGACACTCAATTCAGATAGGTTAAATACTTCTTCAGGTATATTAGCTTGTAGGTTGTTGGTAGACAGGTCTAAAACTGTGAAGGAAAGTAAAAGGGTCTGAATGGGCTATTTCACACCATTATATGAGATATAAAGCAATAAAAATTAGTGTTAAAGCTTCTAGTGACAATGGAATTAGGATTTGAAGAATGATAGGGTTGTTGCCAAGGAAAATGATTCATTTGCCATTATATATTAGGAGAAATTATACCTTCCAACGTATTTCCAGTCAATACTAAGATAAATAATTGACTGAACCAGAAGCAATAGGGAGAAATGGTCCCATGAAACCTGTTTGAAGCAAACAAAATGACTTGCAAGATGCCGAGGAGAACATCCAATGCTCGAAATATATTCCCCTCCAAAAGAATACTTCGCATATCCAAAATGACTAGCGATGAACAATTTATGACAGTGATTAGTGAGCACAGAAGGATGCTCCTTGGCCAGCCGACATAAGTAGCAGCGATGCCGGTGAAGCAAAAGAGTGCACCGACGGCGAGCGGAGTAGATGCAGGTTTGCATTCTAGCATATTGTATCGGGTTAGAGTATTCTTAATGTATTGCATATGCATGAGGTGCAAGGTTCTAAGTGCACGATCGCGAGTAACTTTCATACCAATACAGTAATGAGCTAAACTTAGACTTCAGCATGAGAATGGTCTTGTGGAGAAGCCCATGCTTATCATTACTAGCAAGGATGCAATCATCCACGTAAAGGGCGAGGATGACAAGTGCATCCCCTGACCGGAGGATATAAACGTTACCATTGGATGGGCACTTAGTGAATCCGCACGCCAAGAGGAATTCGTCCATGTAGACATTCCGCCTTTGATTGCTTAAGGTCAGAGTATATCATAGAAGCGTACATACAAGATGTTCACGGTCTTTCTCTTCATAACCTTGAGTTGACGACGATATCTCCTCTGCAAATTTTGAGTAAAGAAATGTCGTTTTGACATCGAGCTGTACCACCTCCCACTCGTGATACGTAGCACAGGCGAGAATAACACGTAACGAACTAGTCTGGACGACGGGGGAGAAAAGATTATTTGCGTGAAGTCGCGGCCTCATCTGGGGCCTCGACGCACTCGATTGATTTTTTTTCGGGGAGGTGGGGGTAGATTTCTAGGAAGAGAATTGACCAATTCGTCATTATTTTACTGAATACAGTAAAAATTCATTACAATAGAGTGGGAAACATGCCATGTGGGGTGAAAACGAATCACCATCAATGTTGAAAGCAGGGCAATAGGGTAGAAAAAAATGACCACCAAGTGAATACCAGGTACATCTAGATAGAAGCTCATTCTAGAAATCCCACCAAAATCGCTAATCTGGCAAAAACATATTCTGTTAAGTAATATTCATGCGGATCCAGGGTATACAAAAAACCGACAAAGAAACTATTCGGTCATGTTGCTTGCAATCCTTTCCTTGAGCTCCAGAGGCTGCTGATACTTGGTGGCATTCTTCTCGAGCTGAAAGAGAGGGTGGGCGCCGGAGCCGGAGCGGAGCGAGAGCCGCTTCCACCCTCCTCGATGGACAAGCTCTCCAACTTCGTCTCCGCCACACTCTCACTCGCCATTTCCGTTCCATGCCATCATCGGTGCTGCAGTAATGGCATCCAATGGGACGAACTTCAGGAACTCTAACCCTGATTCTGTTTCCCAATGAGGCGACGTTGAATACTGCTTGCTTCGGATTACGGTGACTAGCCCTCTGTCTAGTTTTTCCTCCCGAGTTATCTTGAACTGGTGCTGGAACGATAGATTGTTTAGTCTCCTTACCGCCGCGGTATACATTTGCCGACCTTCCCCTCTTCGAATGGGCCACACATATGTCCAAAAATCTGCAACTTCCGTCAACAGTTTCACTTCGGTGTGGGAGTGTACGCACCAACAAGAACATGGGTCAACTCATCCAATGTGTGTGCTTCCTTGTGTTTCAAGATTTTCGAGAAACACGAAAACATCTGATCAATCTGATCATGTGTGTGCCCAACTAGGAGGAAGCCCACCTTCACTTTCTGGAAAGTCCCCATGTCCACAAGCATATTTAAGTACGCAAATAATAGCTGGTTCTTATTCTCCCGGCATGTGTTGTCCAAATGCAAGTATAAAACTTTGGGCAAGACCCCCGGTAACTATGTATAACATCTTGGATAACCGCAATAGTCAAATTCGCGTCATTCCGAAGGTTAGCATAATGCAGGAAAATCCTGGCTTTATACGTGTAGTTGTGTATCAAGCACCCCACAATATGAACTGCAATTCGGCTTTCCTCTTCAAGGTCCTTAGGCCACCTCAAAAAATGGGGTATTTCTGTTTTCTTCTGGTCCATGCCATCAATAGATAGTAACATATACTTATGCGGTTCAACGTAACTTTTGCTGCGGTGTTTCGCCATCTTTGCACGCTCTGCATATAGTCGCTCTCGATGCTTGTCGAGGGCGGCCTGGTACTTGCCTGCAAACAACATCGGATAAAGATATTAGCGTTTGGCCTTTTCCGTTTCTAAACACCGCCTGCCACAGCACAGAAACCCAATCCACTGTCAATGAACTTTTCTCCCCGCTCATTGAAGACGACAGTGAGGATGGCCGCCTTCACATCAAACTGGTGAGTGATTGCTGCGCTGCCACCGGCGCCAGTAACACCATCCAATACACTCAAGTCATCTGGTACATGTGGAACCCCAAAGCACCCCACTTACGCGTACTCCAAGATAAGGGGCTGTCGCTGGGGAGGATGTTGTACCGGCGTCTATCAGCCTAGACTCCGGTTCAATATCCTCCACCTGTGGGCACCGGCCGGCCGGCCGCCCGACCAGATACTCGGTCCCCTTTCTTGGCGAATGTTCTAGAAGAGGAATGTTTATTGCAGTTCAAGCGCACCTTGATCCTCTTTGGAGGTGGTATTTCGTATTGTGGCTTTCAAGCCAGCGCACAGAGAGCACGTTGAAAATCTGTTGGACTTCGATATCTTCACTCTGCTGAAGTGTGTTTTCCACAATTTCAGGAACCACGCGTATGTTACAACCCGCATGCCCAATATCTCACATTGTCGCTTGTACTGAGCCCATATCTCCAACTTCGTGTATGTGTCGGGAAGATTGAAGACCTCCACGTTCGGCAGCCTCTCTGCCATGCACAAAAAAGCATTGTCCATCCAAGCAATGGCCCCCTGTGTGTGGGCAGTCTTCGGTATGGGGTTGGCCTTCAAACTATCCCATGGTGCATTGCGGATGACCCTGCTCTTCAGTTCCTCATACCTTTTGTGACCAATGCAGTAAACTCTTCTAAATGCCCGTAAACAACATTTGATAGCAGCAGTACCCATGACATGAGGAACCACCCTGCCCTCCGCCTCATTCCCTCTTTGGACATGCATCAGGGTTTCCAGAAATGTCTCCTGTTCTTGTCTTCCCATGCGCAGTAAACGATAACGCTGCTCCTGAAATTTTTCCTTCGTTAACCTATGCAGACACATGTCATTGCAACATGGTTTCCGAAACTCGGCCGCGATAACTGCCCCATCACTTTTCCTCAATGGCACACCTGACATCCGACGTCCTGGGCAAACCGAATCCGCAATGCTTCTAGACTGCAACGTTTCGCTCGAAGGTTTCGCATAAAACGAACGTTGGCCAAGCTCCTCTTCACATGTCATCTGGTTGGTGTCATCCTCTTCTTCTATAGCCTGCACAAGATGGTCTCGGGCGGGCGGCAATATGGCTCCATCATCCACATTGAACAATCCGCGTCTTGCAAAAGGAGACCTGGTCGGATGCTGGACATCCGCTCCTCTTGTCATGCGTGCTTCCTTTTTGCGTGCAGAAGGGCTTCCCTCCATGGCAGCGTACAAATTAAGATTGCGAGGAGTTTGTGGAACAGATCGTGGAAGAGTGGGTGATGGTGCTGGTCGCCGTAGCCGACGACACCTGTCAATGCCTGTGTCTGCACATTCACGGGCATTCACTGTATGTCACAAACGCCCAAACAATCAAAGGTCGTTATAGGAATACAATTCCCCTAGTCCCTTACCGACAATGTGAACCCTGCTTGCTTCCAATGTCGAAAGCACATGAGTCCGGTCGTCTGTTTCAGCCGACACGCGGTTCCTTATTTCCAATGGTCTGGTTCTCTCCCTTTCCCGTCCAAACATCATGGAATGAGAATGGTCCGGCAACTGGTTTACTCGGGCATAGGCTGGTCCGGCGCCATTGTTCAACATGTCCCTCCTTCTGCATATGTCCCCTTCGCGTCGAACTCGGAGATATTGAGATTGGTCTTGGCCTTCTTCATGGAGCGACTGTAGGAAAGAAGGTTGCCGACGACTGTGAGAAACAACCAACGAAGAGAAAGCGGACTGTGCAAAGTCATCGGCACCTACTTCATCGTCGGAATTTGTATGCATGCTCTCCAACATTGCGCCAGGCTGAGGGGACTCAGAACTCACAGGCTGGAAGCGGTCACTGTGTTTCTCCCCTGCTCACCCTTCTGTCCCCGAACGATGAGTTCCAAGCTGGGAGAGTTAATCGGGGTCGCCAACTTATGCACACCGGAGCGGCAAGGCAGTAATTGCAACGGCCGCCCATTGAAGGCATCCGCCGCCTCCCAGCCGCCAAATCTAGAGTCGGATATCCTGTAGCATACGGAATACACACCGTTTGACACCGTCACTTGATTGTGCCCTAAGTACACGGATTCATGGTATAATACGGGAACACATGGCAAACCCTAATATATTCAGAGTCAGGGTATACATAATGATCCGGGATTGAACCACCGTTCACCGTTCGCGAACGCGGGTTTAAGTCCGAGCGACCTTCCGGCTGGTTGGAGCATGCTTTGGAGGTCGCCCTTACGCCCCACAACCGGCAGTGAATTCCAAAGGAACTTTCCTTCATCCTTTGCCGGCGGAGACGAGGTTCGCTCCTTTCCAACTGCACGCTATTCGATTTCCGCATCTCTTGAATGACCTGAGGTCTGTATTCTGGTTTCTGGCAGAAGAGGCAATGGCGATGGGAAGGCGAAGCAAGAAAGGAGAGGGTGAGCGACGGCCTGACTGTGATCCGCCAGTACAGAAACCGAAGAAGGGAAAGAGCAGAGGAAAGGCATCAGGCTCTGAAGCTGGGGAGGAGCCTAGTGCGCCCCACAACCGAGGATTACCAGCCCTCAATTCCGCTCCTGCGGTGGGGCCGCCCCAGCAATCAGGAGGTCCGGTAATTGGTCATGGAGGCGGGCACGCACGCTCTGTGAGCCACACGTCTGGGAAGGCAAGCACGACGAGAGGAGATGGCGGAGGTGAGCAGTTCCCAGAAGAAGAGTCTCAGCCTCTATCCAATCTCCTTATAGCTATGAGGAAACAATGCACATCAAGCGTATTTCTGGGCAGCTTCAGCCAATTGTGGTTGTAGAGAAGGATTGGATGCTGGTGCAGGAAGAAGAACCGGGAAATGATGATGAAAATCACACACTAACTCCTTAAGCAAAAGATGCTTATATACAATTGATTTAATAGAAAGTACAAAGCCTATTTATAGGCGAGGTGGTTAGGTGGTTACAACCATAAGTAGTTGTAACCGCCTAGTAGTTGTAACTACTATAACTACTAACTACCTAGATCAACTAACTAGTAACTACTTAATGCCCTAGGCATATAATAATGTTTAAGTTAGGGTGCCCTAATGAATAGTGCCATAACCTTAATATATTTTATCACTTCCACTCACTATGAATGTAGGGGTGAAATCTAGCTTCAAAATGAGCCTAAGTATGCTAAGTAACTCCCACTAGATCAGAAGTTATTAGCCTAAGAGAAACTGACTTAAATCTAATGTTAAGCAGTTTAAACATGAAAGAAACAAAGAGCCTAAAAGTATTTAAATAAATGTAAATAGGTCCTTTAGTAAATTAAAAAGGAAACCAAAAAGAAAATTGAGTGGATAATGCGGGGGAGGTTTTAATTTGCCCCCTGGGCGAAGCCCGCTATCTTTTCGCCGCGCGCTGGAAGCGGTGTGCGCTCTCGGCAGTGCGCACGCGCCCACGCTGAGGCTGGCGCTGGCTGCGCGCGCAAAGGTGTGCACACACGCAGCGAGGCCGCATACGCGGCCGCTGCACGGTGGCATGCTGCCATACAGCGTAGCCGCCAATGCCTGCTGCAGTGATCTCGAGGTCGCCGAGGATGGGCGCTCCCACTGGTCCACAAATCCTTCCACAAATTGTTGGCCCGAGTTGCCGTGTGCCTGGGTGATGTTGTCGCCGCCTCCGGGATTTTGCCAATGGTGACATGTGTGAATCAGATGACGGTGTAGATGGAATCGTACCCGTCACCGAGGTTGATGAAGAGGTTGATGCAGATGTTGATGATGTTCCCCAAAGCTGGAAGGAAACCAAGTGGGAAGAGTCGATTCCTCCCGAGGCCAAGGAGGTTGCCTTCTCTTTGGTGTGAGGACAGATGGTGCTGTCCGCCAAGGAGCATAAGTGATGACGACCGGAGGTGGCCACAATATTTGTCCTTGAGTCTTCTCCGACAAGGATATGATGCCTTTGTTGATGGAAACTCCGAGGGTGACATGGTTGATATCGAGGCCGAGGAGGTGGAGGCCAAGGATTCAAGCCGATCTCAAGATGTTCTTCACAACCCAACTGTGAGGGAGCCCGAGGAGATCGCACTGTAGTTAATGGCGACTTTGCGGACTCCAAATGTTCTAACGCCCTCCATAAGTCGGCATCGTAAGTCATCCGTCGCATGCATTCTACAAATTCATAGATAGTATGTAGACCAATGGGTTGAGCCATGTGTAGATCTAGGAGCTGGATGGCTTTGGCTAGGAGAGGCTGATGACACAAAAGGAAGACCAAAAACAAAAAGAAGATGATAGAAGAAAGTAGAAAGAAAAGTAAGTGGGGATAGGGTAGATGGTCCCTATATATGTAAACCAATAGTCTTCTTATAAATAAAAGAATATTATGTGATTGCGGTGTGGACAAGTGTGTGGGCACAGATCATCTAAGGATTGCTATCCCCCCACTAATGGTCCAAAAAGAGGCAAAAACAGGACATGAGATACCTGGTGCCTATCTCCCTATGGGGAATCTCTTCAAAGCTACCCACTTAATTTGCCCATGTAGTCCTTGGGATTATAAAGTCCCAGCTGAATACATATGCCATAAGAAAGGAATCAAAATGTGTAGGCTGGAAGCTGCCCCATGTGCTGAGTATGAAGGTCATACTAAACACACATATAGTAAGTACCCTTATGTCGCTAATGAGTTATTTTTTATTTATATTTATTTACATACTAAACAAGACTCCTAAATTTTTGTGAATAGGATTTATCGGAGGAAGCTAGAGTATTATGAGGACTACTTAGAAATAGAAGAGGAACTTGAGACTTTGGATAAACTTTGTGGTTTGTAATTAACCCTTAGTTTTCTAATCTTAAGTTCCTATAGCTAACTAAGTTAGGGTGATCTAGACTTGATATCAAGGATACCTAAACTCTTCATATGCTTGCTATGTAAATCACGACCTAATGACTTGGTCAATATATCATGGATTTTCGTGAGTTTGAATATAATTTATGTTTATTGTTTTGTTTTCTAGCATCTCTCGGATATAGTGGTATTCAATCGCTATGTGCTTTGTTCGAGTGGAAGACAGGGGTTTCTAGCTAAGGCTATAGCTCCCCACATCGAACAAAGGTGTGGGATGTTGATGATGTTCCCAAAGTGGAGGAAACCAAGTGGGGAAGAGTCGATTCCTCCCGAGGCCAAGGAGGTTGCCTTCTCTTTGGTGTGAGGACAGATGGTGCTGTCCGCCAAGGAGCATAAGTGATGACGACCGGAGGTGGCCACAATATTTGTCCTTGAGTCTTCTCCCGAGCACAAGGATATGATGCCTTTGTTGATGGAAACTCGAGGGTGACATGGTTGATATCGAGGCCAAGGAGGTGGAGGCCGAAGGGATTCAAGCTGATCTCGAAGATGTTCTTCACAACCCAATTTGTGAGGGGAGCCCGAGCTGGAGATCGCACTCTGTAGTTAATGGCGACTTTGCGGACTCCAAATGTTCTAACGCCCTCCATAAGCTGGCATCAGGTAAGTCATCCTGTCTGCATGCATTCTACAAATTCATAGATAGTATGTAGACCAATGGGTTGAGCCATGTGTAGATCTAGGAGCTGGATGGCTTTGGCTAGGAGAGGCTGATGACACAAAAGGAAGACCAAAAAACAAAAAGAAGATGATAGAAGAAAGTAGAAAGAAAAGTAAGTGGGGATAGGGTAGATGGTCCCTATATATGTAAACCAATAGTCTTCTTATAAATAAAAAGAATATTATGTGATTGCAGGTGTGGACAAGTGTGTGGGCACAGATCATCTAAGGATTGCTATCCCCCCACTAATGGTCCAAAAAGAGGCAAAAACAGGACATGAGATACCTGGTGCCTATCTCCCTATGGGGAATCTCTTCAAAGCTACCCACTTAATTTGCCCAGGTAGTCCTTGGGATTATAAAGTCCCAGCTGAATACATATGCCATAAGAAAGGAATCAAAATGTGTAGGCTGGAAGCTGCCCCATGTGCTGAGTATGAAGGTCATACTAAACACACATATAGTAAGTACCCTTATGCTGCTAATGAGTTAACAGCTTTTTATTTATATTTATTTACATACTAAACAAGACTCCTAAATTTTTGTGAATAGGATCTGTTTGGGCACTGGAGCGGGAAGCTCAGGAGTATTATGAGGACTACTTAGAAATAGAAGAGGAACTTGAGACTTTGGATAAACTTTGTGGTTTGTAATTAACCCTTAGTTTTCTAATCTTAAGTTCCTATAGCTAGCTGAGTTAGGGTGATCTAGACTTGATATCAAGGATACCTAAACTCTTCATATGCTTGCTATGTAAATCACGACCTAATGACTTGGTCAATATATCAGCCGGATTTTCGTGAGTTTGAATATAATTTATGTTTATTGTTTTGTTTTCTAGCATCTCTCGGATATAGTGGTATTCAACTGCTATGTGCTTTGTTCTGGAGTGGAAGACAGGGTTTCTAGCTAAGGCTATAGCTCCCTGACTGTCACTGAACAAAGGTGTGGGTACTGGTTGAGGATGATTTAGCTCACTTAATGCTAATATGCTCCAAACTATATCTTTTGAGACTGAGGTTAGGACTCTGTACTCAGACTCAGTGCTTAACAAGGCAATAGTAGGTTGTTTCTTACTTGACCAAGATATAGGAGCTCCTCCCAGTAGTAGTACATAGCCAGATACAGATTTGCGGGTGTCAGGGTCGCCGGCATAGTCAGCAGCAGCATATGCTGTTAAAATTAGCTTAGGTATGCCGGGCTTGTGCTTGTACATCAATCCAGTATTCATAGTTCCCTTGAGGTCTCAAGATACGTTTGACTGATAGCCAGTGCTCTCTTCCTGGGTTCTCTAGGAACTGTGAGCAAGCACTTACTTCAAAAGAAATGTCTGGTCTGGTGAAGTTGCTTAAGTAGATGAGAGTGCCTACTGCATGTCGGTATGGGACTGCTGCCATCTCATGCTTTTCTGCATCTGTTTTAGGGCTCATATCAGTTGTGAGCCTAATGCCACTTGCAAATGGTGTAGTGTCTGGCTTAGCATTTTCAAGTCCAAACTTAGCTAAGCTTTCCTTAATATACTTAGTCTGTACTAAGCTTAAGGTTTTATGCCTCTATCCCTTATAACATTGACGCCAAGGGCATAAGTCATCTCTCCTAAATCAGTCATCTCAAAATGACTTCTTAACCATGCCTTAGTTTCAGCTAGGAGAGGAAGTGAGGATGAGGCCATAAATAAGTCGTCAACATAAAGTAAGATATATATGATATCACTTCCTGATATCAATATGTACATACTAGCATCGGCCTTGCTTTGTCTAAAGCCCCGATTAACTAGTTTATTATGTATGACGACATTCCATTCTTTGCCTGATTGTTTCAGGCCGTACAGGCACTTTAATAAGTTTGCATACCCAATCTTCCTTTCCCTTGACCTCATAGCCCTCAGGCTGTCTCATATAGATTTCTTCTTGTAGACGCCCATGCAAATATGCTGTTTTGACGTCCATCATATGGAGGTGTAGGTCATGTTGTGCGGTTAAGGCTAAGATAATTCTTAGGGAGGCAAACTTGGCAACTGGTGCATAGGTGGCCCAGGGTATAAAATCTAGACCAGGGATCTGGGTAAACCCTCTTGCCACTAGTCGTGCCTTGTATCTCTCTTTGGAACCATCACCCTTTCTTTTTATTTTGAATACCCACTTGCTAGTCACTATTTTTCTTCCCTTAGGTGGTTTCACTAATTCCCATGTAGAATTCTTAACTAAAGAGTCGTACTCAGAATCTACAGCGACCTTCCACAAGTGTTTCTCAGGAGAGGAAAATGCTTGTTTCAAGGTTAGCTTCTTCGGGATCAACTGTGGCTTTGTATACTTGGTGATAAGGTGAAAAGGAGAGATGGGATCATCAATGGTAGCACGGTATCCTAGGGGTGGTTCCTTCCATCCTGCAGTCACGAAATATTAGGTCTAGTTCTCGGGTTGTACCTCGAGCGAGTTGTTGTGGTTGAATATTTTCTTCAATGTCGACCACTTCATGAGCTCTTGTGTTGGGAGTCGCTCATGTTCGCCTGCCTTCGAGCTCGTCCTCATTCACAAGTCGATCATCCGCGGGAATATCAAAATCATCCCTAAGGTAATATTGATCTTCTAAATGTAGAGGTTCTTGTGTGTCGGGATCTGGTGTAGTCGGTCGACGTGGAATATGCTCTAACTCCTCCTCCTCCTCCTGCAGAGTAGGTTCAACAAGAGGAAAACTCGTGGCAGGAAGGGGATGAAAAGTAACAAATTCATCATCGTCAAAAGACGAATGCTCCATGTGTGCAGGGAGAGGAACATCAGGAGTAAGAGGGGCAGGAGCTCCCACTGAAGGGGAAAGAATATGGGACTCATGAAAAGTCACGCTCTTGGCATATATGAGTTTTTTGGTAGAAGGGTCGAATAATTTGTATCCTTTTATGCCTTCCGTATAGCCAATGAAAGTGTACTTGGCTGCCTTAGGATCGAACTTCTTGCGTTGTACTTTTGGAATAAATACATAAGCAGGTGATCCAAAAATCCGAAGATGTCCAATAGAAGGCTTTCTACCAGTGAATGCTTCATAAGGTGTCATACCTTGGACTGCGGAGGTCGGCAGTCGGTTGATGAGATATGTGGCTGTTAATATGGCTTCAGCCCAATAGGTCTTGGATAGAGTAGATTGGGAGAGCAAGCAACTTATCTCTTGAAGGCGTAAATTCTTATTCTACGCCATTTTCTTTGAGGAGTGTACCACGAGTTGTTGTTGATGCCTTCAGCTCGACAAAAATCAGCAAAAGTATTGGATGTAAACTTTCCACCATTGTCGGAACGCAGGGTTTTGAGTTTCTTATCCGTAAGTCTCTCGGCCCACATCATATAATCCTTAAAAAACTGGAAAGCTTGGCTTTTGTGGCGGAGGATGTATGTGAGGACAAAGCAGAGAAAATCTGTGAAGGTTAAAAAGTATCTACAACCACTAAAGGAAGGCGCAGAAATGGGACCACAAATGTCTGTATGTACCAACTCAAGGGGGGCTTTAGCCCGCTGGGGAGATGGGTTATGAAAAGGAGCTTGGTGCCGTTTGGTGACAACACAGGCTTCACACCAAGACAGGGGTTCTATCTTGGGAAGGGAGGGAGTTCTATAAAAATTTCCCTTAGACATTTGGATGAGGTTTTGGCTATTAGGGTGACCTAAACAACAATGCCAAAGCATAGTATTGGAGGAGGGGATAGAATATTGGGAAGCTACATTGATGAGATGTGAGGGACCCACTTGGACTCAAAGTTTATATAGTCCATCTTCTAGTGTGCCTGAGCAGATTGTATGAAACTTACTTGTAAGATAAGAAAGTAAACAATTATCCGCTTGAAGGATGATTTGCATGCTATGTTCTGAACATAAGTTGGCGGCGGACACTAGGTTTTTACACATGGATGGTACATGGAGGACATGAGAAAGTGAGAGAACTTGGCCTGTAGAGCATCTGAGAACAACTGAACCAACACCAGAGATAGTGAGGTTATGATCATCACCCAATAGGACAGTTTGATGTCCTTTGGCGGGTGAGTAAGACTCAAAAGAGTTTATGTTGTGACAGATATGTGATGTTGCTCCACTGTCTAAATACCAATTTTGGTTTGAGGGCTTGGATGATGCCAAGCAGACAGTGAGAGCTGATGGTGTTGCTGAAGATTGTTTCTTCATAGCAACATGTGCTCCAGGGGCGGCCTCCTTCCTAGGCTCGCCGTTCTTCTTTTTTCTACAGTCCTTCTCCATATAATTTGTCATTCTGCACCAATTACATATAACTCCACTCTTCTTGTTACCTTTTGCAGAAGAAGAGTTTTCTCCAATCGGAGAATATTGACCAGGATTCGGCCTAGGAGGAAAGGGTCTGCCGCGTCCTCGGCCACGTCCTCTTCCTCTACCTTGTCCTGTAAACATCACCTGCTGCTTGGTGGATCTAGGATTCTCTTGGCGACGACTGGCATCCTCCTATATGATGGCTCCAATTAATTCAGTGACACTGATGTCCAGTGTGGCGGAGCCATTTGCTTTCTTCTCTTTCTGTGCGGCTCTAAGGACAGCATTTTGTGTTGTCATAAAGGCCCTATAGGAGGGTGGTAAGGAGGCAAGGAGAGCAATAAATGCTGCTTTCTCGGAGAGCTTCTCTTCAGATGACGCTTCAAAATTATTTTTGGCGACGCGGAAAGCAGTTATATGGCGATCAATGGAATCATTCTCCTTCATTTTCAGGGTATGGAGATGGCGGGTAGCGGTCAATAAGCTCATTCCATCTTTGGGCGTATAATTGAGCTAGCGCTCCCACATATCACAGGAGGTGTCCGGAAACTTTCGCACCAATTACATATAACTCCACTCTTCTTGTTACCTTTTGCGAAGAAGAGTTTTCTCCATCGGAGAATATTGAGGATTGGCCTAGGAGGAAAGGGTCTTCCGCGCCTCGGCCACGCCCTCTTCCTCTACCTTGTCCCGTAAACATCACCGCCGGTGGATCTAGGATTCTCTTGTCGACGATCGGCATCCTCGTATGATGGCTCCAATTAATTCATGACACGATGTCCAGGATGGAGCCATTTGCTTTCTTCTCTTTCTGCGGCTCTAAGGACAGCATTTTGTGTTGTCACAAAGGCCCTATAGGAGGGTGGTAAGGAGGCAAGGAGAGCAATAAAGCCGCTTTCTGAGAGCTTCTCTTGGATGATGCTTCAAAATTATTTTTAGCCAGGAAAGCTTGATATGATGATCAATGGAATCATTCTCCTTCATTTTCGTGGTATGGAGATGGCGGGTAGCGGTCAATAAGCTCATTCCATCTTTGGACGCGTATAATTGAGCTAGGCGCTCCCACATATCACAGGAGGTGTCTGCTTCGGAAACTTGTCGCACCATCGCTTCGGTAAGGCCACCAACTAAAACATCTCGAGCTCTCTGGTCCTTTGCATCCCAAACATTATGTGCATCTGAGTCCCAAGCATGCGAGGCTCGGTGTGGCGATCTCCCACAAGTCACACTTGGCACTCCTTGGGCACGACTTTGACATACGTCATACCCTCTTCCATTGAATCTATCTTTGTCTTTGAAATTATCTGCTTGAACCACTAGGGTTTTTAAGTCAGATTTTCTTTTCGCTCTCTCCTTCTCCTTAATTTCTTCCAATTCTCTTTCCCATTTGGCTTGCTCGTCTTCGAGCCATTTAGCCTTTTGGTCAGCTAAGAACTTGGTCGGTCAAGAGTTCCGCCATTGCAGGTGAGTTTATTCATGCAGATTACGCCGTCTTTGACACGCCGTCTTCTCGAATGGTGTATCGAAGAAAAGGCGTGGGCAGAAACGGCATGATTTCATATTAAAATGAGCTGCATCATCATCAGAATCTATGCGAGCATAATTTATATTACTTACTCGATCTATAGATTTAGATACGAGGGCTTCTATGAGACAATACACTTGAGCTTCAACAACATCAATTTCAGGAGCGTTAAGATCAAAATCCTCCTCCTGTGTTGCAGATGATCTGATGTGTTGTTGTCTCTTCTTCTTCGAAGCCTTGATCTTCTGCCTATACTCTTGTCTGCTAAGATTGGGGAAATCCATGGAGGGCAGACGAGAGATTGGTGCACAACAAGTGCATCCTTAAAGTATTAAGCTGATCACCAGTTGTTTGCTGCTCAAAACAAAATTTCCACGCTGCATGATCTTCGATAGAAGAGCTAAAATAGCAGATGCATTGGGGAGGAGAGTGCCATGAGCATAAGCAAGCAAGAGTGGTCAAGCACGAGGAGCAGTGTGCTATGATACCATGATGAAAATCACACACTAACTCCTTAAGCAAAAGATGCTTATATACAATTGATTTAATAGAAAGTACAAAGCCTATTTATAGGCGAGGTGGTTAGGTGGTTAGGTGGTTAGGTGGTTACAACCATAAGTAGTTGTAACCGCCTAGTAGTTGTAACTACTATAACTCCTAACTACCTAGATCAACTAACTAGTAACTACTTAATGCCCTAGGCATATAATAATGTTTAAGTTAGGGTGCCCTAATGAATAGTGCCCTAACCCTAATATATTTTATCAAATGATGGCACACTATGGACGCCGCTATACAAGCTGTGGGTTATGGGGTATAAGGATGCCATGCCAAATCAAAGAGCCAGAGCGGGTTGGGTTATTTGGGCAACCCTGGATATGTCAAGAGGAGAACCTAAAGGCCACATACTGTGTGTCACTAAACCGCACGAGTTCGATACATTGCCACAGGAGGTGGACATGTACAAGACTTTCCACGTGAGCTTCAATGGTCTTGTCATAAAGAAATGTGAGCCATCCAGACTGGTTCAATTGTTTCGAGATTTGTGGTGGGAGGTTCCCGCGACCCCCGGAACCCTCAGCCCTGTAGCGGCCACACTTATCCCACTGTCGGTTCGTACAGTAGGTTTCGTTCCCACGAAGGAGTGGGGGAGCCCTTTCCCCGCTCGAATGGAGGGTGCGCCCCCGACCGACCTCTCGACTCACCGACTCCCGTGACAGCGCCCGATCGACTAACCGCCTCCTACCGCCCACCGGTGACCCACCCCTCGGTAAGTCACACTACCCCACGCGATGACTCGTCGGCGCGGACTCCACGTCGAGAGGCACCGCCAATCTGCACTGCGACCTTGGGACCCCAAATCACCGCAGTGGGCAATCCTCCCAAAGCAGCTCCTACACCCTAAGACCCTTCTCATGACAAATTTGGGGCCGCCCCTCAAGCTCTTATCACGACCCTTGAAATTTCACCTTCCCCTCTTTTCTAGGTTTCTTCCTCCTCTCTTCTCTTTTGTCTTTTCTCTTCTCTCTTGCTCCTTCCTTCTCCTCTCTTGCTCCCTATCCTCTCTAGCTCCTCTCTCTCTCGCCTCACTCTCGCCTCACTCTCTCGCCTCTCGCCTCTTTCTTTTCTCTTTTCTCTCTTTTCTCCTCTCTTCTCCTCTCTTCTCTAATCTACCTCTTCCACTCTTCCTAGCTAACTATCACCGGCGCCTCCCGGCCTCCCAAAGAATCGCCTCGATCATAGGGCATTGCCCTCACGGACCTAGGCGACATTTGGCCGCAGACGTCCGCGGCCGGATTTTGCTAGGGGTCTTCCTTCACCGCCTGCGCACCACATCGCAACCACAATGCCGCTCCCTCACCGCTCGAACACTACCCCACTGCCTCCAGAAGAAAGGTTTGGGCCCCGCCTCACCCCGGTCACCGCACCTCAAGACCCTACGACACCATGCACCCTCACACGGTCCAGACGCACGCTTGTGTAGCAAGACAAGCACACAGTCGAGAGCAAGGCATGACATTTTATTATGGGAGCTCCTCCCCTCTTATAGGAGCTCCCCAAACCCTAGCATTAATTAAGTCTGGTGGGGTAGGTGGGGTTGCTTACGGTTTTTAAGTAGGTGGCCTCTTAAAAGGTTCTTAACCTACCTCCTAACAATCCCACTAACCCCCTAGGGGTCTTAATGACCCATTCACTCCCCTACCAACTATTTGCCTACTTCTTCTTGGGTGTTGGCATGGCCAGGCGCCCAACCACCGTCTTCCTCCTCTTGGCTTGGGGACTGTCCCCTGTCCGGATCTCTTCACTCGTCGTCGCGACAGGAACCTCCACACCTGTCTCGGCGATGTTGACTGTTGAGGCAGCTGGAACGCCACCCCCTCTTGCAGGGCGCTCTTGTAGAGGCACTGGCCTCTCTGTAGCCATCTGTACAGCCGCCGCTGCAATTACCTCCAGGCGGTTGGGTGTGGCTCACATCCTGTGACACCCCCACCAACTCTACCGGCTGGAAATCTCTTCCTCTTCCATTGGCTCCTCCCACATTGAGCCTTGCATCCATTCACTCTCCAAGTCCCGAATCTCAGTTGAGGTGCAATTCTTCAAAATCTCCACATCGTCATCGTGGGGACCCAACAACTTCCTTGTCAACAAGGAACGCATCTCCTTGGCAAACTTGTTGACCCTAGCATGTAAGTGGACTGCATCTCCGGCCCTTCAAACAAATCTCATCAAATTCCTCGGGCCACTCTCACGAGGCTATCTTACCATAAGCATCCCTCTCAAGCGTCACCTCACTCAAGCGGTAAGTGACATTCTCGGCGCATCTCTTCCATGCCTCCAGTATCCCTTGCTGCCATGCATAATCAGCCTGGAAGCGTTGCTTCCTGACGACCAGCATGCGATGCATCATTTTCCTCCGGTGGGCTACCTCTTCCTTCCACCGTTGGTCACCTCCGTTGCTTGCTTTAGGAGCTCCTCACGCTCCTTGCTCCATGTGGCTGTCCTCCTCCGGCTCCTTGAGCTTGGCCTCGATTCTTGGCTTGGCCTCGGCCTCCAGGCGGTTGGGTTGGTGCAACTCCTGCCCCGCCGCCAGACACCCCCACCAACTCTACCGGCTCTTGGAAATCTCTTCCTCTTCCATTGGCTCCTCCCACATTGAGCCTTGCATCCATTCACTCTCCAAGTCCCGAATCTCTGAAGTTGAGGGTCGCAATTCTTCCAAAATCTCCCTGTCGTCATCGTGGGGACCCAACAACTTCCTTGTCAACAAGGAACGCATCTCCTTGGCAAACTTGTTGACCCTAGCATGTAAGTGGACCTGCATCTCCTGGCCCTTCAAGCAAATCTCATCAAATTCCTCAGGCCACTCTCCTGAGGCTATCTTACTTCGCAACGCATCCCTCTCAAGCGTCACCTCACTCAAACGGTAGAGTGACATTCTCGGCGGCATCTCTCTTCCATGCCTCCAAGATCCCTTGCCATGCATCAGCCGAAGCGTTGCTTCTGACGACCAAGATGCGATGCATCATTTTCTCCGTGGCTACCTCTTCCTTCCACCGTTGGCCCGTTGCTTGCTTTAGGAGCTCCTCACGCTCCTTGCTCCATGTGGCTGTCCTCCTCCAGCTCCTTGAGCTTGGCCTCAGCCTCGATTCTTGGCTTGGCACCTCGGGGCCCTATCCCTATTCTCTTTCTTCTCGGCTGAAGTGAGAGAAGCTTCTCCTCCTTCCCACACGGTCTCCTCAATCTTACGATTGAGGTAGCCACTTCCTTCATTCGCTCCCTACTTTCTTGTCTCGGCCTTTGTTCTTCAATCTTGCCGAGCCCCAACCTTCTCTCAGTCAACTAGGCGCCTTTGCGCCATGCATAATCAGCCTGAAGCGTTGCTTCCCGACGACCAAGATGCGATGCATCATTTTCTCCTGGGCTACCTCTTCCTTCCACCGCTGGTCACCTCCGTTGCTTGCTTTAGGAGCTCCTCACGCTCCTTGCTCCATGTGGCTGTCCTCCTCCGGCTCCTTGAGCTTGGCCTCGATTCTTGGCTTGGCCTCGGCCTCCAGGCGGTTGGGTTGGTGCAACTCCTGCCCCGCCGCCAGACACCCCCACCAACTCTACCGGCTCTTGGAAATCTCTTCCTCTTCCATTGGCTCCTCCCACATTGAGCCTTGCATCCATTTCACTCTCCAAGTCCCGAATCAAGTTGAGGTCGCAATTCTTCCAAAATCTCGTCATCGTGGGGACCCAACAACTTCCTTGTCAACAAGGAACGCATCTCCTTGGCAAACTTGTTGACCCTAGCATGTAAGTGGACCCGCATCTCCGGCCCTTCAAGCAAATCTCATCAAATTCCTCGTGCCACTCTCCGAGGCTATCTTACTGCAACGCATCCCTCTCAAGCGTCACCTCACTCAAACGGTCAGAGTGACATTCTCGGCGCATCTCTTCCATGCCTCCAAGATCCCTTGCCATGCATCAGCCGAAGCGTTGCTTCTGACGACCAAGATGCGATGCATCATTTTCTCCGTGGCTACCTCTTCCTTCCACCGTTGGCCCGTTGCTTGCTTTAGGAGCTCCTCACGCTCCTTGCTCCATGTGGCTGTCCTCCTCCAGCTCCTTGAGCTTGGCCTCAGCCTCGATTCTTGGCTTGGCACCTCGGGGCCCTATCCCTATTCTCTTTCTTCTCGGCTGAAGTGAGAGAAGCTTCTCCTCCTTCCCACACGGTCTCCTCAATCTTACGATTGAGGTAGCCACTTCCTTCATTCGCTCCCTACTTTCTTGTCTCGGCCTTTGTTCTTCAATCTTGCCGAGCCCCAACCTTCTCTCAGTCAACTAGGCGCCTTGCTAACGCCATCTCCTTGATAGCCTTGCTATCCTTCTCCCACATTGTAGGGTCGCTTGGTCACGGCGGCTCTCACCTCAACTCCTCTACTTCTGTAAGGCTTGCTTCACTAATGGAGTGTCAATTAGGGCGGATGGTCCATCCTTCAAAGCCTTTGTCTTCTCATTCCCCTCACAGTCGACTCATGCCTTTCTCTTGGTGGCGGTCTCTCCACTCCCCATCGATGTTGGGTGGAACTCCTGACTCGGTCATCTCACAGGGTGGGTTACATCCACCACCACTGCTCCATGGGGTTGCCTCACAGCACATGGTGGCACCGCCACCTCTTCCTCTTGTGCCCTTTCTCCCCACAGACGGAGGCACTTCTCTTCCTTGGCGTCGCAGGGTGGTCTCATCATCCAATCACCACGAGGTGAAGCACTCCTTGCTCCACCTTGGGTTCCTCCTCCGCCTTCTTCACCTTCTTAGGAGGGACCCTGTCATCCCTCGGAGGACCACTTCAAATGGTGGTAAGATTCCTCCAGCTCTTCTTGTCGATAACCCATGTGCCCCCACAAGCGGTAAGTACTCAAATGGTGTGCCTCGCCCCTCATTATCCACAATGTTTGGCCTCGTGACTTGTCTCGGTGATGCTCATAGGCATGACATGGTTGTCCCCAGTCGGTGAGCTCCTTGACTTCCACATGAAATGAAAGAATGCCTTCTTGAAGTAGGTGGTTGTTGTGTGGTCGGCCCAAAACTATCCTTGTAAAAGCTTCCACTTGAGGTCGCAATCTTATCCTCCGGCCATTCCGTCTTGGCGTCTATCCCTCCGATGAGCATCTTTGAGAGCTTCCTCGGAAGGTCGACCACCACTCTCTTTCCATCTTCATTCCTCTCGTGGGAGCCACCCCATCACTCTCGGTTTCGGCCTCCCATACACCTTTCGAATGTCTTTGGGACGGTCCATCCCTTGGATCATCCGCACGTTCCTCTCCGTCAGTCTCTGTTTCTCCCTCCGTCGATTCGGTGCTGTAGCAAGACTCAACCAATTCCACATTAGAATAGGCCCAATGTATTAAACCCAGGCTGCACATTTTAGGTATTGTCGAAAATCCCATAAGTCTCTGGAGGAGACTTGCATGGCTACAAAAATCCGGCCCCTCCTTCTCCCCACTGACCAGAGGGGTACTTGCCTCGGCCCCGACGGCCTCCTCACCTCCAACCTCCACCTGTAAGGCTTGCTTCACTAATGGAGTGTCAATTAGTCGGATGGTCGCAGATCCTTCAAAGCCTTTGTCTTCTCATTCCTCCCCGGGTGCACTGACGCCTTTCTCTTGGTGAGCGCCTCCACTCCCGACCCGATGTTGGGTGGAACTCCGTGACTCGGTCATCTCCTGGGTGGGTTACATCCACCACCCCGCTCCATGGGGTTGCCTCAGACACATGGTGGCACCGCCACCTCTTCCTCTTGTGCCACCTGCCTCCCCTCGGACGACGTGCACTTCTCCTTCCTTGGCCGAGGGGTGGTCTCATCATCCAATCACCACGAGGTGAAGCACTTTGCTCCACCTTGGGTTCCTCCTCCTGCCTTCTTCACCTTCTTAGGAGAGGGACCCTGCATCTGCCCCTCGGAGGACCACTTCAAATGGCTGGTAAGACTCCTCCAGCTCTTCTTCCGTCAGTAACCCATGTGCCCCCCACAACTGCACAAGGTAAGTACTCAAATGGCGGTGCCTCGCCCCCTCATTATCCACAATGTTTGGCCTCAGCAGCTTGTCTCGGTGATGCTCATAGGTCACAAGATGGTTGTCCCCCAGTCAGGCCGAGCTCCTTGCTTCAGCTTCCACATGAAATGAAAGAATGCACTGCTGAAGTAGGTGGTTCGGCAGTCACCCAAAACTATCCTTGTAAAAGCTTCCACTTGAGGTCGCAATCTTATCTGCCTCCGCCATTCCGCCTTCGCCTATCCCTCCGATGAGCATGCCGAGAGCTTCCTCGTGAAGGTCACCACCACGCTCTTTCCATCTTCATTCCTTTCCGTGGAGCCACCCCATCACTCTCGGCCTCCCATACACCTTTCGAATGCCGATACCATCCTTCGGATCTGCCCGCACGTTCCTCTCAGTCCTCTGTTTCTCCCTCCGTCGAGTGCAGTAGCAAGACTCAACCAATTCCACATTAGAATAGGCCCAATGCCCATCAGAAACCCTCGAGCTGCATTTCGCGAGCATCGAAAATCCCATAAGTCTCGGAGGAGACTTGCACGCAAACACAAAAATCCGGCCCCTCCTTCTCAGTCCCGCCTCCTTCACCGCTTTTCTTCTTCTTCTCCTTTTGTGAGCTCCTCCCTCCTTCTTTGGGCGCCTTGCGCACTCCTCCGGGCATTCGTCTTCATCTTCCATACGCCTTGGGCGGTCTAACTTCTCCAAAAATCCTTCTGTCTGTGATTTTCTCCTCGAATTCTTCTAAGTGTTCTCAGTGCATCCTCCAGGCCTCCGTCCTCCGTCCTTGAGTCCTCGACCAACTCAAATGAGCTAAACACTCCCCTCTACTTACATATATAGGGTGAGGAGGATTTTCCACACCCAAAGGCCAAGGACAGAAATTTCCCTGTCCAAAGGCCAAGGACCTTTTCCCTTGGGCGTTAGGAATTCCTCAACCGAAGGCCAAGGAAGAAATTTTCCATGTTCACCAATTGCAAAGCCCAAGGAAAAATCAGCGAGACATGCAAAGGTCGACCCGCCACGTCATGACCCTAACCCTTGCCCGTCTTCCTTTGTGAAACCCTCAGAAGAAGGAATGCTGATTTCCTCCTCCGGCGCCAAGGATGATTTCTCTATATGCTTGCATCGCTCCTCCTTAGTGTTTATTGCCTCTTCCTTCCTCTCGCCTTTGTCGTCGCTCGCGCACCTCAACCTCGCGCTCTGAATTTGCGCGACCGCAACGCGAGCCTCTCTGCGCGTCTTCGGTGGAGTAAGAACCTTACTCCCGGCGCATGTCGGGCGGGAGTGACTGGCGCCGCCATACTGGGCCGGCACCAACCCTCCTTTTTGAGTTCGGCCCTTGCGAACCTCCCTCTCGCGGCGTAAACTTTCCGGACCTCTCCGGACCTCAAATCCTTACGTTGGACCCATTTTGAATCCGTTTTCCTCCTTTACCGTCGATCGGGGGCAAATCTGTCGCCCGCTTCTCCACTCACTCCTTGTTGTCTTCCGTCGATGTTGGAGAAAAGAAAAGAAAAATAAAACCTAACTAATATGAACAAAACTAAGAGGCATCCGCCCTCTTCTAACCGTGGACCCAAAATTTGGCGTTCCACATGCCCCCTTCCACTTGTTTGCGTCCACGCAAACAACGGGACTCAAAAAAAATACTTCTTGACCTTCCGCCATTCACTCGCGTTAGGAGGTCTCCATCAAGACTCGCGGTGGGACCCATTCTCTCACCTCCTCAACCTTGTAGGGTCCCATCCACCTCAATCTCAACTTTCACGGAAAATCTAAGTATCGGCATCATCTGCACCAAATCTCCAGCCACAATCACTTCTCTCTTTGAAGCTTCCGTCATGTCGATGCTTCCGTTGTTCTTGGATCTTGTAGGTCTCCTCAAGTGCCTCTTCTCGGTCCTCCTCATAAGTGAAAGCCTCCAATCCTTGTTGATCCTCCACGGTCATCCTTCGTCCTCCATGATTCGATGTGTTGGAATCTCAAACTCAATTGGTAACACTGGTGACATCCGTAGGTCGGATAGTAGGCGTTCGTTTATGGTTACCTTCTCGGTCCGATATGCCCAAAGTCTTTGAATGAAGCTTCTGTCGATCATACATGTGTGTGGATCACCTTAGTCAAAATGGTACCCACAATCCGTTGGTCTTCTCGTGAGGCCATTTGCCTTGGGTTGTAAGGCGTTGTCTTGCGGTGTCGTATGTTGAAGTAGTGGTCAGCGACTCAATGGCGATGTTCGAAGTGAGTTCTCGGTCACTCACCAACTCAAGGGACAACCATACTGTGATGATGTTCTCAAACAAAAATTTTACTATCGGGCGTCATCCTTCCTTGTCGCCTCCGCCTCTACCATCTTGGTCGATGTCGGTGGCCACCAATATGTATTGCTTAGTCCACAGGTGGCGATCAATAACAAAGTCGATTCCCACTTCTCAAAAAGGCGAGTGGCGAGAATGTAGGTCGATGGCCCTTGTGTGGGCGGTCGGCCTCCCTACACCGACACGCGTCGCATCTCCTAATAGAATCCCAAACATCACGTTGCATGGTAGTCCACCAAAAGCTGTATCCAAAATCTTCTTAATCGTGACTGCAGGTAATGACCCCCTCCTCCATGTAAAGCCTCAATCACCAAAAGCGCCTCTCAGGGCTCCAGACACCGCCGTATCTTCTCATCCGCCCCATCTTGTACAAGATTCCATTCCTCAAGCGATGAGGCTACCTTATGAAGAAAAAGCGCTCGTCCTTCCTACTCAATCCATTGGGCATGATTCCTAACTCCGAGAATCTTGAACTTCTCCATTAGCGCGCCTTGCAGTGGCCCTTCTCTATCCCTTGAAAACGCGGCGTTGCGCCCTTGTGGAAACCACGGCTCCTTGCTGATCTTGGTTGAGGACTCATGGCACGTCCTCCACGATTCGCACTGCTGCGCTATCGCCGTTAGCGTCTCTCCGTCATTGTCCACGAAGTCGATCGAACTCCCCCGGCTTGATCCGGGCGGTGGACCACACACCCTCGTACAGCGCTGCTCTTCTGCAGGGCTCACTTCGACCCTACATTGTAACTTCCTCTTCATCCTCAGTGAATCGCGACCAACTCCTCGTCGAAACCTATCGTCCGTCTCCGGACCTTTCCGATTGTTCTCAACCTCGAGATGAAATCCGCGTTGATGTGTCTCTTACCGCTCGCGTCTCAACATCAAAATCAAACTCTTGCGGCAAAAGAATCCATCGAGCAATTCTTCCCGACAAATCCGGCTTGTTCACTAGGTACTTGCCAAAATGATCAGCGTGGAAGGTTACCTTGCGAGGCCAAGAGGTAGTGGCGAAACTTCTTGCATGCGTAGATGATTCCCAACGCCTCCCTCTCGATCGTGAGTAATTTCTCTCGCGTCGATCAATACGCCGCGTAGAAGATAGGATGATCCCTCTTCTCTTCGTCCTTACGGCTCGAATAGCCCCAAGCGCATCTGTGAGACATCACGTTGCATGGTAGTCCACCAAAAGCTGTATCCAAAATCTTCTTAATCGTGACTGCAGTAATGACCCCCTCCTCCGCATGTAAAGCCTCAATCACCAAAAGCGCCTCTCAGGGCTCCAGTTATCTTCTCATCCGCCCCATCTTGTACAAGATTCCATTCCTCAAGCGATGAGGCTACCTTATGAAGAAAAAGCGCTCGTCCTTCCCTACTCAATCCATTGGGCATGATTCCTAACTCCGAATCTTGAACTTCTCCATTAGCGCCTTGCGGTGCCTTCTCTATCCCGAAAATGGCGGCGTTGCGCCTTGAGAAACGGCTCCTTGCTGATCTTGGTTGAGGACTCATGGCACGTCCTCCCTGATTCTCGCAGTCTGCTGCTGCTATCTCGCCGTTAGGCGTCTCTCCGTCATTGTCCACGAAGTCGATCGAACTTCCCTCTGCCGGCGATTAGGATCCAGTGGGACCACACACCCTCGGCCCCATTGCTCTTACATGCAGGGCTCCTACGTAACTTCCTCTTCATCCTCTGGTCGGACTGTCGCGACCAACTCCTCGTCAGGAAACCTATCGTCTCTCCGGACCTTTCCGATTGTTCTCAACCTCGAGATGAAATCCAGCGTTGATGTGTCTCTTACCGCTCGCGTCTCAACATCAAAATCAAACTCTTGCAGCAAAAGAATCCATCGAGCAATTCTTCCCGACAAATCCGGCTTGTTCACTAGGTACTTCAGCAAAATGATCAACGTGGAAGGTTACCTTGCAGGCCAAGAGGTAGTGGCGAAACTTCTTGCATGCGTAGATGATTCCCAACGCCTCCCTCTCGATCGTGAGTAATTTCTCTCGCGTCGATCAAGCCGCGTAGAAGATAGGATGATCCCTCTTCTCTTTCCCCGGCTCGAATAGCCCCAAGCGCATCTGCTTGAACACATCCGTACACGTGAAATGGCTGTTCCCAATTTGGTGGTCTCAAGGTGGGTGCCTCCACCAACTCCTCTTTAGTTGTTGGCTTCTTCTCTTTCCATCCACTCAAATGCTCGTCCTTCTTTGTGAGTGGGTTAGGACGGCTGCCTTCTTTGCAAAATCTTTGTGAATCTCCTGTAATAGCCGACTAACCCTATAGCTCGGCACCTTTGTTGTCAGGTGCATCCATCTCTGCGATCACCTTGACTTTCTCCATGTCCACTTGGAGTCCTCGTCTTTGAAACTCGATGGCGAGGAGAATCCCTCCGTCATCCGAAAAACACTTCCTGGGTGAAGTTTTAGGTTGGTCTCACGCAGCGTTGAAAACACCGCCCGGATGTTCCCAATGTGAGTGTTGCCTCCCAAAGACACAAAATCGTCAAGAAACACTTCCATGAACTTGCGAAGAAAATCTCTAAAGATCTGTTTACCACTCGTTGGAAAGTTGCGGGGCATTGCAGTCCGAATGGAAGCTTGGCGTGAGCAAAGCGTCCCCCAATCCGTGGTGAAAGTGGTCTTGTCTTGATCCTCCTTGCGTGGCGTGATTTGATTGTAACGAATAGCCATCTAGGAAGCTGTACATTTCATGACCCGCCACCGTGTCCAAAAGCTATCCATGAAGGGTAGTGGATGGTGGTCCTTCTTCGTCCGTTGAGCCTCACGAAATCTTGACAAACACGAACCTTGCCTTGTTGCTTCTTGGGAACCACCACGATGGGCGCCACCCATTCTGGTGAGAACCGGATAAATCACCCCGCCTCTAAGTCTTGGTCCAATTGGTCCTTCACAACCATGGAGTACTTGGGATTGAGGCAGTCTTGCTTCACTCGAGCGTGCTTCCCTCCTTGAGGTCAATCACGATGGATTCCTAGCTCTTGAGAATCCCAAACATCACGTTGCATGGTAGTCCACCAAAAGCTGTATCCAAAATCTTCTTAATCGTGACTGCACCGAGTAATGACCCCTGCCTCCTCCGCATGTAAAGCCTCAATCACCAAAAGCGCCTGGGCTCCGGACACCTTCGTATCTTCTCATCCGCCCCATCTTGTACAAGATTCCATTCCTCAAGCGATGAGGCTACCTTATGAAGAAAAGCGCTCGTCCTTCCCTACTCAATCCATTGGGCATGATTCCTAACTCCGGGAATCTTGAACTTCTCCATTAGCAAGCGCCTTGCGCACGGCCGCCTTCTCTATCCCTTGAAACCGGCGCGTTGCCTTGTGGAGCCACGGCTCCTTGCTGATCTTGGTTGAGGACTCATGGCACGTCCTCCACGATTCTCGCACCCTGCTATCTCGCCGTTAGGCGTCTCTCCGTCATTGTCCACGAAGTCGATCGAACTTCCTCCCGCCGGATGATCCGGTGTTGGACCACTGTACACCCTCGACCCGCCTGCTTCCTCTCTGGGGCTCACCGTCCGCTCGTAACTTCCTCTTCATCCTCCTCGGTGGTTGTCGCGACCAACTCCTCGTCGAAACCTATCGTCTCCTCCGGACCTTTCGATTGTTCTCAACCTCGAGATGAAATCCGCGTTGATGTGTCTCTTACCGCTCGCGTCTCAACATCAAAATCAAACTCTTGCGAAAAGAATCCATCGAGCAATTCTTCCCGACAAATCCGGCTTGTTCACTAGGTACTTGCGCAAAATGATCAACGTGGAAGGTTACCTTGCGGGCCAAGAGGTAGTGGCGAAACTTCTTGCATGCGTAGATGATTCCCAACGCCTCCCTCTCGAGAATTTCTCTCGCGTCCAAGCCCGCGTAGAAGATAGGATGATCCCTCTTCTCTTCCTTCCGGCTCGAATAGCCCCAAGCGCATACACACATCACCATACGTGAAATGGCTGTTCCCAATTTGGTGGTCTCAAGGTGGGTGCCTCCACCAACTCCTCTTTAGTTGTTGAAACGCTTCTTCTCTTCCATTGTCCACTCAAATGCTCGTCCTTCTTTGTGAGTGGGTTAGGACGGCTGCCTTCTTTGCAAAATCTTTGTGAATCTCCTGTAATAGCCGACTAACCCTATGAAAGCTCGACCGCCTACCGTCCGAGGTGCATCCATCTCTGCGATCACCTTGACTTTCTCCATGTCCACTTGGAGTCCTCGTCTTTGAAACTCGATGAGCGAGGAGAATCCCTCCGTCATCCGAAAAACACTGGTGAAGTTTTAGGTTGGTCTCACGCAACGTTGAAAACACCGCCGGATGTTCCCAATGTGAGTGTTGCCTCCCAAAGACACAAAATCGTCAAGAAACACTTCCATGAACTTGAAGAAAATCTCTAAAGATCTGTTTACCACTCGTTGGAAAGTTGCGGGGCATTGCAGTCCGAATGGAAGCTTGGCGTGAGCAAAGCGTCCCCCAATCCGTGGTGAAAGTGGTCTTGTCTTGATCCTCCTTGCGTGGCGTGATTTGATTGTAACGAATAGCCATCTAGGAAGCTGTACATTTCATGACCCGCCACCGTGTCCAAAAGCTATCCATGAAGGGTAGTGGATGGTGGTCCTTCTTCGTCCGTTGAGCCTCACGAAATCTTGACAAACACGAACCTTGCCTTGTTGCTTCTTGGGAACCACCACGATGGGCGCCACCCATTGGTGAGCGGATAAATCACCCCGCCTCTAAGTCTTGGTCCAATTGGTCCTTCACAACCATGGAGTACTTGGGATTGAGGCAGTCTTGCTTCACTCGAGCGTGCTTCCCTCCTTGAGGTCAATGCGATGGATTCCTAGCTCTTGAGAATCCCAGTCATATCGATGACCTTAAAGGCAAATACATCTATGTACTTCCTTAGTAAGGCCTTCAACTCCTCTTCTCGTCGGTGAGATACTTGGAAACTTTCACACTTTTGCGGCTTCAACTCCATGTCCTCCTGCGTCGGTCTACATAAACTCCCTCGCCCACACTCGTGCCTGATCCTTCCTCTGGAAAGTCATGATCATAGGCATGACCCTTCCAAAAGGCAGCACCCTCTCGATGCTCCTCATCCTCCTGTAAATCTTCTTCCTCCAGTACGTCAGTATGGAAACATGGGATCCCCTGTCCCCCATACACCATCTCCACTGCTTTGGCTGGTCCTTGGTAAGCCAAATTACTCCCGGACGAACTTCCGCCCGTGCTCCCTGAAGTGTATCCTGTCGTCGGAGACTCAGTCTCCAATTCGTAAGGTGATCTGCTCCACGATCTGTTGTCTTTGCGGGACTGTCACCTCGACACAAGTAACTCCACGCCTCCCAAAATCAAAGATGCATGTCCCTGATACGGCCTCCCAAGAAGTACCTTGTACCCCAAGTCCGTGGTCTCATCACAATGTAGGTCATTGAAGGTAATACCTCCAATCACCGTGGGGATGTTCTGCACCCCAAAGGCTTTCTCTTGTCAGTCCGCCATTCGTGAAGACACAACTGGGACTGAATTTCGTAAACCCAAGTCGATGTGTTGTCTCTTCGGTCATCAAATTCACTCCAAATCCCGTGTCCAAAGGGACATCTGGCACTAAACATCCTGCTATCTCAATCTCAATCTCGGGGGCTCCACAATCAACCAGCTCCACCGCGTTAACTTCCACTTGCATGCTCCTTACCTCTAGTGGCTCTGGTATCCCCCGTATCGCCTCCTTCACGATCTTCCTCGATCTTGGACTCACCGCCAAGAGCTGTCTCAAGCTCACTACAAACTCTTGATCAAGTAGCGCATCAGCAAAGCTAGAAATCTTTGATGCTAGAACCCCTCTTGCGGTCTCACTACTCACGAGAGGCGCAGCAATGCCCTCTCTTGGTTGTTCCTCACTTGGCGCCTCTCCTTCGCTTGCTCCTTGCCCTCCACCGGGTCACTCACTGCAGATTCAGCAAAAGAAACCTTTTTCGATCGCTGAGTCAGCCTCCTCAGTTCATCTTCCAACATCACGAACTTCCTTGCGATGTCTGAAGCGTGGTCTCCACCTCCCTCATGAGTGGTTGATCTCCTCTCGCCTCGTAACCTCTTGGACTCTCCTTCCGTCATCATCCTCCTCCAACACCGGATTAGGTGTCCCTTGTCTCGTCTCGGTGGCCAAGGTGAATCCTCGCGCACCTTCCTCTTCTTCTTATCATCTTCTCCTTGAGTCGGTCTACCCGTTCCTTCTCTCGCCTTCGGATCGTGTGGTGACCCTAGCCACCAAGGGATCTTCTCCATCACTTACTTCTCCTGCATATCCCTCCTCCACAATCCACAGTAGACACCAAAGCCTCTTGTGGTTCTTCTTCTTCTTAGCCTCCACCGTCAACCCGTGTTAGCTACGCGATGGCGTCTCGTGTTGATGGGGATTGTCTCCGTTCTTTGGTTGGTGATTACGACTCCTGGCCGTATAGGCACAGTACGTAACACTCCTGGGCACCTTGGATCTCCCACTTTGTGCCCCAATTCTTTGCATACACAGCGAGAAGGGCACATAGCCTACCCGTCGAGGTTCGGGCGATGCAGCGCGCATAGTGACTGGCATTCCACGGTTAAAACAACATCACGAGAGGCATTGGGCGTTGTGAAGGATCCGGCCTCCACGGTCTGGTGGCGGTCGTGAACTATAGCGCATCCACTGAAGGCGCCGGTTGGTAAGTTGGCCTCATTGACTGCGGTGGTCGTCCTCCTGTCACCGCTTGTACTTGGTAAGCTTCATCAACATACCAGTAGTCACCTGGTGTGTAGGCTTCTACCTGGTTGACTGCATGTCTTGGCGCTTTGACACACTCTCGATTCGTATGGCCTGATTGGTGACAGATCGAACAATACACTAACTGTCTGCCAGGCGAAGGAGATCTCCTAGGCGCCTGGTTGCGAACTGCTTTGACCTCCAATTCAGTCAATCTCCTTGTCAAAGCCTCAATTTGGTTGTTTAGACCTCCACCACTGTCTGTTGCTCCTCTCCATTCGGTGCGCTCCTTTACCCTTCTTGTCTTTCTCGCTTGGCGCTCGGCCTCTTCTTGTCTTAAGAATCTTCTCCAAATCCTTCTTCATTCTCCTTCGTAGGCTCTGTCGACTCCTCATCCGTGGGTGACTCGATGCGGCACTTCCTTGTTCCGTGTCGGTGAAGAGGCGAAGAATGAGAGACGAGGAGTGGAGGATCTGCCTCCCTTATGCTTCCCATGCTCCCTCACTTCTTCCTTCGACGACCAAGCTCCGCTGCCTCGTAATCTTCAGCCAACTTCAATGCTCCTTGCAGCGTAGTCGTTCCTCTCCGACAGTAAACATCCATCTTAGTGGGCAACCCACTTACAAACCAATCTAACGCCTGCTCATCTGAATAGCCTTGTGGTAGGACCTCCTGGAACAACTGGTCTACACCTTGGAACGCGATCCAAGTAACTGTAGAACCTCTCCACGTAATCATACAACGTTTCCTTCTTTCTCCTGCGGAGAGTCCTCAATCTCGCCAATGTATGATGTCCGTGACTCAACCCTCTGAACCTTGTTAGGAACTCTGATTTGAAGTCTTCCCAATCGTCGGTGGTGCAGTCCCATACGTCCTACTGTACCACTGTTGTGCGTGTCCTCTTAACAAACCCGGAAAAATTAAAGCGGTCCGCTGAATCCTCTAAATTAGCATGAGAGACATGCTCAAGCGTGCGAATAAAAGCCTCGCATCGTCTCCCTTCTTCTTGTCTCCAAACTTCACATCTGCATCGACTATGTGGCGCAATGAGCCACCTCCTCCTACCGTGGTGCCTCCGCACCAACTCCACTCATGTTGGGCCTGTTGTGTCGGGTGTTGCACCCCTTGCGCTGCTCCCAACCTTGGTGTGTGGACACCACCCACAGGTGTCTGCTCTCAGCAGTGGCGCCGCGACCTTCCGTTGGTACACCTAGCGTGTACGCCTCCACGGAATGTCGTCGATTCTTGTCTTGGGGACTTAGGCTCCTCTCAATGTCGCCTCCGTACTTCGGATCATTTTTTGTCCCTTCTTGGTTCTTCCAACTCTTCACCTTCAACATGAAGTGCAAAATCTTCTTCTTCAAGTGCGTCGGTGAAGGCACAAAATCCTCTTCCTCCCCTCGTAGCGTCGTTCTCTCGGACTTCTTTTCTGATTGATTCCTCCGTGTCGCTCGCAACTCTCTTGGTGAAATATATGGAGATGACCTTCCTCCGGATGCTCTTAGTTCACCACGTCCTCCGGTCATCGGCGTACATCTTCACACTCTCCATTCGAACAAAGAAAAACACAACCCACTCCCGACAGCGCCAAAAATGTGGTGGGAGGTTCCGGGACCCCGGAACCTCTCAGCAGCACACTTATCCCACTTTGTCGGTTCGTGCAGTGGGTTTCGTTCCACGAAGGAGTGGGGAGCCCTTCCTTCGGATGGAGGTGCGCCCTCCTGGCCCGGCCTCTCGACTCTCGGCTCCCGTCGGGCGCTAGCGCCCCTCCTACGGCCACACTTATCCCAATCGGTTCGACAAGAGGGTTTCGTTCCACGAAGGAGTGGGGAGCCCTTCCCCGCAATGGAGGTGCGCCCTCCACGACCTCTCGACTCTCACGACTCTGCAGCGCGCCCGACGACTAACGCCTCCTACCGCCGCCGGTGACCCACCCTCGGTAAGTCACACTACCCTCGCGCGATGACTCGTCGGTAGCGGACCTCGTCATGAGCACCAATCTGCGTGGCGACCTTGGGACCCCAAATCACCGTCTGATGGGCAATCCTCCCACCAGCAGTTCCTACACTCCCTAAGACCCTTCTCATGACAAATTTGGGGCCGCCCCTCAAGCTCTTGTCACTTGAAATTTCACCTTCCCTCTCTTTTCTAGGTTTCTTCCTCCTCTCTTCTCTTTTGTCTTTTCTCTTTTCTCTCTTGCTCCTTCCTTCTCCTCTCTTGCTCCCTATCCTCTCTAGCTCCTCTCTCGTCCTCTCTCGCTCTCCTCTCTCGCTCTCTCTCGCTCTCTCTCTCTTTTCTTTCTCTTTTCTCTCTTTTCTCCTCTCTTCTCCTCTCTTCTCTAATCTACCTCTTCCACTCTTCCTAGCTAACTTCTCGTACAGCCCTCCAGCCTCCCAGCGCCTCGGATCATAGGGCATTGCCCTCACGGACCTAGGCGGACATTTGGCTGGCGTCACGCGTCTTTGGATTTTGCTAGGGGTCTTCCTTACCGATCTGTCGCGTCGCAACCACAATGCGCTCCTCACGCTCGAGCACTGCCTGCTACCTCCGGAAAGAAAGGTTTGGGCCCGCCCTCACCACAGTCACCGCACCTCAAGACCCTACGGACACCATGCACCCTCACACGGTGCACATGCGCTTGTGTAGCAAGACAAGCACCTGCAGTCGGAGAGCAAGGCATGACATTTTATTATGGGAGCTCCTCCCCTCTTATAGGAGCTCCCCAAACCCTAGCATTAATTAAGTCGGTGGGGTAGGTGGGGTTGCTTACGGTTTTAAGTAGGTGGCCTCTTAAAGGTTCTTAACCTACCTCCTAACAATCCCACTAACCCCTAGGGGTCTTAATGACCCATTCACTCCCCTACCAACTATCGCCTACTTCTTCTTGGGTGTTGGCATGGCCACCGTCTTCCTCCTCTTGGCTTGGGACTCCTGTCCGGATCTCTTCACTCGTCGTCGACGGGAACCTCCACACTGTCTCGGCGATCTTGGCTGTTGGTGGGCACCCCTCTTGCAGGCGCTCTTGTAGAGCACGGCCTCTCTATCCATCTGTCTGCCGCGCAATTACCTCCAGGCGGTTGGGTGCGTGCTCACATCTGCGGACACCCCACCAACTCTACGGCAAATCTCCTCTTCTTCTATTAGCTCCTCCCACATTGAGCCTTCTGCATCCATTTCACTCTCCAAGTCCTGAATCTCCGAAGCAGAGGGTCGCAATTCCTCCAAAATCTCCCTGTCGTCATCGTGGGGACCCAACAACTTCCTTGTAAACAAGAACGCATCTCCTTGGCAAACTTGTTGACCCTGGCATGTAAGTGGACCTGCATCTCCTGGCCCTTCAAGCAAATCTCATCAAATTCCTCAGGCCACTCTCCACGAGGCTATCTTACCATAGCATCCCTCTCAAGCGTCACCTCACTCAAGCAGGCGTAAGTGACATTCTCGGCATCTCTCTTCCATGCCTCCGGATCCCTTGCCGCCATGCATAATCGGCTGGGCGTTGCTTCTGACGACCGACATCGATGCATCATTTTCCTCCGGTGGGCTACCTCTTCCTTCCACCGTTGGTCGGCCTCCGTTGCTTGCTTTGAGCTCCTCACGCTCCTTGCTCCATGTGGCTGTCCTCCCCTCCGGCTCCTTGAGCTTGGCCTCGATTTCATTCTTGGCTTGGGGCTCCCTCAGGATCTCTTCACTCGTCGTGTGACGGGAACCTCCACACTGTCTCGGCGATCTTGGTTGAGGCGGTGGCCACCCCTCTTGCGGCGCTCTTGTAGAGGCAGGCCTCTCTATAGCCATCATCTTGCTGCAATTACCTCCAGGCGGTTGGGTGTTGGTGCAGCTCACATCTGTGCCAGACACCCCACCAACTCTCGGCTGGAAATCTCTTCCTCTTCCATTGGCTCCTCCCACATTGAGCCTTACATCCATTTCACTCTCAAGTCCAATCTCGAGGCGGGGTGCAATTCTTCAAAATCTCCACACGTCATCGTGGGGACCCAACAACTTCCTTGTCAACAAGGAGCATCTCCTTGGAACTTGTTGACCCTAGCATGTAAGTGGACTGCATCTCCGGCCCTTCAAACAAATCTCATCAAATTCCTCGGGCCACTCTCCGAGGCTATCTTACCATAGCATCCCTCTCAAGCGTCACCTCACTCAAGCAGGCTGTGAGTGACATTCTCGGCATCTCTCTTCCATGCCTCCGGTATCCTTGTCGCCATGCATAATCGGCTGGGCGTTGCTTCTGACGACCGATCGATGCATCATTTTCCTCCGGTGGGCTACCTCTTCCACCGTTGGTATCGGCCTCCGTTGCTTTGAGCTCCTCACGCTCCTTGCTCCATGTGGCTGTCCTCCCCTCCAGGCTCCTTGAGCTTGGCCTCCGATTCTTCATTCTTGGCTTGGCGGCCTCGGCCTCCCAGGGCAGTCTTGATCGTCCCTATTCTCTTTCTTCTCGGCTGAAGTGAGAAATCTTCTTCCACTCCTTCCACATCAGACGGTCTCCTCAATCTTTGATTGAGGTAGCCACTTCCTTCATTCGCTCCCTACTTTCTTGTCTCGACCTTTGTTCTTCAATCTTCTTTGAGCCCCAACCTTCTCTCCAGTCAACTAGGCGCCCTTTGCAGCCATCTCCTTGATAGCCTTGCTATCCTTCTCCCCACCGACAGAGGGTCGCTTGGCCCCGACGGCCTCTCACCTCCAACTCCTCTACTTCTGTAAGGCTTGCTTCACTAATGGAGTGTCAATTAGGCGTGCGGATGGTGACATCCTTCAAAGCCTTTGTCTTCTCATTCCCCTCCACAGGTCGACTCACGCCTTTCTCTTGGTGGCGGTCTCTCCACTCGACGCCGATGTTGGGTGGAACTCACTGACTCGGTCATCTCACAGGGTGGGTTACATCCACCACCACTGCTCCATGGGGTTGCCTCCTGTACACATGGTGGCAGCCACCTCTTCCTCTTGTGCCTTGTCTCCCCACAGGCGGGCACTTCTCTTCCTTCCACCGTTGGTCGACCTCCGTTGCTTGCTTAGGAGCTCCTCACGCTCCTTGCTCCATGTGGCTGTCCTCCCTCCAGCTCCTTGAGCTTGGCCTCGATTCTTCATTCTTGGCTTGCCTCGGCCTCCCAGGGCAGTCTTGATCGTCCCTATTCTCTTCTTCTCGGCTGAAGAATGAAATTTCTTGCTCCTTCCACATCGGAGTCTCCTCAATTTTACGGTTGAGGTAGCCACTTCCTTCATTCGCTCCCTACTTTCTTGTCTCGACCTTTGTTCTTCAATCTTGAGCCCCAACCTTCTCTCGGGTCAACTAGGCCCTTTGCCAGCATCTCTCCTTGATAGCCTTGCTATCCTTCTCCCCACACAGTAGGGCAATCGCTTGCTTGGGCTCTCACCTCCTCCTCTTTCAAATGGAGTGTGTGAGATGGTGGATCCTTCAAAGCCTTTGTCTTCTCATTCCCCTCACAGGGTCGACTACACGCCTTTCTCTTGGTGGCGGTCTCTCCACTCTGGCCATCGATGTTGGGTGGAACTCCGTGACTCGGTCATCTCACAGGGTGGGTTACATCCACCACCACTGCTCCATGGGGTTGCCTCCTGTACACATGGTGGCCGCCACCTCTTCCTCTTGTGCCCTCCCCACAGACAGGCACTTCTCCTTCCTTGGCGTCGGGTGGTCTCATCATCCAAGATCACCACGAGGTGAAGCACTTGCTCCACCTTGGGTTCCTCCTCTGCCTTCTTCACCTTCTTAGGAGAGGGACCCTGTCATCCCTCGGAGGACCACTTCAAATTTGGTAAGACTCCTCCGGCTCTTCTTGGTCGATAACCCATGTGCCCCCACAAGCACAAGGTAAGTACTCAAATGGTGCCTCGCCCCTCATTGTCCACAATGTTTGGCCTCGTGACTTGTCTCGGTGATGCTCATAGGCCCTTGACATGGTTGTCCCCGGTCGGTGAGCTCCTTGCTTGACTTCCACATGAAATGAAAGAATGCCTTCTTGAAGTAGGTGGTTGACGGTCAAAAACTATCCTTGTAAAAGCTTCCACTTGAGGTCGGCAATCTTATCATCCTCCATTCGCGTCTTGGCGTCTATCCCTCCGATGAGCATCTTTGAGAGCTTCCTCGGGAAGGTCGACCACCTCTTTCCATCTTCATTCCTCTCGTGAGCCACACCATCACTCTCGGTTTCGGCCTCCCATACACCTTACGAATGTCTTTGGGCGGTCCATCCCTTGGATCATCACGTTCCTCTCCGTCAGTCTCTGTTTCTCCCTCCGTCGATTCACATGTAGCAAGACTCAACCAATTCCACATTAGAATAGGCCCAATGCCTATCGTAAACCTTTGGGCGCACATTTTTTGACCTATCGAAAATCCCATAAGTCTGGAGGAGACTTGCGCTGGCTACAAAATCCTGGCCCCTCCTTCTCGGATCCTTCTCGACTTCTCCTTCCTTGGCCGACGGGTGGTCTCATCATCCAATCACCACCGAGGTGAAGCACTCCTTGCTCCACCTTGGGTTCCTCCGCCTTCTTCACCTTCTTAGGGAGAGGGACCCTGCATCTCCCCTCGAGGGACCACTTCAAATGGCTGGTAAGATTCCTCCAGCTCTTCTTCCACAAGAACCCATGTGCCCCCACAAGCACAAGGTAAGTACTCAAATGGCTGCCCCCTCATTATCCACAATGTTTGGCCTCGTTGTCTCTTGATGCTCATAGGCCAAGATGGTTGTCCCCAGTCGAGCTCCTTGCACTTCCACATGAAATGAAAGAATGCACTCAAGTAGTGGTTCACGACGGTCAGCCCCAAAACTATCCTTGTAAAAAGCTTCCACTTGAGGTCGCAATCTTATCTCCCTCCACCCCATTCCGCGTCTTGGCGTCTATCCCTCCGATGAGCATGCCGAGAGCTTCCTCGTGAAGGTCGCCCACCAACGCTCTTTCCATCTTCATTCCTTCCGTGGAGCCACCCATCACTCTCGGTTCGGCCTCCCATACACCTTTCGAATGTCCGGATACCCATCCTTCGGACCGTCCGCACGCTCCTCTCCAGTCCTCTGCTTTCTCCCTCCGTCGTGAGCTGTAGCAAGACTCAACCAATTCCACATTAGAATAGGCCCAATGCCTATCGTGAAACCCATCGAGCTGCACATTTTCGTCCACCGAAAATCCCATAAGTCTCGGAGGAGACTTGTCAAACACAAAAATCTCGGCCCCTCCTTCCGATCCCTCGGCTTCTCCTTCACACTCTTCTTCTTCTCCTTGTGTGGGCTCGCTCCCTCCTTCTTCTGGGCCTTGCGCACTCCTCCGGGCATTTGCGTCTTCATCTTCCACGCCTTACGGGCGGTCGATCTTCTCAAAATCCTTCATCATCGGTGATTTTCTCCAAAAATCCTTCCTGCTTTATCGATTTTCTCCTCAATTCTTCTAAGTGTTCTCAGTGTCTCCGACAATGCCTCCGTCCTCCGTCCTTGATCCTCGACCAACTCAAATGAGCTAAACACTCCCCTCTACTTACATATATAGGGTGAGGAGGATTTTCCACACCCAAAGGCCAAGGACGAAAATTTCCCTGTCCAAAGGCCAAGGACCTTTTCCTTGAGCGTTAGAATTCCTCAACCACGAAGGCCAAGGAAGAAATTTCTCCATTGTTCACCAATTGCAAAGCCCAAGGAAGAAAAATCAGCGAGACATGCAAAAATTGACCCGCCACGTCATGACCCTAACCCGCCTTGTCGTCTTCCGCTTCGAAACCCTCAGAAGGCCAAGGCGCTGATTTCCTCCTCCGGCGCCGATGATTCTCTATATATGCTTGCATCGCTCCCTCCTTAGTCTTTATTGCCTCTTCTTCCTCTCAGCCGCATCGCTCGCGCACCACCTCCAACCTCGCGCTCTGAATTTGCGCGCAACTCGCGAGGCCTCTCGCGCGTCTTCATCTTCCACCTGACAGATCTTCTCCAAAAATCCTTCCCTGCTGATTTTCTCCTTGAATTCTTCTAAGTGTTCTCACCCTCCGACAGCCGCCCGCCGCCCGCCTCCGGCCCTCCTCGACCAACTCAAATGAGCTAAACACTCCCCTCTACTTACATATAGGGTGAGGAGGGATTTTCCACACCCAAAGGCCAAGGACGAAATTTCCCGTCCAAAGGCCAAGGACCTTTTCCCTTCGACGTTAGAAATTCCTCAACCACCGAAGGCCAAGGAAGAAATTCTCCGCTGTTCACCAATTCCCAAAGTCCAAGGAAGAAAAATCAGCAGACATGCAAAAGGGTCAGCCCGCCGCCACGTCGCAGCCCTAACCCGCCGCCGGTTCGTCTTCCGCCTGTCCGAAACCCTCCGAAGGCCAAGGACAGCGCCCGATTTCCTCCTCCGAGCGCCAAGGATGATTTCTCTATATATGCTTGCATGCGCTCCCTCCTTGGTGCTGTTGCGCCTCTTCTTCCTCTCGCTACTGCCCGCTCCACGCCACCTCCAACCGCCACTGTCGGAATTTGCGCTGACCACACGAGGGGCCTCTCTCGCTGCGTCTTCCGGTGGGAAGAACCTTACTCTGCATTTGTCTGGCAGGCGGAGTGACTGCGCCGCCACTAGGCCGGCACCAACCCTCCTTTTGCGGGTTCGGCCTTCCGAACCTCCCTCGTTAAACTTTCCGGACCTCGTCAGGACCTCAAAATCCTTTCGAGTTGGACCCATTTTGAATCCGTTTTCCTCCTTTACATCCGTCCAGGGGTGCAAATCTGTCCTTGCTTCTCACTCACTCTTGTTGTCTTCCGTCGATGTCTGTTGGTGAGAAAAAGAAAAAGAAAAATAAAACCTAACTAATATGAACAAAACTAGAGGCATCCGCCCCTCTTCTAGTGGACCCAAAATTTGGCGTTCCACAAGATTGCAGACGAGAGCAAACGGTAAGGTTTCGGATTTTAGCGACAATGCATTGTGTCATCTTCCTCTTAGCAATGTTGACGCATAACCCTTTTTTATGTAATGTACATTACATTTTGCGGCTGCCCAAGTAGGAAGAGCTTTCATGTTACGTATGCGGAGATTCACGATCATCTTTGAGCACAGGAGGTTATGTAAGACAGTCGCTCACCACCAAGATGAGGATGACCCACCGGCACGAAGGGAGTGAATTGGGTCGAAGATGAGGATGATGGGCGATTCGGATGTTCTTGGTCATTCGGATGATGATTTGGAAGAGTCTATACAGGGCGAAGGGATGCGAGATATCTTTTCGACTACGATATGCAGGCGATCCATGGAGGTCGGTATGATCCTCATCGAGGAGGCGCCGGGCGCCTCCAAAGGTGTCGGGACATGGTGACACCTAATCCGTGGTTTGTCCAGTTCCCAAATGTTGGGTTGGGCGCCGGCCGGCGCCCTCAGCCTCGGCGGGCCCAAGCGGTGAGCTGCCCCACGGCTGTGAGCGGCGATGAAGGGGCGGCGCCGGCCGGCGGCGCCTCCAGTGAGCGTTGTCTTGGGAAGCGGGCGATCCGGATCAGGTGGGGTCGCGGTGAGGAGATGAACAGAGGCAGGGAAAAGGAGAAGAGGCGGAAAGGCGCACGGCGATGGGCGGTGTCTTGACATCCGACGGTTCATGTCGACGGACGAGGAGACTAGAGACGCTATCCGGATGAGGACCGGCCGCATCGGGGGAATGCCCTCAAGAAGGTTGCGAGATAGTTCTTGTGAAGTTGGAGAATTTCGTCTGCGTCGCACCTAACGGCTCAAATAAGAAGGGTGGACGAAGCATGGACAAACTATTTGGCACGGGTGATATCGAAAGGAAGAATTGAAGAAGGAGTTTTACCCCTGCTGTGCATGATTGATCCGACGGAATGCTCTGAGCTCGCCACTCTAGACTGGAAGAAATTCAGGGCAAAGACATATGTCATGGGTGTCCTGGGTTGTAACCACATATATGCAGCAATGAAACATTTGGCAGACATCTCACCTGGGAAAAAACGCTTCCAATATGTGGAGGCACATGTGTACTGTGGCCTCACTGTGCAGGAGATGAGAGTACTCGCCACCGATCACAACATTATGTCGGACAAGCGGAGGAAGATGTCTTTTATAGAGCAAGTCGACCTCGGGGATGAACTATTGATTTGGCGAAGGGGTTCAAATGGCGATGACTTGGAAATTCAACTTATACAAGGTTAGGACTTATTGAGGATGATGAGGCCCGTAACGACGATACAAACAAAACAAGGTGGACAACAGACTCATATCTTATGCATAGCGAAGCGAGGGCAAAGTGTGGGAGAATAGACAAGATCTTCTCAAAGTGGGAAGTCTGTGACCTGCCAGAGGCGGAAGAGGCACGCGTGGGCACAAACAAGAAGGAAAAGGAAGCGAAGGTGAAGAGTCGAAGAAAGTGGATGCAACGTATGTAAAGCCGAAGACATGTTGGCGAAGCCACGAAGTCGTTCAAGGTATTCCAGTGGTGATTGTGGGCAGCATTCTCTCATTTCCGAGAAGGTTTTGGCGTGGCCTAATAGATTTGAAAGGGATGGATGACGACATTACCTTGCGAAGAAATTCCACGTCATCCAAGTTGCTATGGCCAAACACTTGGGATGCTCATCGTTCGAGGAAGTCCGCTAGAATATCCACATCACTCACGACAAAATGCTTGCCGGTTTGCACTCAATTCGCGGAAAGGTATGTGTCGGTTGTGTTTTGTGTTTTCCTCCGTATGCAAATGTTTGAGAATGGGAATGGTAGGGTGGGGAGGGCGTGGCCGGCCTCCCCCACCTCCTTCCCACAAATGAGAATGGCGGTCGCTCCTAACCCCTTGGGTTGTGGAGTGGGGGTGGCGGGCCGGCCACGCTGAGCATGGGACGTCGTTCTAATGCCTTTTTGTTGGCGGCGAAGGATGTGGACAACCTCACAAAACTACGATTTCCAACATTTATATTGAGTGAACAATTGGAAGGGCTTGAAAATGAGCAAAGAGATTTGGCCGACAAAGATCAGCCGGGCTTTTGTATTCAATGTCCCCAAAACATATAACAGTTCGATCAAGTCGAGAAAGCGAAATGTGGATATGCGGGGTTATTTGAGAGGACGAAACTATGCCATTGATCATGGATGTCCCCGAGGTTTTGATATAGGATCTATGGACAAAAGGATGGACATCACAAGTATGAATCTGATGTTCCGAGCTTCGAGAAAACTACATGCGAAGAGTTCCGGATTATCGTTATGCATGGTGTGGAGGAAGCTCATATAGTGAGAGAGTCTATGAGGAAGTGGTGCAGGAAAGGAGGCATGGTTTCATTTGTATGGGACAAGACAAACATGAGCAATGACAAAGGAGGGTTTGAAACCGTGGAGTACGTGACTGTAGGGTGGTGTGTGAAGGACGGGTGTTCCAAGGATAGGGCCACGATGATGCCGAATGCCATGGATGGAATGTTTAACAATGGGAGGTCGGTCATAGCATATGACACTGTGGTGAAAAAGCAGGTTTACCTCTCTAACGACAAGCTGGTGGTATGCCCGTACCAAAGGCCTCTGGGCCTTATGATGAAGCTCATAAAGACATTTTCGAAGGAAGGGGACTGGGTGCTTGATGCATGCTCTGGAAGCGGAGCGACCATTTTGGCAGCCTTGCTTTGTGGCGTCCATGTCGCCATAGGCGGACTTGAGGTGTGCGAGCTATATTCATAGCGCATCCATGGGCACGAGGTCTACAGGGCCAAAGAAGAGCTCACTTCGAGCCTCATCGGAGGCCCCTCCCAGTTTTGGGCGAAGGAAGTATGCATCAGTGAGAAGGATGGTTTAAAGGCTCAGGTGGTTCCCTTCACTGCGAAACGAATGATGAGAACAACTGGAGAGCTTTTAGACGTGGGACAGCAGACTTTGAATGTTGTTTGGGAGCACTCTAGTGGGGGAGCGGAGTCCAAGGGTGACGGAGACGAGTGCGACAGAGCCTAGAAAACGACAGTTTCGACGAGGAGGAGATGGAGCAGGCGCAATGTCGTTGGATTCGATGTCGGCTCGAGCGGATGAGTCGCGGCCACCGTCACATTTCTCCGATTTAGAGTAGGAATGTTGAAACTATAGGTCCTACTTAGGATGCATCAAGTTTTCTTGTTGTACAATCAGCCAGCCAGTGGTTCGGGACATTGAAGTCCATGGCTTTGGATATTGAAATGGACCTGACAGGGGGCCGGCCGGCCGGCGCCCTAACAGAACAATGAAATGAAAACTATGTTCATGGCATGTCGTGTGCCACTGTATGAAGTTCTGAATTTCCCCGCTGTTTTCAATATAATGTCGAGGCGGTTTCGAGCAGGTGCATATGCAAGAGGTCCGACCCCAAACGAAGAGGGTTTGTATATTCACCCCCTTGCAAAATTAGATGCATGCCATGCATCTACTGACAGGCTGAAAACTGAAAAGACAGCAGATACCAAAAGACATACAACTAAGCAACAAAACGGCGAAATACATGAGGAACCGCGTTAAACCAAGCCCGTGACCGCACAGAGGAGCAACGCCTTGACCTTTAATCTAACATAGACCTTGGCCTTCAGTGCCGGAAAACACCTTGAACTTCGAACTAGGCACCACACTTGGAGCAACAGCACCTTGCCCTTCGGACAGAGAGACACCCTTGGCCTTCGGAACAGAACATTCGAAAAAGAGCAACAAAACAACCTTGGCCTTCAAAACAGAGCATGAGATTAACCTTGGCCTTCGAACAAAAGCTGGAGAAAGGCCTTAGCCTTCGGAGCAGACCCTGAAAGAACCTTGGCCTTCGAAAAAGACTGGACAAAGGCCTTAGCCTTCCGAGCACAGCATGAAAGAACCTTGACCTTCGAAAACAAAAGACTGGACAAAGCACTATGCCTTCGGAGCAGAGCGCGGCACCTTGGCCTTCGAAATACAGCATAAAAAAAGACCTTGGGCTTTGGACAAGCCGTTTATATAGGCGAGCAAACCCTAGTCGTTCTCGCTCTGTCGGCGCCGCCATTCTCTCTCTACCAAACCACATTTGAATTTACCAAACCTAAAATACTGAGCCGAACTCCAAACCTACCTAGGTTCGTGATTCGTTTGCCGCCGCCGCCCTCCTCACCCAAACCTAGTTTCCTAGTTCCAAACCTAGCCTACCTCCACCAAACTTAATCTCTGAACCCCAAAGTGGCAGGGTGTAACACGAACCTGCCGCCCAATCCCAAGCTGCCACGCACACACCAGCCGCGAACCATCTAGAACCCTAAAACTTCAGTACTTAAGCAACTTTCACCCTAAACTAATCGCGCGCCACCGCCCACCAAGCCGCCAGGCTCTCACTCTGCTTTTGTGGCTAGCATTTTTGAGAGGTTGGCGCTGGACCACCTGCAGCTCGAGCAAATTCTGACAACGCCGCCAGGCTCTTACTGCATCTTCATCCCTGGCATCCTCTGGGAGGTTCTTGCATCCTCAGCGACGCTCTCTTTACGTTCAGAGTTGCAACTGCCCACCACGCCAGCAGTGATCATGTGTTTCAGCTGAAGAGATTACATTCTGGCGGAAGAGTTCTTGGTGCGACTAGCAAAAAAGGTTTGAGAGTGCAAGTTCTTGGTAGATGTGCAATCGCGTGGGTGACAACTAAGTTTTGACCCCTGTCATGTCTACAAACAGTCTTGTCTACCTTCTTATGTTGCTCACCTTTTATGTCTATGGCTTGTTGACCGCAGAAGGCCATCACCAAGGAGGTGCTATGCTCTGCCAGGTCCGTTTCAGAAACAAAACACCTGTTTTCTTTTTGTTTCAAGTAATTTGCATGTGTAGGCTCTTGCACTCGATCTGTTGTTGTCCAAGGGTCTGTAGAAACGTGATACGTTGGTTTGTTGCTATCTGTATGCGTATGCTTTCGCCAAACGGCATGTGCAGTGGTTCCTCTGCCATGTCTACTAGTTTGTTATCACTGTAAAGCTTCTTCAGCTTTGGTCAAAAGCCACTAATCAAGAAACGTCCTTATGAGTCTGGCTGCCTTTGCAGAATAAGTAATAGCCCATGAATGATTTTGATAATCTGCCTACCCTATACAATCGATCGCCGATCTCTTCAGGCAAAGACTAGTGGTCGCTCAAAGATCCAAATACCGCGACGCACTTCAACAAAAGCAAGGTAATGTGCAAAAAGGTTCAAAGAAATTGCTGCCGCCCTCCCGATGGAAATCGATCCGACCGTGTAGGCAAAGCTTGATGTAAAATTCAGCAAGTCGCTTGGTCATCTCCACTAAGTTCGTCAAGCCTGAGGGCGCGCCCATCGGCATCGCCGCGTTATCCCTGACACCTGCAAGAACCTTATGTTCTGTTTACAGGAAGCCAGAACCTACAACGATGGACGAACATAAGGTCTTTTGAAGTTCTATTTAGTTTAAGAGTCTTCTCTTACCTATCAGAAGCATGCAAAGCATACCATTATGCGGCACGCAGGCATGCGAGTGCAAGCCTGATGATCTTTTTGTTCAGTGGAAAATGATCGTGCATGCACACTGACATGCGCCCAGCATGCGTTTACATTTAGGCTGCTACGACATCGGCTGACATCACGATGTATAACATCTTCTGCCGAGCGGAAAATGATCTGTCCAAAAGTTCAACCAATTGAAAGCGAGTAGGTAGGGTGTGCGCGAATCCTCGTATCGCCAGCAATGTGCCTTTTTCTTAATGGTACCTAGAATGAAAGCAACGATGAAATGGTCGATATCGAAGAAGGTAATGATCTTTTCTTCATTTGACTATTAAATAGCCGTTTCGTTGAAATCAATGTCTAAAATGATTGTTTCTATAGAAAGCGACCACAGGAGTAGAGAGCCAACGAATATTGACAGCTTGCGGTCAGACAATTATGTTCCCACCCACGGGGATCCAGGATATGGCGACAGACCGGAGTTTGAAATCCCACTCCTTGAAATACGGAAGATAGTTGAAAAAGGTACTACATTTCAGTATTCTGGTTTGAATTTTCTGAGGCAACTAATTGAATGTATGTTTTCTAGTCCTCTTAGAGCACATTATGTTCACATCCATGGACAAACAAGACTTGCAACTCCTTTGCAAGGTGCCTGCACAATTGGACAAATTTAAAAAGGTAAAGATTCTTGGTCCCACATTCTTATAGACTGTAGGACTGTAGAATTGTTGTTAGCATGCTTACAATGTCAATCCAATTTAATGTATTTGCAGGATATTAAAAAGAATCTCCGAACAACAGCTCAGTTAGAGTTGGAGACCATGACTCTAGTGAGAAGGTTCAACGGACATCAAATCTCGATTCAATCTATACCCGAGGTAAACCAACAAATGCCTTCATACCATTTTTTAGTTTAGTTCTAATTATTCATCAATTTGTTTGCAGAGTGCTACAGAACAAGCAGCTGTTGCTAAGGAAATCAAAGACAAAATACACGCATTTGACGAGAAAATTGACAACACAGACATCTCACATCAGGTTGCTCAAAGTCATCATTGAGCATTTTTATGTGAGAATTTATAAATTACACTAATTTCTGCAATTCTTTAGGGAAAAAAGAGGAAAATAGAAGACTTTGAAGATAATGGACCAACTTATGGCCCTTCTAAAGAATTTACAGAATTTGGCAAATGGATGAATAACTTCCAGTATCCACAAATATTCCAAGATTTTAAGAATAAATATGTTCCCATTTGGGAGCATAGTCTTAAAGACCCAGTGCAACCAATCCCCCATGAAGATGGGTCTACACCAACTCTACAGCAGCACATGGAGATTCAAAAAAGTAAGATCTTTGGGTTGTTTATTTTATGTAGTGAATTATATGTTTTGATATATTGCATATTGTTAATGTAGAGATATCAGAAGCCATTCAAAATAAGGAGCTGAAAACTACAAACTAGTTGTCCCTCACGGAAGGTCCGGAAACAACAAAAAACATCCAAAAAGTATATTCATTTTAAGTTGATTTATCAGAGAAAATGAAAATTCTAACATTTGTCTCTCTTCCAGAACTTAAAATCACACTTCTGCAGTGTGGGAAATCTTCACAGCACCTGCCTAACGTTAGTCAGAAAGGTATTTACCGAGCAGGATCTACTTCGATTTGAAATGGAGGTAAATGATTAACTTATTTGTACCTTCGTTTGTAGTTATCGAAGAATCAAAAGGAGTTGTTTGCAGTGTTTGAGGTTAGTATATGATATTGTCAGTGTTGAAGTTTTAGAAGTGAAATTTCTGACAATTAATATTGCATGTAGAAATATTCGCGTTTGGACGAGATCTTTCAGATGATAAATTTTCTATCTGGACCGTATAACGAACAGAAAAGAAGACATTACTCTGAAGACATGATACCACCAAAATCACCCGTCTATACCTCATCGACACGAGTAGAATACGCTTAGAAAGTATTCTACCAGATAACTATGAAGGTTCGGAAAACTGTGAAACCGTGAAACTGCTGGGACAATTACTAAGAAGTGCAAAAGCAGAAATGATAACGTAAATTTTACACTAAAGAGAGAGAAAAGAGAGCTATAAGCTGGGTGGGTAAGGCAGCTCTTAAAAAACCTGGACCTCTGCCCGCCTCGGTGTCTGGCGCGTCTCGGCACTGGCTCCCGCCGAGGGAATGGACTCGCGTCAGGGTGCACGGCCTAGAACGGTCTCGGCCTAACAGCCTCGACCGTTCTCGGCCGTGATGCCCCTCCGTGCGTCCGTTCCCTAATACATTGTAATCGTCCCCTACACGTTGAGTGTAACCTTGTGCTACAAGCCTTGCCTTGTAGCGGTCTATGGCGCCGTCGGCAATTACTTTATCTTGAATGTCCACTTGCTGCCGACCGCAGACCTGCCAGGTGGTAGATCGCAGACGCGCCATGTGATGTTGGCCTATAGTGACTGGAACTCGTCGTCAACGGCTGTCTTCCACTCTACTGCTTGTGGCCCGGACAGGACGACAAAAAGTGTGGTAGGCTCCAAGACTTCTGAAGTGGAAAGCAAGACTTGAAAGGGAGGAAATGTGGCCATATTGGTGGCCTGCATATTGGAGGTTCCTTGAGTTTGCTCAACGTTCTCAAGCGCTTTCCTGCTAAGAGTCCGTTCCCTCGTCGAGCGCCAAAGGGCAGGAGGTCCATCTGCAGGAGAAGGTAAGTCAGGGGGGTGAGATACCTCTTCGGCGAGGATGAGGGGGAACCCACCAAGGTCAAGGTCTGAGTCTCCACTGCTGGATGGCAGGGGAGTGAAAGGAGCTCGAGAGGTGGATGGAGTTGTAGGGGAAGCCGGAGAGACGGGAGGAATAGGCGCCGGTGTGGGCATGAGGGCAATCACCAGTGGGCGGATTACAGCTGGAGGAACATAGGGAGTGTGTGTAGCTGGCGGAGGTGCGGGCTCCCATTCATCCTCCCCCCCTGCACCAACGTCAGTGAAAACATCCAGGTCAGGGACAACAACATCTCCCCCAGCATCGGGAGAGAGAAGGAGGGGTTCCTCATTGAAGATAACATCGCGAGCGAAGATAAGGTGCCGAGAGTCCGTCAAGTATATCCGGTAGGCCTTGACAGTGTCGCCGTAGCCAAGGAGGATGCTTGCTTTGGACTTCAAATCAAGCTTTCGCCGCAACGCCTTGGGAACGTGAACAAAGGCGGGGCAGCCAAAAATGCGGAGGTGGCTGAGGTCGGGCTTACGGCCAGTCCATGCTTCATAAGGAGTTTTGCCGTCGATCGCCTTAGTGGGTAGGCGATTAAGAAGGTAATTAGTTGTATTCAAAGCCTCACCCCAAAAGCGGTTAGATAGGGAAGCATGATGCAGCATAGACCGGCCCATCTCCACTTGAGTGTGGTGGCGGCACTCAACAACCTCGTTCTGCTCGGGAGTGTAAGGCACGGTGGTCTGGCGGATAATACCATGTTGTTGGCAATGGTCGCCAAACACAGTGGAGTCGAACTCCCCCCCACCGTCGCTCCGAAGGGTCCGAAGCTTGCAGCCGAGTTGATTCTCCACCTCAGATTGCCAAGTAACGAAGGTGGAGAAGGTATCGGACTTGGCTGCAAGGAAATAGACCCAGCCAAAGCCGGTATAATCGTCGATAAAGCTGACTTGGTAGAGAGACCCCTGGAGAGAGGGTGTTTGCATAGGGCCTAACAAGTCAGTATGGACGAGGTCGAGGGGAAGAGGACGAGGTCGAGGGGAAGAGGACTCTGATGGGAGCCAACGGGGAAGGGCTTGCGCTGCTACTTGCCAAAGGCACAGCTGCGGCAAAAAGAGAGGTTAGCAACGGATTTATAAGGGAGGCCAAAGACATATCCATCCTGCGCCAAAGCCTTCACCCGTTGTGTCCCTGCGTGACCCAACTAAAGGTGCCATAGATCTGCTAAGGGAGAAGACACAGGAACTAAAGGAGCTATCGGGGTGAGACAAACTCCCCTCTCGGAGAGAGGGTGTTTGCATAGGGCCTAACAAGTCAGTATGGACGAGGTCGAGGGGAAGAGGACGAGGTCGAGGGGAAGAGGACTCTGATGGGAGCCAACGGGGAAGGGCTTGCGCTGCTACTTGCCAAAGGCACAGCTGCGGCAAAAAGAGAGGTTAGCAACGGATTTATAAGGGAGGCCAAAGACATATCCATCCCGCCAAAGTTTCTTGTGTCCTGCGTGACCCAACTAAAGGTGCCATAGATCTGCTAAGGGAGAAGACACAGGAACTAAAGGAGCTATCGGGGTGAGACAAACTCCCCCTCTCGGGGCGAGAGAGGACCTCATGTGCCTTATAGGGGGGGCTGGTGCCTAGAGCAAAGAGCCGCCCGATCCGCTGGTAGACTGTAATAAGTTGGCGAGAGGCGTCGAAGATAGAGCACTTGGTAGGGGCAAAGTTGAAAGTGTAGCCGGCTTCAAGCGCCTACCCAACGGAAACAAGGTTCTTACTTAAGTGAGGGACATATAGCACGAGAGGTACGGGGAAGGCGTGAGGTACGGGGAAGGCGAGAGGTACGGGGAAGGCGAGAGGTACGGGGAAGGCGTGAGGTACGGGGAAGGCGTGAAAGCAGATGGGGAAAGGGGGGGGGAGGCAAAATGCCTCTCTCCCGTCCTAGGAGGCATGAATAAGGGTAGGCCTAGCGGCCCATCAAATCATGAGATATGAAGGGGGGCCAAACGTATTGAGGAGGCGAGTCCGCCCTACTCGAAATGAAAGTCAGCTTAGTCCATCTTTTGACAGGGTAGATGGAAGTGCTAGGTCTCGCCATTACGATCGAGCATCCTAGCTCTGATACCATATAAAATCAGTGGGTGCGAGGGAATGTAAGAATGATTGATTTGCACTTGGTTACAGCACCTCTTATAGTCACCCCGAAAGGGTGTGACTCTTGGAGGAGGAGGAGGTTTGCCTAACATCTAGACTGATATTCTAATATCCATGCATGGCACTTGTGGATGCGGCCATGTCCACTCTCTGCTCCGAGAGCAGGTGCTAGCAGGCTGTGGGCCAGGGATGCATTTCTTGATATGTTTGAGCACCAATCCTAGATTGAGGTTTGACAGTGTGCTCCCCGGCCCATGCTTATGGCTTTCCAGGATTCCAGCCGGCAGTTCAGCAAACGTACACAGCCGCAAACCATGACGTGATACCACAGAAGGTGGATACCCTGTCAGAACCACTCCCAAACATATGAGAGGTGCACATCCAAGGCAGCCACATGCATTCATGTACGATGTCTCCTGCAGCACGACTTTACAAAGGAGCACTCCCTGCATGCTACAAGTCAATTACAACTTTTAGCGTTAGAGCTCCTCCCGGCAAACAGGGCACGCGACTGGTCACACCAGATGAACCCAACATCTATTACTTGTCCCTTGCATCTTGCGTCTCCTTTTGAAGAAGAGTCACTTGCACATAACGCAGCAAATTCAATCCTGTCATGCAATTCTGTTCTTGTCGAGTACAGTAGTAAACGGCTGACGGAAAGGACGTGACTTGTGGGGCTGCACAAGAAAGAAATAAAACATTGAGAAGATCCTGAAAACTTAATCTATAATTAAAAAAAACTTTTAGAGTACACATTATGTTGATTCCTTATACAATCCATGTCTGCAGATAAAGTACAATGGTTTCCTCTCCTAGAACCTCCATGAGAGGAAAGAAATATTATCATAGTTGATAGGAAAAAACTTACGTATCCTCTTGACAATGCTATCCAAAATATTAGAGACAGGGGTTCCCACTAAAGAATGTTGTTCTAAACTTTGTACCAAAATTAGGAATGTGCCCACAAAGAACATTACGTGATAAATCTAAGGTTAGGCGTTACATTCCACCCTTCAGTTTCAAGAGTAGGCAGTAAACCGGTTATGACATTTCGCAATGGTAGGGCTTCAATCGGCTTGAGGAAACAAAGATCATAGCCGAGTTACGTTTTCGGCCTCATAGTCGTGGCTACAATCTTTGTTTTAAAGATGGGCCCGGCGAGTGGCTAAGCACAGAGTTGGAGTTCTATTGGGTCTAACAAGCTAGAGGTCAACCTTGTCAAGAAAAAGAAAAAAAAAAGTGAAACATTTTTCGTATCCTTTTCGATACATCATAGGGCTCATGCCCTCACAGGGTTAGTTTTTAAACTTTACTTCTTTTTTTTCACCTATCCTTATAAATGTAATTACACCAAAACGCAAGGATGGAATAGATAAAGAGTGTAACATAAAGGCATAGCACTTCAATGTAATAAATGCATGTTATATGTAGGGAGGTCTATCGAAATGGGTACTAGAAGTTGTTCTAAGAGCTACGCAATTGAAAGCTCAGTTTATAGTTTACGTACTTTAAATAACTACAATTAAACACAATAATTTCTATGCATATCAATTTTTAAATTTTTAGAAAGATTGTATTACATGTACTTTAAATAACTACAATTAAACACAATAATTTCTATGCATATCAATTTTTAAATTTTTAGAAAGATTGTATTACATGAAGACGTTACTATTTCAAGTATACACCATCCATATTTCCTCTTCAAGAATATTCTATTTGGAAATTTTTATTCCCTCTCCTTTCCACTTCTAGTATACCTTGAATTGCAACTCAATTTGCTCTCTTACTACTTCTGGTACAATATGAGTTGCAACTGAGTACTAAGTTAAAGATTCCTATTCCAACTCTTAGTTACTTTCATTTTTATGGTGTAACTTGCATCGTAAGCTATTAGCCTCATTGCTATATAAACACGGTCATTAGTCTCATTTATCTCAATCATTCTTTTGAGCAAAATCAAACCTATTAGACTTATGTTTCTGACATTAACATTACTTCTAGCTATCATAGAAAGAATATTGAATCTTTGAGTCAATTACAATAGAGTATCACGATGAAGAGCTTCATTCAAAACTCGTTAAGCTCTTCATACGTTGCACTTTTGATTTATGTTGTTGTGACTATTTTGTGGAGTACAAAGGCTAATGCTCGACCTTTTTTTCCCAAAAATTTCACAATAAAGGGTCTTGACTTTGAAATACCAAAAGTCAATACTTCATTGCAAGCTCTTTTTGCCTTTGGAGATTCCACCGTAGATGTGGGAAATAATGCACTATTACCGGGAGCAATAGCTAATGCTAATCATCCACCTTATGGAAGAGATTTTGACACTCATGTACCAACAGGAAGGTTTTCCAATGGCAGATTGGGTATTGATTATATAGGTATGTATATATATGTAGACACATATAGACTATTCAAAATATCTATAGGTGCTTTATTTGGTTACCGCATTCTATTCGAGTGCATATGTCAAATTGAGGTCGGTTAATATCTCTAATATGTTTATGTTTTTTGTACGTTATGTTTCAGCCGAGGGCATGGGTCTTCCATTTCCCGGTCCTTTCTTAGGGTTGAAGAATGCCAGTGATTACACAAGGGGAGTAAATTTTGCGTCAGCAGGGAGTGGAATTTCGGAGTCTAGCGGATATGATTTGGTATAATGTTCATAAAGTTTAGAAAGTTTTCCAGGCTCAGGGTTTAGTTGTCTTTCATTGAATAATTTTATAAATCAAAATAAAATATGAAAATAGGTAATGAACTGTTGTTTTTTGCAGGGAAAAAGAATCCCATTAAAGCAACAAATTAAAGACTTTTTTCATGTGCGAGATGGTTTAAATACTTTGCTTGGTACCAAAGCAACAAGTAATTTGATCTCTAATTCATTATTTTATTTTTCCACGGGAAATAATGATTTTCTGCACAACTATCTAGCCAATTATACTGCCCATGCAATAAACAAAGATGTCATTCTTCAACCAATGGAAGAGTTTAGTTCTATGCTTGTCAAAGAATTCAGCCGACAAGTTGAGGTGATTCTGAAACATTAACTTTTTAAGATCATATCATAGTAAAATTTTAATTTAATTTATCATATTCATATTAACATTATGTCTTTACTCGTTCTCTCTTCATATTCAGGTACTTATTTCGGCTGGGGCTAGAAGATTTGTTGTTGTAGGCATCGCTCCTCTTGGGTGTATGCCTGAGGCTTTGGAGAAATGGATGAGTCCAAATGGCTCATGCATCACTCCTATCAACAACCTTTTGCAACGTTTTAATAGTGATTTAAAAGATAAGATTCTTGAACTAAATTCAAAGTTCAATAATGTGAAGCTAGTTGTCTGTAATATCTTCGACCTCTTACAAAATATAAGTTCATCCCCAAATGAATATGGTATTTATTTTACTTTTTTCTATATGTATCTCTTCTTATATATGTTGTATGCTTGTTTTTTCTAATTTAAATTTATCAAAATTTATTTTTTAATAATTCAGGTTATGAACTTACAACTGACTCATGTCTTTTTCATATAGGATTCCAAATTGGAGACAAAGCATGTTGTGGCATTGGAATATATGGAGGCGCATCACCATGTTGGTCTAGTTTGGAGCTTTGTTCTAATACATCCAACTATGTTTGGTGGGACCAATATCACCCATCACACTTAGCCAATGGTATAATTACCTCACAGCTCTGGACCGGAGATGCTAATGTAATCTTACCCATGAATATTGAACAACTTTTACAATGGGGTCAACACTAGAAATAGATACCCATAACAATTTTAGAGATATTTAAAAAATTTTATTTTAAATTAAAATTTTTAATATTGAATCCAACAACTTGAGATGAAGAAGGCTTCATTCTCCACAAGCAAGAAAATAAACAAACATTGCAGAAATTTTATCCATTTAAATAGGCAGTCATGATCATAGATTATGATAGTTATGTAGAAATGAAGTGTATATTGAATTTGCTGTAAATAGGAGCGGGTAACCATAAAAATATAATCTCTACTTTTAGCATATGTACCTACCTACTTGTGAAGTCACTAATTGCCTCCCTTGCCAAGAGTGCGGGGCACATTGATCCTCAGTTGTACACACCTTTTCGGCTCCTAACCTAGGGGGATGACTCCCCTCTAACTACTCTTTCTTTCTCCTCCCGTCACACACTCCTAAACGATCGTACACACATCTTTTCGGCTCCTAACCTAGGGGAATAACTCCCCTCTAACTACTCTTTCTTTCTCCTCCCGTCACACACCGCACAACGTTGTTTTCTCGTATGTCGTTAGAAGCGTCGCTAGGTACATGGTCCACGAGGTGAGGGAAGGGAAACCGGTCTTACCATTCCAGGTGTGGCTCATACCATGCAGTTACGTCGTAAGGTGACGTCATCGAAAGGGAGTTAGCAACGCCCTACTTTGTTGTACGTCCTCAGCACACGTACAATGCTCATACTCAAATACTCAGCACTCACCGTGCCTCCTGCTCAACTACTCAGCACTCAACCATGTCCAGAGATTGATCTTCCCCCACACACCTACCAGTGCCCCAGTACTTTACCACACCTCCTGTGCAGTACTTTCACTTGGACCCATATCCAGTAGTGGAGTTTCTAGAGCTCACCTTTTCGAGGAGTTTCTCACCTAGATCGGCTCACTCTTCGCTTTACAAACCCTCATCATTTTCCATTAATCCACCTACACACACTTTATACTCTATAATATTCCTATGATAGCAAAGGTGCCACGCTGCGCAGATTCAGGCCGTCCCCCACCCACCTACTAGCGTCCCGATACTTGCCACACCTCCCATGCACCCTTTTCCCTCGTACCCATACTTAGTAGTGGAGTTTTGAGAGCTCACCCTTTCATGGAGTTCCTCACCTAGGGAGTTATGTTGCAGTCTTGTGTGTTTGTATGATGTTTGTATTAAAACAAGTCACGGGAATGTTTTTAAAACAGAGCTAGATCAACAAAGAACATGTCTTTAGAAGTGACCCAAAAGTACAAAGAATGTTTTTCACTCATTCAAATAGAGAGGGCTAACAAAGTTTGGTTGCCTTGTCGATCTTGTACGTCATGAATTACCATTAAGAGTAGATGATGACGAATATATTACCCTGATGTGTACAACGAGGAGGAAGTACCCTTCTATTCACTATTAGCACCCATCACCAATACATGCCGGTTCTTCCTTGCACCACATCCATCCATACCGTGCACCTGGCCAATACACAATAAGTTTAGTACAAGGAGGCTTACACATAAAGGGAAGTTGGACTGGCCAATACACTATACGTTTAGTACAGCGAGGCTTAAAGATCAGGGGAAGTTGGAGGGCGACACTGTCCCATGTCAAGTCCATATCATTTCAGACTCACTCTCTCAACATCAGTATATCGGCAGCGGCACTCCACCACTAGCAATTGCAATGCACCCTAGAATTATCTAGAGCTCCACCGCTTAACTTAAGGTTCCTATGTAAACTCAAAATTGTCGGTATTGTAACTCAAAATTGTCGGTATCGTGAACAACACTTGCTTGAGGGCCAGAGGCAAGCCTATGCTTTGGTAGGGAAAGACAGGTAAGGGAGGTTCAACTTTGTAGTGCAGGGGGCTAATTGGGCTTGTTGGGCAATATGCAATTAACGGCCACAAAGGGAACTATGGTGGAGCCTGATCGCTATAGTCCTCTATCGGCTTGCATTGGCAAATCCCTGTTGATATGGATGTTGTGCTTTGGCACAAAGCAAGGAGCGTGGCCCATTTAGCACAAGGAGGTGTACATAGTATGTACGGGGTGAAGACATTGTACCTAGCAATGAGGTTGGCTCTCAATAGCTAAGAATTTGCTGGAAGGTACAATGGCGGTATAGCAATCCTCCAGCAATGAAGAACGATGGTGGAATTCCACTTGACAATTGCGTGGACCATAATTCCAAATCTTGTGAACGATTTAGTGGGCCAGATTCCTCGGGAATGGATCGTGCAACCTTCACAGTCCAGGCTTCACCGGTTTATGCTCCCACACTGATCCCGTGAAAGTTCTGGCAAAAAGCCAATGCAGAGGGGATGTTCCATTCAATACCATCTTCGGAAATCTCGAGGTCGTCCAAGTAGGTATTGTTACCTACTGCTGGGGGAATGGGCCCGCTAAATCGGTTCCCAATCAAGTCTAGTTCGCTCAACGAGCTGGCAAAGTCACTGGGAATATGCCCTGTAAACTGATTCACGACCAGGTCAATTCCCTGCAGAGCAGTAGCATTTGAAAAAGAAGGAGCTTCCCAGCCTTTTCAGTGCGTGTGATAACCAATTTTTGCAAGTTCTGCATCTGCCCAAAGCTCTCCGGTATGCTTCCACTAAGGTTGTTCGGGGAATACGTAAAGTAACCCACATCTCCATCCCCGCCTTCCGAATCCGTCACGCCAAGGTTGGATGACATTCCTACCTACAACTGTTGCAACTGAGTGCACAAGCCCAGCTCCCTCAAGTTGCCTAGAGTCCTTGGTATCTAACCTTGTAGAAGGTTTTGGTTCAAGTACAGTGTTTACAAGGTCTTGAGGCTACCGATCTCTGCAGGGATGCTACCCTTTACTTGAATTCCTTTGTCATTAAAATCTGCGGAGATGACATGCTGCTGAAAACGGCAAACGCCTCCTTTGAGGATCCACGAATCAGGCTCCTCCGATTGGTGAGCTTGGCATCGACACCCACCGCAAAGACAGCCAGCTTGGTACATGCCCTAAGCTCCGCAGGCAACTCCCCTGCCAATCCCGCATTGGCCAGCAGGTCGAGGTAGATGAGGTTAGTTAGATTCCCTACCAGCGGGGGAATGCGTCCTGCGAAATCGTTTCCCGACAAGTCAAGCCACTCTCATCTGGCAAGGCTCCCAAACGAAGCCGGGATGCTGCCATTGAAAAAGTTGGAACTGAGATCCAAAACCTCATCCCCTGCTCGAACGCAGTCAGAATCTGTCATTGCACGGACGAGTATACATCCCCATCCGACGTTGAGATGTTGGAAGGGTCAGCAAAGCTTCTGCCACTGCCGGCGAGTCATGCTGCTGCACAACATCACCCAAAAAGCAACAAGGTAGCATAGCCTGATGAGAGCCATGAAGTTAGTTCCCATATGACAGTACGGTAGGTAGGAAGGGCGCCCCCGCACCAGGGTCTGGCAACTGTAAGCTCACGAGCTAACTTGTGAAGATGAGAAAAACGTGCCACTGAAAGAATTCAGAAAGAAATGGCTACAGACTGTCTGGTGCAGAAGTCCGGCATCCTCATTCGAAACTTGTTCTTGATATAGGTGTGCGCGGCTGGGCGTAAGCATCAGCTGGCCACATCTGGGTCTGGCCAGATGAAGGTCCGATTGATACAAGAAAGGGCACGGTGTTCACCACTCACCCTACAGGTGCCTAGTCAACAATTCAAGAACAACCAATAGACCGGTTGACGAACACGACAACCACTTAACGAAATGACATTCACCATGTACATAGTCCTAGTGTGCCTTCGGAGACACAGATGGTGAACTAGCTTGGTAGAATACAAACGTGAGCTAGGGCGAGGCGTAGATGAAAATTTTCGTTGCCGCAGGTGTAAGCCTTCAGGCAACTTGCATCTCACAGCTGCAGCCCCACAACATCCTGTCGCAGAGAACAAATTTAAGTAAAAAAGCCGAATCACAGCGTTAAATTGTTTCCCTGAATCGAGTCCAGAGACACAGCATGATGGCAGCATAATGTTACCTTCATGCTTTCAATTTGAAGTCTGATATGTTACATACAAGCTCTCCCCAACTGGGACGCTCACGGGTTTATAAAGCCATCCTTTCGTCCCTCAAATCCAGGTCTCAAGAGTTTTTTCTCCCTCTGTGGACATCAGGAAGAGAGCGACGCTGGTCAGCTTTCAAGCCCACTGAATAGATGCACAGCCAACATCCGTAGACAACATAAAGCATTTACCTTGGCTATCTGACGCTCTTTTTTACCGTCAATGCGCTGGGAAATATGTTCCCGCCTTTTCTGCTGCTTTTCCTGAAATGTTTTCCTTTCCGTATCCTTCCTATCTTGCCTGCAACACATCAGACGAACCAAAGACATTCCAAGCCCTCAGCTCACTGTGCATGTGCTCGGTGCCCTCTCCTAGTCAAACAACACAACCAGTGCTACAGTCTTTGTTCACTGCACAAACCATTTCTGAGCACTCTTCTGCCGTTGCTGTTTCTCCTTCTTTAAACTTCGCTTCAGAAGCTTTGGATCATCCAGCACCTGCACCAGACATACTGCACCATCAGAACCAATCCCAAACAGATCCGACATGTACATTCAACGCAGCCAGTCACATACCTTGTCTCCTGCGGCACGACTTACAGCAGCACTCCATGCATGCTTAGTGGCGACTGCCTACACACCCATTACAACAGCTAGAGTCAGAGCTCCTTCCCGTCAAACAGGACACCATTCACACCAGATGAACCAAACATCTATTACCTGTCCATTGGTTGGATCTTGCATCTCCTTTTGCAGATCAGTAGCCTGCAGATAGAACAACAAAGCTCAGTGCCAGGCACATTCACAAAAGCTCTTCAAATTCAGCCTCGGTGTCAAACATTTCACACCAACCTTTATGAGCAGCTCTTCTTTAGACACTTTTGGTCTTTTCTTTTGCAGCCGGACAGCTGCAGAATCCAGGCCCATCTTTACTCGACCAAACTCCATATTTACGGGCTGGACTTCACTCTACAACACAAAAGACCAAACGTGAATTGATTAGCCCAATCTGTGCTTGATCGCGTCCCTGTCTCCCTCAAAGACAAACCTTTCGTGGAAACTGGACCCAGCCCGCCACTTACTGGCTTAGACTTCTTGGCAGGGGCGACTCCAGCAGGACGAGTACCAGAGACAACAGCATCAGCTGGGCCAGATGCACGTTTCCTTTTGTTGCTCTCTTTCTTCTTTTCAGTTTGCCATGTTTTAGCCTTCTTGGCAGTATCAACAGCATGCTGAGATCGCAGAGTCTCAAGCCGCTTGTGCAGCCGTTCCAGAAGCTGCTCTCGAGTAACTGCTCTGTTCACATCTGCAATGCCATAACCAAGTTACACCACAAACCATCACCAAATTACAACGAGGACATACAACACGCCCAAGAGCCTAACTAACCTTGTTTCTTCAAGACAGGCTGCTCCTCTTCCCCCTCGCCACTTTCTTGTTGCAGCAGCAGCTGCGAGGTGCTGACAAATTTGTCTGGGTCAAGCTGTCAAACACAACCACACACCCATGAGCCATGAACCACCACCTCTCGCCAAGCAGGCTCAAATCAAACAATCGATGCGGAACAGCTGCAAAAGCAAACCTTCTTCCGCTTTGCCAGCTTCAAATTCTGCTTCGTTTGCTTTTTCCTCGCTTCACGAGCTTTTTTGCTCAAACCATACGCCTGCTCGCACCAGCACATTCGTCAGCTCATCGGCAGCGGAACCGGGAACCCACACACCTGACAGCAGACCCACCTGCTGTGCCTCGGACGTGGATGGAATGTAGAACTTTGCTGGTATCATGTCTACTAGGTTGTTGAAAACTGGTGCATTGCCAAAGCCAACAAAATGTCAGCACCCACCACAGACCTGACACGCACCACATCAAGCACCCTGTCCAGGAGGCATGAAATCCTTACACACTGTATGCTGATGCACAACATCCGCCAATTCTTCGGTCGAGATCGCCATAGCGCCAATTTCCCAAGCACAGTCACTCCTTGAGAAAAAACCCTAACATATATAACCCGATATCGAGAGTGCCTGCTTATCTGGAAGTCTTGCCAGACTTCCATATAAGCAGCTGCTGACTTTGGCGGGGGCGAAGTCTTCGGCTCTGGGAGGAGTCTGAACACCTTAGGGTTCCTAATTTGTGAAGGCATCGGCTCCATGGATTAGGGTTTGTGGAACCCTAGATTCATAAACCCAGAGACTTTGCCTATTCGGGCAACGCTGCCATATTTTCTCTTCAGCGACTTCTAAGGGTTTAGGTCGTGGCTTCTGCTGGTGGCATCCTTGCGGGTCGTTTGTACTCCAGAAAATTTTGCCACCATGTCTGATGGGTATGTCCAATCTTCTCTGCCATGTTTTCCATTTTGGTTCTCTTTTCTCATCTTGGCTGTTTGCAGAAGAATGACATGAATGACCCTTGCGTCGCTGCTGCGCAAAGAATGTGCGTGAGCTGAGCGATTCTGTGGTGTCGTCGTGTGCGCTGCATGCTGTGAGCAGGGAGCCAGAAGCCGCCGGAGATGTATTGGGCGACCAGGCAGCTTCCTCAGGCCCCACGCTTGGGGAGCCGATGGATATTCTGACTGGTCTTCAACTGGTATTGAAGAAGTCGCTGGCGCATGATGGGCTAGCTCGTGGGTTGCACGAGGCTGCCAAGGCCATCGAAAAGCATGCGGCGCAGCTTTGTGTACTGGCCGAGGACTGCGATCAGCCTGACTACTCCAAATTGGTGCAAGCCCTGTGCTCTGAGCACAATGTGAATCTCATCTCAGTACCAAGTGCCAAGAAACTCGGAGAATGGGCAGGGGTGAGTGGAGTGATATGGAAGCGCGGCCTCTCTTCAATGCCTTGAGTTTTGTCGTTGATTGTTATGTCTCTCTTGCTGAATCGGCTTTCTTTCTTTTTTGCAGCTCTGCAAGATCGATTCCGAAGGGAAAGCGCGGAAAGTTGTCGGCTGCTCATGTGTCGTGATCAAGGTAAGGATGCTTCGGATGTCTTTCCTTTTGAAATGGAAACTCGTTATACGAAATCACAAATTTCTACAGCATCCAGGAACGTGGCGTAGATGACAAGGCTTCTAGAACTAACGGGCTGTTTCTCCCTTATGTCTTTCAGGATTACGGTGAAGAGACAGAAGGTCTGAACGTAATACAGGAGTACGTGAAAAGTCATTGATGACCTGATTATCCCAATTTTTCTAGGACGACAGTTTTCTCCCACTCCCCGCCTTCTAGCTGTATGGCCCCGGCTTATGGGTGCGGTGTGCGTGGGACTCGAGAGTTCATAGTGTAAAAGCTATCTGGAGGCCATGTGGTAGCCAGAGATTATGGCCAACCTTTATTATGTTTGCTCGGGGTGGGAAAACCTCCTTCTTGCAGGTCTCCAGCTGTTGGCCACAAACATGTCAGCGTGAAGCCCCCATTCTGCAGTCTATGCATAAAACTCCCTCCCCTGCTCGAAAGGGGGACTACCGGCACTTTCACGTGCTTGCAAGAGGCTCACTGATGTCACCGTAACCTGACGCAGCATGGTTGCACCAGATCCGGCTTTGCTTGCATGCTCCTGCTGAGGGGCTCTCGCCGCATGATCTGCTGGGCGTATCCTGCCATCATGGGATTTTCTAGGCTCCAAACTGCTGGCTACTAACACAATAGTGTGAAATCCGTGTTCTCTGTTTGTGCGTTCGGCTGGTACTCCTTCTCCAATGTCTGGGTGTCCATAGATGCGCATGCCTATAAAAGACACACTTGTGTCACCCAGTCTGTTGTAGCCATTCCGCTTTTTTCTACCGGTATGTGCTTTCCATCATTCCCCTAAGTACATCAACGGTGGATAAGAACTCCTATGGACGGATGACTGGTTTCCATATGATACATACCACGGCCGCCCTTCCATTGTGCTGGCAAGAGAAGGGCGGCGGTGCAGTCAGGGCCAGCCTGCCCCGATGATGCCTCAGCTGCAGGACAACGGAAATCTGAAGTTCGTACTCTTCCTGCACAGCAGCAATGAAGGTGTACTGCATTTTCACTCCTGGCTGTGGTAGAGTATGATTCGAAAGCCAAGCCTCATGGGTACGGTGGCAGGTCGCAAGATGGTAGGTATCCGCTCAGTGTGTGGTGACAGGGGGGGAAACAAGGGGAACCAGGCTCAGGGCATGGCTGAGCTCAGGGCTGAGATTATGCAACAAAAAATGTCTTTCAGACCCACGGGCCACTTGCAACTGGGCTTCACATTGCAGTTGTGGGCGTGTATTTTGAGGGCATGTGTGCTTGCTCATGGCCTCCTCCCGCCAACCATTCAAGCTCAACTTGGGTTCTCCAATGCACGCTGTGCTCTTTTGAGGTTCAGAGACAACAGTGACGACAATCATGAGTCATCAATGTGGGATATTTGGGATGAGAACGATGACAACGCCTGCGGTTGGATCGGGGTGTCCTGTACGTCTGATCTCCAAGTGCAAGGGCTCCATTTCTCCGGCTGGGGTTTGGTGGATACTCCTGATTTCGGCGCTAGCTTCGAAAGCCTGCAGCAGCCGGACTTGGCGTCCAACAGCTTGACAGGCCTGACCTGTTGGATCTGTCCGGGAACCAGCTGGTTCCTCACCCACAAACATCCTGTCATGGAACACTCTGAGAGGCTCCGTACCATCCGGATTGGGGAATGTGTTCAACTTGGACCTGTCCAACAACATGCTGTCTGGGAACATACCTCCTGAAGATATTCGACGCGATTGCAACGTGGTTGATCTGTCTGGAAATCAGTTGAATGGCAGCATTCCCACAACTCTTATAACTGTTCAGCGCTTTTCTCTGAATCTCTCTGGAAATTTCCTCGTGTTCAACATACCGGATACCTTATACCGGAAGCTACATTGCAGCACTTGATCTGAGTAACAATTTGCTGGATGGCCCATTTCCATTCTCAATGTGGACTTCCTTTCTTCATCTCAGCCTGGGAAGAAACCGATTCTGTGGTGACATTATCGATTACCTCACTATGGTAGACACCAATCTTACGGTGCCCACGTCAATCTGGTTGGAGATCGGGCTACAAGGGAATCAATTTACTGGAGACATTGCCACTTACGTCCAGCTCATCGGGCTTCCAACAGCGATAACATACTCTTCGAAGTCTTGAACCTCAGCTACAACAGTTTGAATATGACACTGCCGACAGCCAAGGACTCCAATCCTCTACAGGCTATGCTTGAGGATCCACAAATGGACGACTTGGTTGAACTTCGGCTAGCCGGTAATAGTTACATGGGAATCAGCTTGCTGGGGATGCTTAGACGGTCATTGCCATCCGTCCGTATCTGGGATCTTAGCGACAGCTTTCTGGAAGGAGAGATACCCGACGAGCTTTTCACCCGCCTCGGAAATTTGATCCAGTTCAGTGTGTCCATGAACAGACCCTCAGGGCACATTCCAACAAAGCTACCTTGCAGTCTTCAAGTACTGGAGATTGGTGACAACAACTTGAAGGGATTCACAGGTTTGCCCAGTTTGCTGGTTTTTAATGCATCCAACAACAGGCTCGGCGGAAGAAAAAATTTTCTATCCACGCTTCCTCTTGATCTTCAAGTCTTGGATCTCAGCGGAAACGATTTTTGGGTAGAAGTCCAAGCTGACATTTTCTTCTGGCTCCCAAACTTGACCTTCTTCGATGTATCCAACAACCCCGGACTTTGCAGTGGCCCTCTTCCGGATTTTCTTTCTTCTACCGATGCAGGAATGCATCTTCCCGATTGTCCGCCTAAGCGTCGGTGGATGCTAGTGATCCTGGTTCTCGCCCCGGCCTTGCTGGTAAGCCTGGCCCGTTGTTTGCTCCTTACCTGGAAATGGAAACGGTATTCCACAATGCCTGACTCAGAGCAAGATGCTGGCTTGATTGCAACAGTACTGAAGAGGGCCCTTGTTGTCACTCTGACGTCTCTCCGGGACCTTCAAAGGGCGTTGTATGGAGAGCAATAAATCTGCTCTCGTCTTCCAGTATGTTCCCAACGGCACCCTGGAGGAACATATTTGTGGGAGGAGGGAACCAGCACTCAGCTGGAAACAGCCCCTCCTCGTAGCCCTTCAGACCTCCGATGCTCTGGCCTACCTGCATTCTGCTGACCCTCCCATCTTTCCCACGGATGGCAAGTCTTCAAATATCCTTCTGGATGAACACTTCGAACGCCAAGGAGCAGTTGCAGACCATCTGGATTCAATACGAAGCCTCCTTCCATTACGTAACGAACCTGCCGTCAGATATCGAAGTACCCGAGGATGCAGAGAACTACAGTTCAGATGACCAGAGCTCTTTGCTGGATCACTTAGATTGTGGAAAGTTTTCTCACAGTAGTACTCTGTCAGGGAGCACAGACGCATCGGATTCTATTACCGAGATGGTCAGCTTTGCAGACATGAATGCCAAAGCCCCTCGGATTGCAATCAACATCGCTCTTTTCCAGTTGATTGATCCTTTTCGTTTCCTTCCTCTCGGTTCTCTGTTCTCTCACCCTTTCCAGCACTTCATCCTACGCCATGTGCTTCATCCCTTTTCTCTGACACATTTATTAGCTTCCATCAATATTTCAGGCCACCTAGGACAACAGTATAACAAGAGCGAATTCTCTCTCTTGAGAGAACTTTTATTCAGTGAAGTTTGAAGGTTGCAACCTTTGCTTTAGGAACACATAAAGTTATACTATCTACGGCCTGCTTAAATGTACGTAGGCGAGACTGCCATACACGGCCGATAGCAGGGGTTGTCACCTACCCTCATGTACAAAATGTCTGGCTTCCTAGAATCCTGATCTGGCAACAAACCTCTAAGCCCGGGAAGTTCTTCAGAAATTGTGGGCACCATTAGCTCGACTCCGATGCCGTTTGTCACCCACAAGGCCCAGCATTGCGCATCACTAAGTTGCCATCCCTGCTGTGTAAGAAAATGACCGAGTGGGCTTGCCCAGCAAGTGTCGGAAGCCCAGTGGACAGTGCAGCTACTTCGCTAGCCTGTAGAAGCCCCTGGCCGAAGTGAGGGTCAGCATGGTGCCAGGCTGCCAGGGCCGAGCCTTTACCCGGCTGACAGTGAGATGGTGCTCTTCAGATCACGGGCTCTTCTTGCTGTTGAACATGACCCCGTCGCCCTCCTTCACAGTGCCGATACGGTATGCTTTCCCAATACCTGCTTCACCAGTCAGGATGCTGTGACCGGCATGAGAATCAACAACCAGTACCATCCCGATGCCCATGTTGAACGTGCGAAACATCTCCTTATCGCTTACATCACCAGCCTGAAGAAGCCAAAACAAATGGTGGCAGTCAGCACGCAAAATTAGAGGTATGGAAGTCAGAGATCAACGACCGAGTGCCACTGCACATACCTTCTGAAGCCAGTGGAAGATCGGGGGCACTTTCCACTGACCAAGCTCGACGTGGGCACCAAGACCGTCAGGAAAGATCCGAGGGATGTTCTCCGTAAATCCTCCCCCTGTGATGTGGGCAATGCCCTTCACTCCACCTAGGTTAACAGCTTTCAGGACCTGCGAACAGAGGGTGGAGAATCACAGACTCTCCCTCGTCATAGCCCCAAACCCACCGCATGACATCAGACAAGAAGAGATGCATATCACACCCACCTCTGGCACATAGATCCTAGTTGGAACCATCAACGCCTGTCCGATTGTTATGCCACCTCCGTTGGGCAGCTCGTCATTCAACGACACTCCACTCTTTTCAATGATCCTGTTGCCCATCCGCCCAGAGATCCGGTTAAGCAGGCAGCAGCGGCAGACAGGCCTTCCTGGCAGAAGAACCCAACACCTACTTGCGAACGAGAGAGTATCCATTCGAGTGAACTCCACTCGATGCAAGCCCGATGATGACATCCCCTTCCACAATCTTGCTTCCGTCTATCAGTCTGTCCTTCTTCACAGCGCCGACAGCAAAGCCGCTGAGATCGTACTCGCCCTTAGCATAGAAGTCGGGCATCTCAGCCGTCTGCAAGCAGGCAAACAAGGCCAAGCAAGCGCAATCCTGAGCAAACAACAAAACCAAGCAGAAACGCACCACGAGATGTGAAACCTGGCAGCACCACCTACCTCTCCACCGAGAAGAGCACAGTTAGACATCCTACATCCTTCCACGATCCCCTGGATCACCTTCTCCGCCAAATCAACATCGAGCGTGCTGGTAGCAAAGTAATCCAGAAAGAAGAGCGGCTGCGCCCCCGAGGTCACGATGTCATTCACACTCATGGCAACCTGCAAGCAAAGCCGGGCCAGCAGCAGCCACAGGACGTCAGACCCACCAGCAACAGCAGGCCCCGCAAACCTTCCCCTTGTCTTCACCACTCACCAGATCAATCCCGATTGTGTCGTGAATCCCCGTCTCGAACGCCAGCTTGAGCTTGGTCCCCACCCCGTCAGTCCCCGCAACAAGGTAGGAATCGCCTGCAACAGCCAAACCCAATTCGCCTGCATCATTCCCCCACGCCTGCAATTGCTCTCAACCACCAAACCCACACCCGCATTCCATCACTCCCCCAAGGCTGCAATTACTCTCAACCACAAAACCCACACCCGCATTGCATCACTCCACCACATCTCTAATTGCTCTCACCCACAAAACCCACACCCTCATTGCATCGCTCCCCCAAGGCCGCAATTGCTCTCAACCACAAAACCCACACACGCATTGCATCGTTCCCCTAAGCACAAAAAGAAGCTGCAATGCAACAACCCATCAAAACCCACAAAAGCCACAGACGCATTGCAACAACCCTCACCGAAGGGATACAGGCCCCCGAATCCACCAATGCCGGGAGTCATGGCAGCAATGCGCCGTACAAGCTCGGCCCCGGCATCGATATCCACCCCGGCAGCCTTGTACGTGAGCCCGCCACTCCCGTTCCCAGCCTCCGCCCGGGCGGCCATGGTCTTGTGCATCCGCCACCCCGAGCTGCGGATCACGGAACTGGCCTCAGCCCGCGCAGCACTCCACTTGCGCGAATTCTTCAGCCGACCCAGGTCCGCAGAGAAATCCACAACAGCTGGATCCACTTCCACCTCCTTCTTCACAGCCCGGTGCGTGAGCCCGTCGGGCCCGGCGCACGAGCCCGGCACAATCCACCTCCGCGAATTCTTGGGCCGCTGCTGCATCATGGAAATCCCCGCAATCCGCCGCTCCTCCACGACACACTTGGAGCTCTGGGCATGGCTCTGGCTCGGCCGCTGCGGCTCCGCAACCTCTCCCTCCGCCGGCATGGCCACGCACACCCAATTCCCCACCTTCTTCACCTCCCCCTCCGCCTGCCCCAGCACCGCCAGCCTCGCGCTGCTCCCGGTGAAGGCGCTGCTGGAGAATCGCAAAGCCATGGCACCCACAAAGCGCAAAATTCACCTCCCCAGGACCCAACACCAGAAGCCCACCAAACCCACCAGAGCTTGCTCCCCTGCAGGCAATCCGAGCAGGAAGCAGAGGAAGCTCGGAAGAGAAGCAGGGGGAACACGGCAGGAAGGGGGGGAAAGAGCGAGGAAGCCGCAGAGCTGATGACTCTCGGAATGTGGATTGGAAGGGGAAGGAGAGGGGGCTTATATACTGCTCAAGGCGGGATGGATAACTCCAACTCCATCACGCTTGGGCTTCGAATGCGTGTGCACGGACTCCGCCATGGATGCACGGGACGCAAGCTAGGCGCCTGCAAGCACGCTGGGACTGCCCGGGGTTTAGGGTTTTGCAGTTTTGCACTGACCGGTCACTCTCGGCGAGATGGGTCGTGACTGCAACACAGCGAAATCGGCAGGACAGATTGGCAACAGTCGGCACGCGATTCGCTGCGGTTGCAGCTGCTTCTGCTGCTGGGCCCAGAGCCCCGCCCTAGAACGTTTGGAATCCTGCTTCCCGCTGCCAGGACATTTCAGGTCCCCGACTGCTCGTTCACATTACACAACACTAGTACTCCATTTATCCCACTCCATTTCGCTGCTCGGCGCCTCCCGGCTCACTTCTCTCTTCAGTCTCCAATCCGTTTGCTCTTGCTCTTTCGCCTTTGCTCTGCTATTTCCATTACCTAGTCCACCTGGCCCCAAGCTTTCTAGAATTTTGTACTTTATATTTTTAATTTAGAGTGATTAATGAGCAAGTTCATTTATTCTAAATATAGATTTCTTTTTATTACATCTATAACCTGAATAAATAAAATTATCATTACATCAGCCAAGAATAAAGAACAAAAACGGCTTACAATACACAAGATGAAACCAATCACCCAGTATACACACAACTTCAACTAACAAAGTACATACATAATGCCTAAAGAGTATATACATACATATTTACGTACGATGGTGACCAAGATCATATTTTACAGATATGTACGTATATATAATGCCGGGAGAAAGTACATATATATACGTACATATGTAGGCGACAAACATCACGCGACACAAATATCAACAACAGGATTCTTGAATCACACGAGTGTTTGACTCGAAGTGCATGTGTGTACATACGCGGGGGAGTACACACTGGTCAATTCAATTCAATTGAAAGTGAATCCCATCAAAAAGTAAATCCTGGAGTCGGAAGTACATGTACATATGCACATATGTACATGCATGTACGCAAAGGAGTACATATGTACTTACATGTGTACAAACCGGCCTAGAGAGAGTATATGCCAGTGATCAAGATCATGCGGCACACGTACATAGCCCAACAAAGATTTGTGAGTAACACGTGTGAGAGAAAGAGATCCTCGGAGAAAAAAATGCATGTGGCGCACCATTTCCTAGAGCGAGGCTTGGGCGTGAAAGTGTGACCTTGAGTGCGACCTTCTTTCAGTATTTCAGTACATCTACATACATATAGTATGTATGTATATTTATCTTTCTTTCAATATTTCAATATATCTACAAATGTTGAAATACATCTATATATATACAATATGTATGTACATATGTCTTTCTTTCATTATTTCAATACATCTACAAATTTTACCAATGCCATTATGAGTACAGGGGATCTCTACAGTAGAACTTACATATTTATACCCATACCCATGCAATGCATAAATAAGGATCCTGAAATGGGGTAATTTGAGAGGAATTGTTCGTAGTTGTATATACACATGTATGTAGGTATTTTGTAACAATGAATCTTGTGAGTGCCTGATAGTACTATACATGTATATAGATATAATTCATGTTCTCATAATACGGATGGATGAATAAAATCTTTACAAAGTCTTGAAAGTAAACAATGCACAAAACGAGATTCTTCTTAAAACACAAATGGGTGAAAAACTCTATGAAAAGTCTTGTTGATATCTAAGACTATTATCAAATTAATAATATACCTTTTTTGTCATAATTATACTACTCTTGAGACTCATGCTTGAGTATAAGCAAGAATTTCTTGATTGGAGGTTTAGTGAGAATTTATTAATATAGTCCCTAAACTTTTATTTAGAGTTTTCAGTCGAACTTTTGAGAGAAACTTGGCAATAGTCGTTTCTTTTTGGGAGGGGTCGATGTGAGTTTCCAGAGCCAACAAGTCTTGCTTTTTAATGGGACCATTACCACAAAGGTGCGTCTGTGGAGTCTGGTCTTGCTTTTCAATGGGACCATTTAGCACAATTTAGCTAATTTAGCTAATTTAGCACAACGGCTAGATTGGAGTATCTTTTCACACAATTACAAATGGAGTCAAGTATTGCTTTTCAATGAGACCATTCCCACAACTGCATGATTGGAGTATCGTTTCACACCATCGTACGATGTGTGGTCATTCAGCCTAACACCATAGAGCCTTACCTTGAGATGAGATACTGTATTCTAACTTTGGTTAATAAAGTGATGCTCACTGTGGTGAACAAATTAATCTTTCCCAAAGTAACTTTGCTAGAACTCGACAAAGAAGTACAAAATTTTGATTTTTAGCATAGCAGCTAATGCCTTCGCCCGGACTGAACAACGGGGTGCAAAATTTTGACTTTTAACTTAAAAGACAGCTAATGGCTTCCATTCAAGCACATCAAACAACTTAATAACTTGGTTTTGCCGAACTTAATATGAAGACTTTCAATGTGTTAGATTCACATGATAGAAGAAGAAGTATATTATAGTGCACTTGAACGGAAATTTTTCTTGTCATGGGACTTGGTACTTAACAACTTGTACCATGGTGTGCCTAAGCTACTTGCACTAAGGGCATCCATTCCCTTTAAGCACCACATCTAAGTATCAACTACACCATGAAACCAATGGTGTGTTAGATTGACGTGGTAACTATGTTAACCACAAAACCTCTAATGTATGTTCTCATGAATTGAAACATCTGTAAAAAGACCCACTCTTGACCTTTGTGAGCATTCTTGTGAATTGAAACATATGTAAAAAGACCCACTCCTTACCTTTGTGAGCATCCCATTTCAGTTGTTTTTATTGAAGCTTTTTAAGAATAACATATATTAGTTTTTTAGATATAGATATTTATTTTTAAATTAATATTCAGAACTTAAATTATCACATGATCTATGAAAATCTAACTAGAGTTGTTCATCAACAGTACTTATATTATAGTAGTTAGTTCACATCTTTCATCTACTTATATCTTAGTAAAAGATGGTATGAAACATATATTTAGACTGGTAGGTTTCATTACCTTTTAATTAATTCAATGAGCTTGGTCATCCAAATTGGAAGCCTAATCTCCTCTTTTGAGAATAGGTACCATATATTAGTATGCATGTATATACTGTAAAAATGGTAATGCTAAGATTGGATTGGCTTGCAATGTCTTGATTGCATGCTATTAGGAACTTGAAACTCTTGATGATGCGCAAATGCTAGTTTCCTCTCCTCTTCAAGCTGGGTCATACTTTTTACAAAAGGACCATGATTCGGGAATTGAAAAAGAAGCTAAACACAATCATTTGGAAAAAAAGAAAAGAATTAAAGGTAAACAAATAACCAAAACATGGTGCTCGATATATATTTTTCAAACGTACATGATAAAAATATGACTTGTTGTGTGTGCTTGGAGGGTCTGATTCCACGTCACTTATCCTTGGACTTTCAGTTTGGCAGCCCAAACTGTCACAATCTTTTTGTCTTGATATAGTGGATGTGTTAGGTACATGAGCTGCAGTTTGCAACCACAACTTAGAGTAAGTCTTATTTTAAATAATTAAATAATAATTTTATGTATCTGGTTTTATCCCAAGTAGTTCCAAGACTCTAATGTTATTTGTCCGACCAGATTCCATGTACATTTAAAGATTCATGACTTGCAACTTCATTGTAGTCTTCATTTTGCACAATTGTAGCATTTTTTGCTACATTCCGTGTTAAGATTAAGGTCTCACTAGAAACATGTGATGCATTTTGTGCATGGTTTGAGCAACCTCTTTCAAAGGGTGAGACCGTAGATATAGGTGCAGCTGGTTTTGAGTTCCCACCATAAATTGGGAAGTGAGATAACAATGGTTGGACTTTATATGAACTAATATTTGTTGTAGCAAATGATTGGGAAGTGGGTATAGCTGGAGTCAAGTCTGAGTTTCCACCATAAATTGGAAGGTTAGATAATGTTGGTTGTGATATATATGATCCAATATCTCTCGTGGCAAATGGTTGGGAAGTGGATATATGTGGAGTCAAGTCTAAGTTTCCACCGTAAATTGGGAGGCGAGATAATATTGGTTGCGATGTATATGACTCAAGATCTCTTTTAGCAAATGACTGTGAAGATGATCTGGTGTTCAAACTGCTAGCAACACATTTTTCATCTATATCCGCGATCATAGAGTTATCATATTGTTTCTTGATAAATGTGGGAGACATTTGTTTTTGAGTTGTATGTTGATCCACATGCTTGAATGTTTCTATATTCATTAAATAAAAAGAACGGTAAGATAAAATATGTTTGTAACAAATTAAAGTAAAAAGATAGATAATGATATTCCACCGAGGCGCACTTTTAGGTTGTGAAGGGATGAAACTATGGCCATATTGGTTCTTGAAGGCAATAGCGGTGATTGTGACTTAGAAGGTTTAGTTTGGCGCTCAACTACAGGATCATGATCTATGTGATGTTGCTTGACATATTTTGGTTTTAGTGCAATTTCATATGTTTATGATTTTCAACCCATAGATGAAAAACTAGACTCTTGCAAGTAATACGACCACTTTTCAACCAAGACCCTTTGACTAAGGCATCCTTCCCGACAAGAAATATGAGATTAAGCCAAAACATATTGTGTAACACTAATTCATAGGTATATAATTATATTCAAATACAATATGTATACTAACTTGAGCCTTTCAAAATCTCTCTCATACTACCGTAATTCAATTTCAGTTGTTTTATTGAAGCTTTTTAAGAATAACATATATTAGTTTTTAGATATAGATATTTATTTTAAATTAATATTCAGAACTTAAATTATCACATGATCTATGAAAATCTAACTAGAGTTGTTCATCAACAGTACTTATATTATAGTAGTTAGTTCACATCTTTCATCTACTTATATCTTAGTAAAAGATGGTATGAAACATATATTTAGGTAGGTTTCATTACCTTTTAATTAATTCAATGAGCTTGGTCATCCAAATTGGAAGCCTAATCTCCTCTTTTGAGAATAGGTACCATATATTAGTATGCATGTATATCTTGTAAAATGGTAATGCTAAGATTGGATTGGCTTGCAATGTCTTGATTGCATGCTATTAGGAACTTGAAACTCTTGATGATGCGAAATGCTAGTTTCCTCTCCTCTTCAAGTGGGTCATACTTTTTACAAAAGGACCATGATTCGGAATTGAAAAGAAAAGCTAAACACAATCATTTGGAAAAAGAAAAGAATTAAAGGTAAACAAATAACCAAAACATGGTGCTCGATATATATATTTTTCAAAGCGTACATGATAAAATATGACTTGTTGTGTGTGCTTGGAGGTCCGATTCCGTCACTTATCCTTGGACTTTCGGTTTGGCAGCCCAAACTGTCACAATCTTTTTGTCTTGATATAGTGGATGTGTTAGGTACATGAGCTGCAGTTTGCAACCACAACTTAGAGTAAGTCTTATTTTAAATAATTAAATAATAATTTTATGTATCTGGTTTTATCCCAAGTAGTTCCAAGACTCTAATGTTATTTGTCTGACCTGTATTCCTCCAAGCAGCTACAGCTTGCCTAAAAGATTCATGACTTGCAGCTTCATTGTAGTCTTCATTTTGCACAATTGTAGCATTTTTTGCTACATTCCGTGTTAAGATTAAGGTCTCACTAGAAACATGTGATGCATTTTGTGCATGGTTTGAGCAACCTCTTTCAAAGGGTGAGACCGTAGATATAGGTGCAATGGTTTTGAGTTCCCACCATAAATTGGGAAGTGAGATAACAATGGTTGGACTTTATATGAACTAATATTTGTTGTAGCAAATGATTGGGAAGTGGGTATAGCTGGAGTCAAGTCTGAGTTTCCACCATAAATTGGAAGGTTAGATAATGTTGGTTGTGATATATATGATCCAATATCTCTCGTGGCAAATGGTTGGGAAGTGGATATATGTGGAGTCAAGTCTAAGTTTCCACCGTAAATTGGGAGGCGAGATAATATTGGTTGCGATGTATATGACTCAAGATCTCTTTTAGCAAATGACTGTGAAGATGATCTGGTGTTCAAACTGCTAGCAACACATTTTTCATCTATATCCGCGATCATAGAGTTATCATATTGTTTCTTGATAAATGTGGGAGACATTTGTTTTTGAGTTGTATGTTGATCCACATGCTTGAATGTTTCTATATTCATTAAATAAAAAGAACGGTAAGATAAAATATGCTGTAACAAATTAAAGTAAAAAAGATAGATAACAGCATATTCCACCTGAGGCTGCACTTTTAGGTTGTGAAGGGATGAAACTATGGCCATATTGGTTCTTGAAGGCAATAGCAGGTGATTGTGACTTAGAAGGTTTAGTTTGGCGCTCAACTACAGGATCATGATCTATGTGATGTTGCTTCTGACATATTTTGGTTTTAGTGCAATTTCATATGTTTATGATTTTCAACCCATAGATGAAAAAACTAGACTCTTGCAAGTAATACCTGACCACTTTTCAACCAAGACCCTTTGACTAAGGCATCCTTCCTGCACAAGAAATATGAGATTAAGCCAAAACATATTGTGTAACACTAATTCATAGGTATATAATTATATTCAAATACAATATGTATACTAACTTGAGCCTTTCAAAAATCTCTCGCTCTGCAGCTACCGCAATTCGAATTTCAGCAAGCCTTTTTTCTTTTTCTTTTGTTTCTTTCTCAAGTTTAGCTGTGTCGCCGATGGAAGCAAAGGAACGTCTACAATAAATAGAATAGTTATATTTTGGATGTCTCCCTTTGATGTCCTTTGCTAGATGAGCTCTCCCATCATGTCTCCCCACAATTAAAAAAATTCTAAAAGAAACTATTCGTGAAACTGTAGGAGAATTCTAAAGTAAAAGAAACAGTGTGAGGTATACCTCTTCCTTTCTCCCATGGCCAAACTTGATTTTTTCCATAATTGAGTCAAATTTGCCTTTTCATCTGAAATAATGTTTGTGAAGGAAAACAATTGATACTTCTGCGTGTTACTAAAACCTTGTTCATGTTTCAACTATTAACCAGGACTCTATGCAAACAAGTGATATATAGTAGTAGAAAACACTTGTCTCATTTACCCATGGATTAGAATATAGTTGGCTTCTAGCTAGATTGAACTCGAGCTTCCAAATGAAGCTACTAAGCTGTCCAGAGCTGCTTTTAATAAATAATATTGAAATTATAATTTATTAAAATATTTTTAAAAAGATACTGATAAATTACAAATTACTAAGTATTTGAATGAAAGATATCATCTTTAATAAAATTACATCAATAAAAACCACCTAATATATCTATTTATATATAAGTATCATACACACCTATTAGACTACAAAGATTAAGTACAATAAAATGTACCTAGTATAAGTAGTGATGTGATCTTTATCTTGAATGTAGAAGCTTGAGTAGATGACTTAATGAGATTTTCACTGCCCACGTTTGATTGAGTTAGTCCATCCTCTCTAATCCAAAATTAAAAGCTTCTTGAATAAATAGCTCACATATTTATGGGAATGAGATTTGTAGTTTTTTTAGAAGAAGAAGAAGAAGAAGAATTTTATTTAAGTCCACTAAGGACGGATTTCCATCACGGGACTTGGTACTTAACAACTTGTACCATGGAGTGCCTAAGCTACTTGCACCAAGGGCATCCACTCCCTTTAAGCACCCCATCTAAGTACCGATCTTGGTACTTAACAACTTGTACCATGGAGTGCCTAAGCTACTTGCACCAAGGGCATCCACTCCCTTTAAGCACCCCATCTAAGTACCGATCTAAGCTCAGGATGCAGGTTCTTATAAATGTGTGTCCATTTGGCCTAAGCCATTTAGACACATGAAGCATTCTTGTTTTCGAACTTGCTCACTTCAATTACGCAAACTTATACCAGCTTTTGAAGAAAAAAAGCCCAATCAACCCAATTTTGCAAGCAGAGTTTGTTAATTTCATACTACCTGAAGGTCGTCCCCAGGAGAGTACTCTAGTGAGTTCTCAGCGCGAGACAGTTCGTAATAACCTTGAAACTTTGATGAAAAGTGCGATGCAAATCGCAATCCCCAAAAATGAAAATGGATCATGGACCATGGCAGTTCAATGTTCCACGCACATTTTCACTACTACGGCGGCTTTTACAGTTTTCAGAAAGGAGGAGACTGCAGGGCCCTAGACCGGCCGAAGCAGCAGGATGCGAGCTGCGGTGCGGATGGACAGACAAACCGGGACGATGGGTGGAGCCCGGTGAGCTGCGGTGCTTGTGAGGAGCAATGGCTCCTCTTACTGCTGCCATGGATGCAGCTGTGCTGCCGACTCCAAGCTCGTCGTTTCCTGCACTGTCCCGTTCCCAGTGCCCTTGCTCCCGCCTCTCCTTCTCCCATTCCTTCCTCTCGGACCCGGTGTCGGGATTCTCATCCAGGCTGCAGCTGCATTTGAGAGGGCACGGGGGCTTGAGGTCCAAGCAGCTGCAGAGGAGAGCTGGGTCGACTGTCCTGGCCCTGGGGACGTTGCCGGAGCTGGAGGACAGGGAGACCGGGGAATCTGATTCGGGAGACGGAAACGGGAGAGACTCGGTTGACAAGCCTGGGGAGAGCTACTATCCGAGAGGCGGAAGGTACAAGAGGGAACCGGAGGAGCGGCCGACAAGGAGCTATAATCGGTGGGAGTCGGGAGATCGAGCTTCCAGAGGCTATGTCGGGAGAGCTGGGAGGGATTCGGATTACGTGCCGTCGGACTACAGGGTTTCGAGGGGGCGGGGGTACAACCGGGGAAACGGGGTGGACAGGGCTGGAGGCGGAGGGGACGGAGGCCGGAGAGCGGCCTGGGGGTACAATGGCAGGTTTGGGGGATTCGGAGGAGAGGCCGCCGTGGAGCTCTGACACTGGGGGAAGGGAGGCGGGAGAGCGGCCTGGACGGGGGTACAATGGCAGGCTTGGGAGGGATTCGGAGGAGAGGCCGCCGTGGAGCTCTGACACTAGGGTTGGGGACGGGGGGAGAGGAGGAGGTGTTGGAAGCAAGGTGAGGACTGTGAGGAAGAAGGAAGGTCCTTCGGTGCCTCGAGGTGCCAAGGCGCCGAAGAACCTGATCTTGAAGCCGCCTATGGATGACAGCAAAATGGTGGAGCGGCTGCTGGCCAGTCCGCAGTTGACGCTCAAGACGTTCCCTCTGCTCAGTGCGTGTTTGCCGTCTGCGCCGCTCCGGAAGTCGGATACGGTTTGGATAGATGAGAACATGCTGGAGCTGAAGGATGCGTTAGGGTATCCGTTGGAGGGGATGGAGAATCCGGGTGAAGGGAGCCCGCTTGCGCATCTGGAGACTTTGCTGTACCTGGCGTTCCAGCATGAGGGCACGGTCAGGTACAAAAAGGCTTTCTATGTGCGCAATGGGCATACCAGGCTCGCATTTCTGGGGCAACAAGTAGTGGAAATGGCTTTGACAGAGCTACTTCTACAGATGTTTCCGAAGGAGACAACTGGGTGCACCCGGGATCGGACGTATTTGCTCACCGGGAAGAAGTTTTTGCCGGAATGGATCAAGGCAGCTTCCATGGACCGGCTCATTTTCCCGGAGGCTGAGGACATTGACAGGCTGAAGAGGAAGGATCGGGAGCCTCCTATTAAGTGAGTGCTGGATGTAGGAGGAGTTGCTTGCTGTTCAGACTGCTTTCAGTGAGCACGGGTGTTGTCCTTTCTGGTTGGCATCTAGTTTGCACATTCTTGTCACCTGCAGCTCAGGAGATGTGATGCTGTTGGATGTTAGGTGGTGACTGACGTCTCTGTTTGGTGTTCCTTGCATGGTGCCTTCTCCAGGTCGACTTTCTCTGCACTGATGGGTGCATTGTATTTGACAATGGGCATGGGAGAGGTGTACCGTGTACTCTTTGAGGTCTTTGGAATGGATCCCTATGCAAAGTCTTGCCAACCGAAGCCTAGGAGCAGATTGGAGGATATCGACTTCGTGTCTCCAGAGCTTGAAAGAAAACTCTCTTGGCAAGATATTGCATTCTATGAGGTAGCTACTGGGTTCTAGTATTTCTGGGCTGTTAGTTAGGCACGAATTTTCAGCTCTGCACTGAGTGACCCCTGTGCCATAGGCTCATTTTTCAAATCTTGTTGGGCTGCAGCCACCGGCGGATTCCCTCTTTGCTGAACCACGCCTCTTCAGAGCTTGCGTCCCTCCTGGCATGCACCGTTTTAGAGGCAGCTTATGGGAGGACGAGAGCCTTGGGTTTGTGAAGAAAGTGCTGGGCTATCCACGACCTCCTTCACCCGGGGATACGAAGGAAGCATTGAAGGCCAGAGATCTTGAGGTGGACCTTGGACTTCAGGTTGGTTGTTGTGGTTTAGGGGCTTGTTTCATTCAAGCTTACTGTGGTCCGAGTCTACAGGATCTGGCCATGAGTCATGGTACCTACCTGTTACTGACATATTCTTCATTATCTTATTCCAGCTCTGCTTCCTACATCCCTCGAAATACAAGTTTGAACACCCCCGCTTCTGTAATGAGCGGCTAGAATTATTGGGGTCGCGTGTGATGGTGAGCCCCTAGCAGCCAACTTACAGTTTCTTCCTCTGTTGTCTTCATGTGCTTGTTATCTCATGTGCAACTCACCCACCGTTTGGCTGTGGCAGGATGTCATCATGGCTGAGAAGCTTCTAATGAAGCACCTGGATGGTCCTGGTGAGTGGCTGGGGGTCAAGCACCGCAGGCTTTTGATGAACAGAGTCTGTGGGCGGTTGTTGAGGGACAAGAAGCTGGGGCGACATGTCGTTTACAGTGATGAGAGGATTTTGGTCTTTGAGAGATGCCGAAGGTTGCGGAACCTGACCACCTCCGGAGTACAGCAGGCCATTCACGGCCTGGGATATGTCGTATATGGAAGACCTGAAGTCCGGCGCCTGATGTTTGATGTTTTCGACACCGAAGCAGGGCCGCAAGAGCAACGTCTCCTACCTGCTCCTTATCGTCCTACCGCACTAGTTCCACCTGCAGGCTATCAATCTTCTCGGTCTGGGACTCAATCTCCTCAGTTCCGGTACCCTCCCAACTATCAAACTCAGTTCAGATCCAATTTTCCGTCCTCTCCTTTCTACAGACCTCCACCGCCAGCCTCAGATCAGGGAGCCAGACAAGCGGATGACTAGTGTGCTGGCCTTTGCAATGACCAACCTGTCTCTTCAATACTGATACCCACGGAAGGAAGCTTCCGTGCAACTCATAGTGGAGTTGGCTGTTTCTGCCTTGTACCTTGTGAAAGACACCGGCTTTGCTACGTGCCTTTTATCCGAAGACCCTGGTCCTGAAAGCCACAACGTTTCCTCACCTGCTGCCGTGCTGGCTCGTTGCTTAGCGAGCGAATCAGCAAAATCAGCTGCATCCGTCCGTGCCCAACGCTTGTCCAGTGCACACCTGTGAACTTGTTGCAGATGGTTTTGTCAGAGGAAACAGGATATTGTCTAGTGCAATAATGCTACTGCAATAATGTTCACATTTTTCCTCTTGGCTTCAAAGAAGACGAACTGGATGAACGCCCGCAAAGCCTTTCTTGTCCGGAACCAATAATGTCGCCTGTCGCGAGCAAATGAGCTTTGGGAGAGTGTGAAATCTTTGCTCAAGCTCCTTGCAGATGGCCAAGTTGAGCCGAATGATTCCGAGTCCCACATGAGGCTTTCTTCCCTTCAGCTCTGGAGCCATGCTTTCCTTGAGGAGTCGCCTTGCTAGATGCCAGGTTTGGCCGGCACCAATTTGCCTCGTGCTCTTTACGGCCTGTGTAGATCTACTTAAGATCGTGGTGAGCCCCCGGCCTCTCTAGACATCCTGATGCTCCAGTCCTATAGGGCACCACGCAGGCAGGAAGGATGGGTTTGTTGTTAGCTGCCTACGGAATTGCGGTCCTGCTGCTCATGGACCCGCCTGTTCTGGTTTCTGCAGCTGGTACTTGCTTGTCATGCGCTGATATGGAAAGTGAAATGCAGGATGCTGTAACCAAGATCCATGAAGGATAGAAGAAGAAGACGAACAAGTCTATTATAGTCCACTAGGACGGAATTGGCCTGACTCTTGCTTGTCTCGGTCGGTGATGCAGGGGGACCGTGCTCCAAGACTCAAGTTACCATTCCATGCTTCTCCTCCTCCGACTTCGGCGCCCGTCAAAGTCATCCCAGCAACCAGACTGTGCAGTTCGTGCTTCAGAACGATATCCTCCTCAGATCCCCTCTCAACATCTCTGGGCCCTCCTTCGCCTGCACTATCATCACGTCCGAGCACGGCTCTCGGTTCTCTTTGACAACACGGTCTGACGAATTTCCTGCTGTCACCATCTCCCGCACCTCCAACATATGGATCCACGGTGTGAGCATCAGCATCAATTTGAACCAGAGCTCTCCACAGCCTTGTCCCCTCGCCTTGCCCCTGTCCACGCGCCTCTCCTACGTCACCTACTGCCCAGCCATCCTTGTCCACAGCTCCTGGGGAATCCAGATAGTCCAGTCTTCAGGTACACACATCTCCTGGGCCTTGGATTGTCCTTGTAAAATCGCTGCTTTTCAGTGTGTCCATTGTCCAGTCTTCCTGCTGGGTACTGAGATGTGAAGTCGTAAACCGCTGGCAGTGTTTGGCAGATTGGATGTCTTCTCAGCCACCCAAGCATTGTTCGACTCCCTTCAGATCACCACTGTCTCGGATGACAGAGCGGCGGTCAGATTTGCGTACGTGGGCGACGGCCCAAACCTGATCAAATCTCTTATCACCCTCTCCAACTCAAGAATTGAAGGAGGCGAGACAGGTGTGCTTCTCAACCGATTCACTGTCGGGGTGACCGTTGCCAACAACGAGCTCGTCAACCAGGCAATTCTCCGTCCCTGGACCCTGTGCATTCGCGCATTCCGTTCAACCTTCTCCACGGATTATGACGTTCCCGTTCCGTTCCCCTTGCCTGCCTCCTGCAGTATTTCACCGGCATCGAATGTGGAGAGAGGAGAAGCATGAACGCTGGGGACTGCATGCTCAACAGCCTTGTCAACAACTTCATCCACGCAGATTATGGCCATCCTGTGGAAGACGACTCGTCTGCTATCTACTTCAGCACACATTGGCTCAACCCGGGAAACTACCTCTCTTGCAACTATGCCACTGGAGCCCTGGTACAGTGCTTCTACTTGGATTGGGCCTCTTCAGGAATTACCATTGATGGAGGTGTTTGCTTCAACCTTACGTCTGGAGTGAAGCTCAACACTGGGCATCAGAATAACATCACCAGCGTGCTCATCATTCAAGCCAATCTCCCTGGCTGGATCAGCTGCCAGAACTACTTTTCCAACAACTGCATGCAAGAGCCCGCTCTCACCTGGGAACGAGTTCGTTTGGCCAATTACTCATCCCCACTATTTCAGAAGGTAATGAACCCTGCACCTCTTGCAATGCCTTCTGCTCCTTTGCTTTCCCCACACACAAAAACTAGGGATGCAGGGAAAATCGTCTATCGAACCAGCAGCTTTATTTCCATAGATGTAAGTTGGGATAACGCATTCATTATCTACTAATATATTATAATATGTGTTTGAACTATGCAGACTTATCCTTGGTTGGACAACATATGTGAAGAAACCCAAGTGGGAAATATTCCTTGCAATCCCGATGATGGTGTAGCTCCTAATGCAAATATAACAGGCAATTGTTCTGGACTTCCAACCAATAATATAGTACAGTTTACGATAATTTTACCTCGAAAACGACATAATACACCTACTTATTTGAGTTGTGATTCATTGACAACGGTAACGTCCTTGAACACGATGGATTATATCACCTATTTTAACTTAAGTAAGGCAGGTTTCAACAATATCACTTCCTTGGACTATGGATTGAAGAGAGATTCAGCCATCTACAAGAGCTATCCCAATTTTCGATCTTGTCCTAAATCCTTGAACGGTATTCAGGCTGTCAACTCTACAAATTATATGAAGAGTTTCAATATTCTTCCGGGACCTTTAGCTTCTAGTCTTGTTCAGTAAATGCTGAATCAGCACAAGTCCAATACACTTGGCAAACTTTTTGATAGAACTTTCGAATGAAAGAGACTACCTACTCTCAATCAAGCTTGTCTAGTTGCTTGATAACCGAAGCATAAAAACTGGCCACTGCCACGAGGCTCAATATTGCCGTCAATGAGATCTGTTTGAGATGCCACCATTTGTTGGTTTAGCGAGTTAAGCATACATGTTTTGAAAGTATGCTGGTTCGAGAAGACGATACAAGCAGATCGACAATGGTGCGAGGGAACAAAGGCATGGATCGCAACCAGAAGGTGCTGTTTGTGAAGGGGAAGTCGTTCAGGAATCACTTCTAGCTGGCTGTACTCGATGGACAGAATGCGTGGAGTTTGCAAGGTGCACCTTACTTGTCTTCAGCTTTCCAGAGTTTCTTGCGAACTCGTGCACTGATGGCAAGTGGTTCTGTTTCTGTATCTTCTTTCAGCTACGGTTGAGCAGGTTGCCCCCTGGGCTGAAGGATGGGACAAGGCGTCGTCAGAATACGTTGACATTAGCCGGAAACATCTAGGCCAGAACGAGCCGGCATCCAACTACAAGCCAGGAAACCGATGTTGGAAGAGTAGGGTTTTTTGTTCAGGACGGTAGTGGATGTCTTGAAATGAGCGCCCAGTTGCATGCACTTTAGTCCTTACTTGTATTCCTACTTGTGTGCCACCAGTGCTAGCTGTGCAGCTTGCTGGTGGAGCTGAGGTTGCTGACTGGCAGTGCAATGGCTAATTCGCACTGGTTATTTGCGCTTAAGTTTTGAAACCAGGGACAAGTATGATACTGTGCTCATGGTTATTTGGAGGCTACACATAGATCTCAACCGGTGGCAAGTAGTTGCGGACCTTCTCAATTATCTCGTGAACACAAATGAAGTTCTTCTTGTGAGTTGTTGGCACTAGTTTAACGTCTTCTTGTTAGAATGCTACGTGCATGTTGATCATGTGGTTGGTTCGTTGTGCTGTGCAGGAAAATGCTGCACGCTCCCAGTTGAATTTTGATAGAATGAAAGATGCTGCTGAAAAAGCTCTGCAGCAATCTGAACGTTACTGCGAAGAAGCAGTTTGAGGATGAGATCTACCAAAAGGTGGGATAAAACTTTTCATTTCCAGCCTGTAGCTGCTCTTGTGCTTGTAACATTGAGTGATTGGGAATGGGTCTCTGATTTCATAGAGATGTGGGTCAACAAAGAGAAACCTCCGGTCTGCTGGGCATCTCGGAATATGACATCACCGCGTCTTAGAGCAATCTGCTGTCCAACCTGTTCAATAGTGTCTTGGTGGAGCCGAGCATGCTCATTCTTCTCCCACACGTGATGCTGGGTACTGAGAGCATAGCACCAGTTGTGGTAGAAAATACCAGCGGAGTCAGTCTCATGCGTGCAAGAGTGGAGAACCCAATCCCTACAGGTCACCAAAATCACGCTTATCATGACCCCATGATTGATTTCCTTTGGCTCGATCCCACAGCTGCTTCCCCTCCTCTCGCGATGAGTCGGGGTTTGTCCGGCCTCCCCTCCTCATCCCAGCGTAGTACCTTGAATAGACACTTTCAGACTCTTCAATCCCGTTTCCCATGGCGGTCCTCGAGAACTTGTTAGAAGCTCAGCCCAAACTGGATTCCTTCTTGGTTGAGGGGTATCACAGCGACCCCCATTAAGCTCACTGTCCAGGTCAACGGTGGCTTGAGGCTTCGTTCGGTCGGCATCCATGTCTCGGTTTTACTGTAATGATTCTTCCTGAGCAATAACGATCATTTCTCCATCTTCAACTTCACGACTGGCACGAATCTCCCTTAGAGCTAACCTTGGAGGACGTTAAAGCCCCCATCAAAAACCTCACATTCTTTCCTCTGGAAGAAACTGCAGCACTACAAAAGAGAAATGTGCAGGAAAGTGGCAGATCAAATTCAATTCATTAACAAGGTGCGCAGCTCTAAATCGCCAAGCCCAGATCTCAAGTCGTCCACTTTCAGAAGGAGCAAGAATGCGCTTATGTTGGTGGATGCAGCTGCAGATATTTCCTGCTCTGACAGGAGCTCATGCGGCTGAGTGAACAGTCCGGCCTAGGATTCGGGTCGTGGTCGTCATGAACCAGAAGGGGAGAGGCTGGCCCTTCACTGCGGTCTCCATTCAAATTACGACGAGTTCAGCACGCCATCTGGAATAACAAAGATTGACTTCACGTAGTCAAATCCGACTGTGTGCTATAGATCGGATTGGAGACTGGACAACTTCAACCCTATGCGATTGTTGAAGACATCGGGACGCATCAGCTGAGATCTTGGCCATGGCTGGATGGTCAGCAAGGTGGATATTGGTGTACCTGGTGCTCACAAATTGCGGTTGCTTGCTTGCTGCTGGGCAAGCCCCTAGCCCTTCTCCCAGTTCTTCTGCCATTGACGCATTTTTGGATGAGAAGGAGCAGGAGGTGCGGCTAATAGCCGACCAAGCTAGAAAAAACCATGAAAATACCTGCGGTAAGCGAGATTCGGCATACGTTACATACCAGCAACTCTGTGCAGGAGTTCACTTGCTGACTGGGGGGGTTCTGTGTGGGCTGAAACTGCAGAGCTGGTGGCAACATGTGATTCCCTGCAAAATTGCTCCAGAGGAGCTTGCGAATATGTGCTGGGGGACCTAGGAAATCTAGTGTGTGCTTCCATCATGAACAACACAAGTTGCAAAGATGGGAATGGCGCTGTGTGCAATTATGGGTTGGTGACTTACGACAGGAGTTATGTGAGGTGAGAGATCCGAGGTTGCGTATCCCGGGGTCTTTCGTTCACCAGCCCATCCATGCTAATCCTGCAAATACTGGGCACCCATTAATAACATAGGTGGAGTTCCTCCCGAAGTGAAGAACGCCATCTGCTCTCAGCGTGTGCTGGATGACAGTGTCTTCAAGTTCGTGGAGTCTAGCAGAACGGGTACGGAGTTTTTCACCTATGCCCTGGGAAGCGTGGAAGGTCCCCATCGCTTCTATCCTGGCAGGGTGAGATAGCACATGACAACGCCCTGCAAAGCCCTTTCACTCTTGGCCTCTTCCAACATCTCATCTTGCAATTGGGCTGGTTTTCTTCCCAGGCTGTGCCAAATTGCAACATTTATGATGTGAGACAACGGCCCTGGTAAGGAATGAGTCTATATTTGTTTCTAAGGGCAGTGAGTTGCACCTGAATGATGTGTCACCTGGGACATCGCTCTGGCTCTACGTTGAACAGGTACAATGGAGCTATTGGTGTAAAGAAGAGTCTTGTCATCCTAATGGACTCCAGTTATTCCATGGGAGGGATACAGGGAGCAGTCACTACCGCGTCGTCATTTCTGCAGATCTGCCAAACCACTGCTGTGAACCTGTTAAACACACTGATAGCAACAGATGAAGCTTCGGTGATCACCTTCAACGGCAATAACACAGCAGTCCAGTTGGGTGCCAAGGCAAGCTCTCACATTTCATGGTTACTGAAGCCCTTGTTAGGATCATAGACTTTCCGCATAATTCTTACCGCGTCTGTGCCTCCAGTTCACTGTTCCCCCCACAGGTTTGGATCCGAGCAGCGCGGAACTGCTCAATCTGACCCAGGCCGTGGACAGTCTACACGTGTCCAGCAACCAAGAAGCAGCCAATTATACTGCTGGGTTATCTTCAGCTCTTGCTCTGCTTGAAGCAGCTCCACAAGATGCAATCAAGGCAATGATTCCCCGACGACAGTTTCTGCACAGACAAAAAGGTCCGTTTACCGATACTCTCTTTGCTGGTCGAATTCTCACTCCCGGATCATATACAACAGGTGGTGGTGGTGTTGACGGATGGTCATTTTGGGGACTACGTTAATGTGGAGGAGCTAAATCCCGTCCTCCAACAGCTTGGGACGCAACAGGTGAAAGTCCTCATGTACAGCGTTGGAGTAGCAAGCTCTTCAGCCATGGGCAATCTCTCAAAGATTGCCTGCACGGTAGGAGGTTCTTACGAGGTAGTAGCCAACCCGCAAAATCCTCTCTATGGAATCCGATCTCTGTTTTCCTTCTTTGCTCGAGCCCATGTAGCAGTTTTCCATAAGCCCTACTGGCAAGGGAGATACACCGACTACGACGACCATCGAAGTCACGTACCCAGGTACTCACTCCCATTTGCCACGCCAGGCCTCTCTTTCTTGATCCTTGTGATGGAAGGTCTCATACAGCTTCACTGCAGTAATGACAAGCGATGGCATGGAGTTGATTGGAGTAGCGGGCATCGAGGTCCAAAAGTCATCCCTCAGTCTTCTGCTTCAAGGCTCGATTGATACTGGCTTGCAGAGTAGGAGCGGTGGGGTAGTGGTTACAAATCGTGCTGCTACAGGCGCTAGTCTGTCATGCGCACTGCCAGTAAGTGGCTTCTTGAGAAGAACTGAACATGCACCCTTCTGCTCACACGTTGTCCCTAACAGCTTCTTTCTGCAGGCTACCGATCCATCCACTACCTGTGGCAGTGGCTCCTCCACTGGAATTTGTCCCCGAACAGATTTCCAGCATGGATACTCTGACGTGGCATGCTGCTCTTCATGTGGAGGGATCCCAGCCCCACCTCCGGCACCCAATAGGACAGGTGACTATGTAGGAGGGGTTATAGGGGGCGTAGCTGCACTGGTAGTCGTGACACTGGTAGTTATCTTCCGAAGGAAAATCAGAGAGTGGTGCTGTCCAGGACCACAAATCGAGGACATACCTCATCAGGGAATGGAAACCAGGATAGATTCCTCGACTGAAGTGAAGATGAACCCAAAACTTTGATGAGGCAAACAACAGTTTGTCATTGTGCACATTGAAGCCGTCACTGACGATGGGAGTGACAAGGGTTCACATTGAACACGTTTTAGGCCCAAACCATAAGGCTTTCTTCACATTGCACTAGCAGGACGAAATCAAGGAAAGGGTGACGAGATTATCTGGCACACATAAGCCAGTTTAGTCGCATCTTCAGTGAAGTTGTAGGAGACAGCTTTCGAAGACAAAGAACTTTGTTGTTGTCCACCAAGAGTAGCAGACGACAAGGCTTATCCAGTCTGATGTTTCTGACAACTCGTCCGACACAGGGTGCCCTGAAAATAATACAACCGACTAGCCGACAGTAGAGCACAAATGATTGACCTGCACGGGCATGTCTGCAAGTGCGGAATCCTCCTCTGTTCTGTCAGACTGTAGATTCCGAGAAAGTACAACCGTGAGAAAGGAACAGCAGAAAGGGTTCCTGGCACCTGCACTCTGGTTGGCTGATTGTTAAGAGGTCGAAGCTGTCAAGATCCGATAAGGCGGCAACCTTAGTGGAATTGAGGCCTCATGTTCATGTTCCCCAACCACGGTGGCAGACTTGTAGCGAGCCTCCTCCTTCACCATAGCTGTTGTCAGCACAGGGTAGTCGCCAGAAAAGCAGGCAAAGCAGAAGGAAGAATGTTCATCACCAAGGTGACCCTTGAGCCTGTGCAGGGGCAAGAAGGCCAAGCTGTCCGCCCCTATTTGTTTCCTGGTGTCCTCGATGTTGAGCTTGTAGGAAATGAGCTCTTCACGGTTCGGGGTATCCACCCCATAGTAGCACGATGCGATAACTGGAGGGCTTGCAATCCTCATGTGAACCTCAGATGCTCCAGCCTCTCTGATCATCCTCACAATCTTAGTTGAGGTTGTGCCTCTCACAATGGAGTCGTCCACCACCACCACTCTCTTCCCTGCCAACACCTCCTTCACCGGAGAGAGCTTCATCCTCACTGCCAGATCTCTGAGCTTCTGTGTTGGCTCGATGAAAGTCCTGCCCACATAATGCGACCGCAGCAGCCCCTGCTGGAAGGAGACTCCCGCCTTGCTAGCGTACCCAATGGCTGCAGCCACACCTGAGTCGGGAACCGCGATCACCACATCACACTCCACCGGAGTCTCCTCTGCCAAAGTCCCTCCAAACCCTAATCTCGCCTGGTAGACGGATCTGCCGTACACCCTGGACACCGACGAGGAGAAGTAAATGAGCTCGAAGACGCAAGACTTGCGTGCCCTCTTCGCTGCGAGATAAGACGAGCTCACTCCATCCTCGTCCACCACCACCACTTCTCCCGGATTCACCTCCCTCTCATACCTAGCTCCGATTATGTCCAGCGCGCAGGTCTCCGACGCAAAATACACAGCTCCAGTCTCATCTCTTCCCATCACCAAAGGCCGGAAGCCGTGAGGATCTCGCACCGCAATAAGCTGGTACTCCGCCAGGAACAACATGCAATACGCGCCTTCCAGCTGCTCGCACGCTTCCACCACCCGGGCCAGGAGATGCTCGTGTGAGGACTTGGCCATGAGATGCAGCACGACCTCGGTGTCGGACGAGCTCTTAAAAATCGAGCCGGCGTCCTCCAACCTGTCCCGCAGCTCCTTCCCATTCACGAGGTTCCCGTTGTGCGCCACAGCTACCGGACCAAACCTGCACACACGCAAGAACGGCTGCACGTTCTCCGGCACGGATCCCCCCGCCGTGGCGTACCTCACATGCCCGATGGCAGCCGATCCCCGCAAACTCTCCAGCTCCTCCTCGTCGAACACATCCGACACCAGCCCGACCCCGGTCACGGCGCTCATCTCCCCGCCGTCCGAGGCCGCAATCCCTGCCCCCTCCTGCCCCCGGTGCTGCAACGAATGCATCGCCAAACGACACAGCCTGCTGGCCTCGGGGCTCCCGAACACCCCCGCCACTCCGCACTCCTCCCTCAGCTCATCGCCATCATCCTCCCGCTCCCTAGCCATCCAGTCCGCAATCGGATCCCCGATTTCCCTCTCAAATCCCTCGGGATCTTTCCCCTCCCTGCCCCCGGACGTGCAACACCGCACCGCCGGATCTTCCCTCTCCCTGTCCCCTGACATGCAACACTGCACCGCAGCCCGGACTGCCGAAATCCCGCCTTTCTCCCTCCGCTCCAAGGCTCCAAAACAGGTCCTAATGGCCAGATCCTGCTTCTTCCAGGCGCATTCCGAAGTCCAGGTAGTGCGTCTAATCTCGCCACAAGCAAGGAAGGGAGCACTCTCCACAGCCTTGCATGGACACAACCGCAGGCTAGGCGCGTGCGCCGCCATGGATACCTCCATCCCTCCCTTTCCCCCGTGGTCTCGTGGGACAGCCTCTTCGATCAGGGCACTTCCTTCATGATCACCAACTCCATGGCCGCAACAATTGCAGCTTCAAAGAGTAAGCCGAAGAGGCCGAGAGGCAGAATCGGATGAGGACGTAAGGGACGTAATCAGACGGCACCGCCGAATCGATCCCTTGCATACAAAATCACAGCCACAAATTCTGGTCATGCGTCAAAACGTCCGGTGGCTTCACCTTCAGAGGAAGTTCCCGAGGGGGAATGTGGAGATTTATATGCAAGAAAAGAGATGGAAACCCATCTACCCACAAGGAAAAGACGAACAACCCTACCAAGGGCACCATGCCAAGGGGACTAAGCCATTATTGCTCACCTCAAAACTGGTTGGATAAGAAAAGGCCTACTTACCATGGGGCCGAAAAAATCGCCTCTCCTGCACTTATCGCCGTCCTATCCTTTGTACAGCGATGGACAATCGTTGCTTGAAAAAAGTCACAACACAAGAAAGGGGAAGACCAATCCATTCCTGCAATTATGGTATACCTTGGCACAGGCCTTGACAAACCTCGAGAAATCCTTGCCTATGGTACCATGGGTCTCGATGGCAAGGGGGGTAAAGGTGTGGCCGTCCTGCACCCTTGGCCGCAGTACAACCCTCCGCTGCCCAACCTTGAGGGTTAAGGATCACATGCTCGCAGACAAAGACCCGGGAGGGGTCTATTACAACCACATCAGCAACAGAAACATGGTCTCCCCAGGATAGAAAAAGGTTAGCTTTGAGGGAAACGCCGTTGAGCAAGGTGTATGGGCGCTCACTATAAGGAAAGAACCCGTTGTCCTTGGCCATTGAGAACATGACATCCCGGATGGCGTCCTGCATAGCAATGCGCTGTCCGCCAGCAAGACAGCAGGCCAGGTGGGTCCTCCAATCATCGAGGGGGGCTCCACAGTTGCAAGCAGAGAAAGAGAGCAGGCCTGAGGTTGGACCAAGCTCAGGCGAAACCGCATCGCGATGGAAAAAGATGCTGGTGCGACGTGGAATACTTGGATACTGGGTCGAGCCAGAAGCTAGGAACTTGCTCCCTTCCCTAAGCAAGAGAGAAGCGGAGCCCAAGTGGCCGCGGGAATAGAGGAATCCCGAAGAAGGGCCAACTGCGCCTGCCGGTAGTGTTTCTCCAAGAGCGACTCTTGAAGCCCACGCAACCAAACCTCGGGGAGTGAGAAGAAATGTGGCAAGGCAACCCTAGCCTCAAAGGATAAAAGTCCCCTAGCCAACCTCAAGGACGCCTATAGGGGGAAAACCCCCTCCTTCACACCCGAGACGAATGCCTTCAAAATGTGGGATTCCCGAATTAAGAATCGGGAGGCCAAGATGAGGGCAAACAAGGCCCAGCTCCCTAAGAAGGCCGCCAGCGCAGAGACCTCCGTGGCTAGCAGACCAGTGCCCCCAAAACCGATAGGAAGGAAAGCCTGCCGCTTCGCCAAATCCCCAGGGGTACACTCGAAGGTGCCCGGGCCGATGATATCACCCAAAGCCTGCATAATCCTTTTGTCGAAAGCTCCCAAGCGGGACAAGAAAGCCGGAGAGGCAGGTGTTGTACGGAGAAGATATCCAGGCTAACGCACGAAGCAGAAAGAGAGGATCCCAAACGACACTTGCAGGTCCCCCAACTGAGAAAGGTCAGGGTTTGGTCTTCGTCGGGTGTTTCACCCTCTTTTCGGTACCTGGAGGGGGACATTGCTCGCGAGGGCTCCATATTTTGGCGTCCCGGTGGGGCCTCCGGCTTTCATTTAGGAATTCGTGGATGCGGCTTTGATTAAGATCTTGACCTTCAAGCCAAGCCGAGAGAGTTCCGAGGAGAAGAAATCAAAAGCCTCCTTAACCTTGTCCCCAGGCCCCAGGATATGGGTATCGTCAGTCACTGACGATTCCCACGCCGAGGAGGTAGTTAAAGACAGGGCCCTGAAGTGCGCCATAGCCAAAAGCGTGCATAGCTGAAGAGTCACCCTGCCTTGTGCCCGTCGCCGATTCCAGCATACAAACCCCCTCCACTAAGGGCACATGTTGGTAGTAGATGTTGGAGGGAGACCCATAAAAGGAGAGGACAAAGGGGATAAGGCCAGCCAGCTGTCCTCCTGCATCCTTGATAGTTTGTCAAAGATAGCCGCCCTAGAGACAGTGTTGAAGGCATTCTCGACGTCGACCTGAAGAGCGACCCAATGCGGATGGGTCTCAACAATGGCCTTCACCCCAAATGCCACAGACTCGCAACCCCCGGGAGTAGCAATTCCAAATTGGTGGGGACTGGATGAGCATGGAACTGGTCCCGGAGCTAGATGGCTATGCTATGACCAATAAGCTGTAAGAATGCTTGCTCAACAGCGATAGGAGCGAGCGGTACATACCGGGCGAGCCCGCAGCCTGGCTTCAGGCCCGGTCCAGCGCTTGCGTGCCCGGCGGGAAGACCCGAGGGGCACCGGGCCGGTGAGAACACCCTCCGGGGACAAGACCGACGACACTGAGCCGCGACCCACCCCGGCGGCCAGCTGAGCGTAGATGACACCTAGCCCAACCCCTGACACGGGCCACCCGCACCCCTCGCTTCACACCACAGCCGGTCCTCCGCCTGACCGCGCTCCTGTCCAGCGCTCCTCCGCAGCGCTCCTCCGCAGCGCTCCTCCGCAGCGCTCCTCCAAGAGCAAGGGCAAGGGCAAGGGCAAACTGAGTTACAAAACTGAAAGAAACCAATGCCAAGATAGGCATTATTGTTAAGATAGACCTTAAAACACCATAATGTTCTTTCCGTCGGAACAATGAACGCAGGTTCCAGAACGATCGCCGCCGGTTCCTCTTTCTTGTCCCCTTACCAATTTCGACTCTAAAGTAAGCCAACGGAAACGACTGGACCGCACTATGCATGCAAGACTCAATAAAGCCTAGTTTACAAGATACGACCGTTTTATTTAATGGACCTATAGAAAATACTTTACTGGTTTTTGGCCCGCACCATCGGTAAATTTGTAAGAGAAAACCTAAACATTTATTAAAAACGTTCCGGGCACTGTTCAAGTCAATACCCTAAACCCATAGTAGGATGCCGGCATACCGGTGGCCTTGCACATAAAAACTCATGGTCAAACCGATAGCTGCTAGGTTTCGGGCATTACATGTGTCTGGTTCGGGATCAACTGGGATTACGCTACACACATGCCGGATATAATCGGGACGACGGTAATGTTTCTAAGGCGACTATCATCCGGTCTTGAGTGTCTCGCCTTCATTGCCTCGCATCATCTTCCTCTATCCCATCAACTTCTGATGTAGACGGCCATGCTGTGTCTAGTGTTTGTTGACCCTCATCCAAAAGGTCTCCGATGTTCTTTCATTCTCCTGGCGACAAGAGGCACAATCTGAGCCTTTCCAATTTCTTTTCACTCACGCAAACCTCCTTGGCCCAGAAGTGAGATATTCCTCGACGGTGCGGCTCATGGGTGAGCTCCTCTTCTGCATCTCGCAATACTTCATATCCATGCACTCGCTGGAATGAACTCGCACACACCTCTTGTCACTCAATAGAAATACAATGGCGGCGACAACAAAGCGACCATCAAAGATGTCCCACTCACGAACAAGCATCCACTATCCATCGCCTTCTTTGGAGAATGTCTTGATGAGCTTCATCATTAACCCCAAAGGCCTTTGGTAGAGGCAGACAAGTTTGTCGAGTGAATGATATAACAATTTCTTCACCACAGTATCGTGGCCAATCACCGATCTTCCATTGTTAAATGTGCCCTGCAAAGCATTCGGTAACATGACTGCCCGTTGCAAGTCACTTGTCTTCCTCAAACCCCATCCTACTGTCACATACTCAACAGTATCGAACCCACCTTTGTCATTGTTTACGTTTGTCTTGTCCCAGACAAACGAAATGAGTCCCCCCTTCTGGCACCACTTCCGCATAGCCTCTCTCACCAAATGGGCATCTTCAACACCATGCATGATTATCATCCGATATTGATCACATTCTATTAAATCATGGAAGGAGTGCAAAACATTTCCACTTGCCAAATATCAAAGCGTCCGTCCTTCGGCCTTTCGAAACCACGGTACATCCATCACAAACAAAGAGTACCTTCTCTTCCTCACGTACCCTCGCATGTCGAGGATATCTCGTCCATGTACCTGATATTGCACCTTTTTCTCAGAATGTGGAACAGTGAATTGAAGGAGTCCATCCTCTATGTCTTGGTCGGCTAGTTGTCTTTGCTCATCCTCTAAGCCCTTCCATGTGTTCACCTCATAAATGAATTGTTGAAAACTTTCAGGGCACTTCGTTAACACCTCAATATCCTTGCGCGGCATGAAGGGAAACCAATATTAGCATTAGACGCGGCCTTCATACTTGAATCAGGAAGATGCCAAGACGCCTTCCGGCCTTATGGAGGGAGGAGAGGATGGAGGCGGCATGCCGCCCGCCACCAAGAAGCGGGTCCCGGGAGGGCGCCGCATGCGGCCCCCACTGGCTCTAGCCTCTTGGTGGCGGGGGACGCGGCCCCGCCTCAGCGGGTCCCGGGAGGGCGCCGGCATGCGCCCGCCTCAGCGGGTCCCAGGGAGGGCGCAAGATGCGCGCCCCGCCTCGGGTCCCAGGGAGGGCGCCCGCCCGTGGGAGAGCGCATGCCGCGCCCACCCTTCAAACCATCAGTTCAAATCACTTCAAACCGGATTGAAATTACCTTGCCCTCAAACGCCGCTTTGGAATCTAGCGACAACTTCGGTGGAGTGCTGAGGATACTCCTGTCTCACCATCTCGAAAGATGAACACCCAAGGTGCTTGGCCATTGCCACCTGAATGATATGCAACTTTTTCCGCAAAATAATGTCATCCGACATTCCCTTCAAATCGATGAGACCAGTGACCACTTTTTTGCAGATGAGCATTTGCCGCCCTGTTGGAATGCCTTGAAAGCAACGCTGTGGCTTGCATCTCCTTTGGTTTCACAAACACCCTTCTTCGCTTCATGTCTTGCCTTTGCGCTTCCCTTTGCTCTTCTTGCTCATACCAGCTGCCACATGTTTTTTTTGCTCAGGCAATTCACAAGCCTCCCACTTCGAGAAGATCTTGTCAACATTGCTCCAGACTTTCCCTTCCAGCTTCGCTATGCACAAGATGTGCGTTCTGTTGTCGACTTTGTTCTGCTTGTATGCATCATCTTCTCGTCCCTCATCGTCTTCGATCAGGCCCAACCTTGTATAAGTTGAACTTCCAAGTCATTGACATATGCACGCCATCTCGCTTCGCAATGAGCAGTTCATCCCTTAGGTATCTAACTTGCTCAATGAAAGACATCTTCCGGCGTTTATCCGACATTGTGTTGTGATCTGTTGCCAGTACCCTCATCTCTTGTAAAGTAAGCCCACAATATACATGAGCCTCTATCCACTTGAATCGCTCTTTGACAGGCGAAATGTCCGCCAGATGTTGCATAGCAGCAAATGTGTGATTGCCTCCCAAAACGCCCATTACATACTTCTTCGCCCTGAATTTCTTCCAGTCCAAGTCTTCCAGATCATCACACTCCTTTGGGTCAATCATACACAGAAGCGGCAATACGCCCTCTTCCACTCGTCCCTTTCCAATAACGCGGGCCAAGTAATTGGACCATGCCTCATCCACCCGCCTTATCTGTGCATCTGGAGTGAGGTAGGAAGCGGGCCTGAGATTCTCCAGCTTCACTAACACAGTTTCGGGCACAACCTTCTTTGCGTAGGCCGCATCCCGAATGCTGGTTAGATAGTCCTCCTCGTGAAAAGAAGATGCCAGCCTCTCCTCATCTGTTGAAAGATGAACTGTAGGTATGTCATCTTGGGAGGAGCTAAATTCCTTTTCACCTTTTCCGCAGTGAAACATCTACATCATCCTGGAGTTGACTCCGGTTTCCGGCATCTGCTGCTTCTATGTTTCCTTTCCTCTTCCCACCTGCCCTGTTCACATCCGCGATGATAAGCTCGTTCCCGGAAGGTCTGTCTTCCTCTTCCATTCGGCTTGGGGATCTCCTTCTCGATGACCGCCTGTGCCCACCGCCTTGTTTTTCCTCAGGCGGTCTTCCGGCTTGGTCCCCAAAGCCTGTCACCTACATCATCGGCGACAGCTCCAACCATTGTGGACGGTGCCGCCGCCTGTGGAAGATGAAGGACGCCGCATGCCGGCGCCCGCCTCGCCCTCCACGTTCCATGTATAAACGTGCGGCATGTGGGGTTGGTGCGGGACACTCAGGCGGGGAGGACGCCGCATGCCGCCCCTCCCAGCCGGAGGGTCATATGCATGAGGCAAGGCCACGATGCTCCAGGCATAGCAAATTCTTGGTTTTCTTCGGCTTCCTTGTCTTCGTCCTCTGCATCAGATTCCATATTTTTTCCCTCTTCGTCATCCGACTGCCCTTCCAGAGGTTTGTCATCCTAGTTCTTCATCTTCCGAGCTACCTGTTGCATCGTTTCCCATAATTCGAGGTAGCGCTGCTCTCGCCCGCCGCATGCTTTTCTCTCTCCGGTGGTCAATAATCGATCATGATGAAACAACACGCTTGCTTGTAGAAAGCCTCCCACCGCACAATTGCCAAAGTTCGGGAATCACACCTTGAGCGAGAAAGGACCCGGAGGAGGTGCAGCAATTAAATCCGGATCACGAATACTTACTTGTGGGTTGTTCATACTCTCGAAATGCGGTCACCAACACTGTGTGCACTTATTCACCTTGAACATTCCGAGCGCCACCGTGAAAACCTTGAACTCATGAGGAACCGGGTCGTATTTCATCTAATTGCCGTGGCTTAGTTGTCAACAACATCTCAAACTCCGGGTCCCCTGCTCGACATGTCCAAGGTAGCCTGACAACCCATCCGACTCTTGCTCGATTAGGCTCGGTCCATATCCTTACCCACAATTTCAAGAGCGGTGTCCACCGCCAAGATCATCCAAATTTTGGCTTCCTTGAAGAAACCACTCCTTGTCCAGGCAAACAATTGCATCATGAGAATTGGTCCCTCAACAGATGGTTTCCTCCAGTTATAAGGCGTGATTGGCTCGGGTTGCCTTTCTTCGCCTTTTGATCCACCCGCCACCGCCCCGCCCGGACTTTGTCGTGCTTGCTTTTGTGGAATTGCCGATGCGGTTTTCGATGCCCTCGGTGTGTTTCTCCACCGATCGGACCCGATGCCACACCGCTTCGCCCTCGCCCGGTCCGACTTCTTCTTCTCGCCTTGGGGCCCGCCGGGCGGGTCGCCAAGGCGCCCGCCATGTCCTTCTTGCTCGCAACTTCCTCCCGATGCCATGATACCGCATACGTGGAAAGCGGAGCCGGGTTAGATGAAATAGTGGAATTGTGCATGTAGACCGGCGTAGTGGAAAGGAATAGGCAAGGCGCACTACTACTCGGCGCCGAGCGCGAAACGATGAAGGAATTGGCGGTGGCGCCCCACCGATCGCCTCTTTTGCGCCCCACCGCCGCCGCTGACGACGTTCAAACGGCGAGGCGTGAAGGTGTTTCGGCGGCGCGTCGAGCACTTGGGAACATAAACCCCTGTTTGAGCCGCGATTACCATATGAGTTGCCCCGGTCTCAATCGTTTGGCAGAGTACGCTGGTAAAATCCATGCAGATTTACCTTCATTTAAATCGATTCCTTGTTTCAAATCCAGTTTCTGTCTGAACTGGTGGCCTGCATGTCGTTGGGGAAAGGCGGCGCCGTTACTCTCCAATGAGTTCAAAGATTTCCGTTGCTGAGCATTTAAGTGGTGCATGCATCGCATTTGTCACCGCCTTCGCCTCACTCTTCTAGCTAAGACTCTACATATGTCACACCGACTCTAAGTGAGCGGTAGTCGGGTTGGAGACTAGTGTGACCTCGAGTTCGAGTGCACCACGATGTTACACTTAACTCCACTGCGTTTGAGGTGATCGGCCCGGCCGGTTTGCAATTGTATAGGCTTTCAAATGTTCCTCCAGAGCTGACAATCGGCTTCCACCGGATTTTGTAGGACGAGGAAAACGATGCTGTGTCGCAATTCCAGAGGGACTTTGATGCTACTCAGAAGAGGAAACGCAATACCCGCTTGAACGCTGGTGCCGAGGGTGTGTCGAAGTTTGTATCTGCGACACCGCAAACCCCTGGTGCAATGTGGACCATCGATGGTGTGTTTCGTCCTCTCCGTCTACACTCCGACGCACTTCATAGGGAACTGGAATTGTAGACAAACCATGTGGATGCTTGCGTACTGAATACTGTTGAGATGACTTCTACAGGCGAAGGCTGGAGGAGGCGCACGCAAACATCACCAAGACTTTCTCGGTGTGTTCCCCACACTCCAAGAAACGTGAACCTCTATGCAGCTATGGAGCGGAGTCCGGGAAGTTCGAGGCATGGAGGAAGAGGACAAATACGATCGCCGACATTGCGCCGCCAGGGTTTGTTTGCAGCGGATGAAAGCGTGGTCGACGGCTCAACCTCACGATGAATCACCGATTGCCGAACCGGTATCGGGAGAAGGGATGGGTAATGAGAGATGCTCTTTCCACCCCAAGCCACTGAGTGAAACATTTGTAGCAGAACGATGTGTGGATTCGGTGATTCAAAAAAGGCGGGCATGTGGGGTTCCATTGTCCAAAAGCGATAGCGAGGTAGTGACAGTGGACTTTCAGAAACCATGCTGCAACAAGCTCTGTGTGCAAACTCTGTGCAAGGCAAACTTGCAAGAGCAGCGGTATCGTTATCTGAGGATGGGGAGGGCGGAGCAAGAAGCGTTTTTGCAGTCACTAGTGGATGTGGACATCGCGAAACCTAAGGAGAAGGTCATCACACATATCATGGGAATCGCATTCGGTGTTGTTTGCAAGCATTCGAGAGTTTCGCATAGGTTCCGAGCGCCACCGTGAAAACCTTGAACTCATGAGGAACCGGGTCGATTTCTAATTGCCGTGGCTTAGTTGTCAACAACATCTCAAACTCCGGGTCCCTCGACATGTCCAAGGTAGCCTGGACAACCCATCCGACTCTTGCTCTCGATTAGGCTCGGTCCATATCCTTACCCAATTTCAAGAGCGGTGTCCACCCCAAGATCATCCAAATTTTCTCAAGAAACCACTCCTTGTCCGAAAACAATTGCATCATGAGAATTGGTCACCTCAAAAGATGGTTTCCTCCAGTTATAAGGCGACGCATCGGCTGCTGCTTTCTTCCGCCTTTTGATCCACCGCCACCGCCCGCCGCTCCGGATTTTGTCGTGCTTGCTTTTGTGGAATTGCCAGATGCGGTTTTCGATGCCCTGCGGTGTGTTTCTCCACCGATCGGACCCGATGCCACGCTCGCCTCGGTCCGACTTCTTCTTCGCCTTCTTACTGGCGGGTCGCCAAGTGCGTCCGCCATGTCCTTCTTGCTCCGCAACTTCCGTCCCGATGCCATGATACCGCATACGGGAAGAAAGCGGAGCGGGTTAGATGAAAAGGGAATTGTGCATGTAGACCGGCGTAGTGGAAAGGAATAGGCAAGGCGACTACACCGCGCCGAGCGCGCAAAACGATGAAGGGAAGGTGGCGCCCCACCGACCGCCTCTTTTGCGCCCCACCGCCGCAATGACGTTCAAACGAAGCGCCGCTGTGAAGGTGTTTCGCCAGGCGCTGGCGAGCACTTGGGAACATAAACCCCTGTTTGAGCCGATTACCATATGAGTTGCCGGTCTCAATCTTGTAGGTACTGGTAAAATCCATGTAGATTTACCTTCATTTAAATCGATTCCTTGTTTCAAATCCATCATTCGAACCGGGTGGCTCGCATGTCGTTGGGGAAAGGCGGCGTTACTCCAATGAGTTCAAAGATTTCCGTTCCGAGCATTTAAGTGGTGCATGCATCGCATTTGTCACCGCCTTACCGCTCTTCTAGCTAAGACTCTACATATGTCACACCGACTCTAACGTGAACGGTAGTCGGGTTGGAGACTAGTGTGACCTCGAGTTCGAGTGCACCACGATGTTACACTTAACTCACCTGCCGCGTTTGAGGTGATCGCCCAGTTTGCAATTGTATAGGCTTTCAAATGTTCCTCCAGGTGACAATCGGCTTCCACCGGATTTTGTAGGACGAGGAAAACGATCGGGTCGCAATTCCAGGAGGGACTTTGATGCTACTCAAGAGGAAACGCAATACCCGCTTGAACGCTGCCGGGGTGTGTCAAGTTTGTATCTGCGACACCGCAAACCCCGTGCAATGTGGACCATCGATGGTGTGTTTCCTCCGTCTACACTCACGCACTTCATAGGAACTGGAATTGTAGACAAACCATGTGGATGCTGCATCGTCTTGAATCTGTTGAGATGACTTCTACAAAGGCTGGAGGAGGCGACGCAAACATCACCAAGACTTCTGTGTTCCCCACACTCCAAGAAACGTGAACCTCTATGCTATGGAGCGGAGTCCGGAAGTTCGAGGCATGGAGGAAGAGGACAAATCGATCGCCGACATTGCGCCGCCGGGTTTGTTTGCAGCGGATGAAAGGGTGGTCGACGGCTCAACCTCGCGATGAATCACCGATTGCCGAACCCAAGGAAGGATGGGTAATGAGAGATGCTCTTTCCACCCCAAGCCACGAGTGAAACATTTGTAGCGAACGATGTGTGGATTCGGTGATTCAAAAAGCGGGCATGTGGGGTTCCATTGTCCAAAAGCGATAGCGAGGTAGTGACGATGGACTTTGAAACCATGTCAACAAGCTCGTGTGTGCAAACTCGCAAGGCAAACTTGCAAGAGCGTATCGTTATCCGAGGATGGGGAGGGCAAGAAGCGTATCACTAGTGGATGTGGACATCGCGCGAAACCTAAGGAGAAGGTCATCACACATATCATGGGAATCATTCGTGTTGTTTGCAAGCATTCGGAGAGTTTCGCATAGGTTCAAGCGGTATGAGGAGTTGAAGGCGAGTATTGTGCAATGCTCCATGGACGGAGCTGATCAATAACCCTCGTCGCATGCAGGGAGTCGTTGCATGGATGGATTCCACTTTTCAATTCATGTCGAAAGAAACGCCGATGTTTTCACATGCCCGATACATTTTCCAAGTTGGAAATATGGGCCCGATCGACGGATATGGCACGGTCCTCCATGAAGTTCGTCTCCTATGTATTTCTTAACTGTGGAGAAACAACTTTCCGAAGGTCCGGATACCAAAATCAAACAGGTTTTCTACTTGTTCTCTGCGAGGGCCTCAAGCGCACTATTCGCAACACATCCGCAAGGCGGATCAAGGTTTGTTCCTTTAATCACAAGGCGAATCAAGCCCGGGAAATTAATTGTCGTTGACATGTTGCCGCATGGTAGGGACCGTGTTTATCCAATCTGGTTTATGCGCCGTCATGCCCACAAAGACGGTCGATAACATGGCCATGCCGGCACCATCGTGCTTACAATGGCGGTGGTAGTCGCAGGGCACACGCGTGCATGATGTTTGGAGGAAGGCGGCATGCGGCGCCTGCTCATATTCTGATGGTAATGCGCGCCTATAGATATGGTTACATAGGCGCCGGCATGACGGCCTATGCTAGACCTGGTTACATCGGGCGCCGGCATGCCGCGCCTATGCCAATAGCTCAGGCGGAGGCGCATGCCGCGCCTATGCCAATAGCTCAGGCGGAGGCGCGGCATGCCGGCGCCTATGTACATAGCTCTAGGTGCGGAGGCGCCGGCATGCCGGCGCCATGTACATAGCTCGGGTGCGGAGGCGCCGCATGAGGGCGCGCGCTTCTTGTTTATTACATACGCGACGGCATACCGGCGCCTATGTTCATACCACGGTTTTTGCATGCACCGTCATGACCCGACCTATGTCCGTAGCAATGGTTATGCGAGGCGGCATGCCGCCTATGTCCATACATCGGTTTATGCAGGCACCGGCATGACCCGACCTATGCCGGCAATATATGTCGGCGCCGTCACGCTGGCGCCTATGGGCATATATTGTTCCCCATGGGTATAGTGCATGGTCTGCAATACATGGTCGCCATACATCCGGTGCCTTCCTGCCTTAGTCCTTGCATGCAGGTGGCTGTGTGGCTACTGTGTACGCGCTGGTGTGCCCGTACTCATGTAGGAGTTTTGTGGTCAAATGTGGTGGAGGTCGTTGTGCAATACTCCTTGTTTTGACATGTGCATATTTTCATATGAAGGGGCATCGGCGTCTCATCGACTACGCCTCAATCGAGAGGGACAAAGCTGCAAAGCATCGCTCTAAAAGTTATGCTCAACCTCACAAGTACATGCTTCTGGCTATCGATGGTATGGACCAAAAGAAGACCGAGCTGCCCCATTTTATTCGATACCCAAAAGATTTAGCGGATAGTTCACTTATTAATGTTCATGTAGTGGGTGTATGGTGCATAATTACACTTTCAAGGCGAGAGCGTATTTGCATTATGCCAATTTGCGGAATGACGCGAATCTAACTATCAACATAATTCAAGATGTCATATTTTCATATGAAGGGTGCTTCCAAAGTGCTTTATCTCGACTTGACAATACATGCCGGAGAACAAAAATCAGTTGTTATTCGCATACCTAAATATGCTCGTTGACCTTCAAGTGTTTGTGAAAGTCAAGGTTGGTTTCCTTCTCGTTGGTCACACACATGATCGTAGATCAAATGTTTTCTTGTTTCTCAAGCTCGAGACACAAAGAGGCTTTTACAATAGATACAGGCGGACATTTTGACGACATTCACTCAAAACCTAAGTGAAGATTATAACGGTAGCGGACTTTCGCTCATATGTATGGCCGATCGAAAGGAGCAAGAGGATATGCGGCTACAGTGAAACATGAACAACCTTTCCTTCCAACATCAGTTCAAAATCACACGGGAAGAACGGCAAGACCGTGGCCACGTTACTGTTGTTCGCAGCAAGCAGGATTCCACTTCACCTGGGAATCAGAAGATGGTTTAGAATTTTTGAACTTCGTTCCCACCATTGCAGTTGGTCCAGCTCCGCTTATGGCTTTGAAAGCGAAAGACAAAAAGGGGGATGGTGGTCTGTCGCCATCAGAAGGTGTGAAGCACTTGAAGAATGGGTTATTGAACTTGAGGACATACATAACGGCGGCAGAGAGAGTGTGGTGGAGGTTGTTTTGGATTGATCAAGAGGAATCGCCCTTATTGTGGAGAACAACATAGCTCTTGTGCTAAACAAACCATGGAGATGGTACAATAGAGCGGAGGCGGCGAACTTGCCTCCGCTCCAAGTCCTCAAGAGGTTGTCCTCGAAGCATTACTCGAGAGGTACCCCAACGCGATATGTATTTGGGGCATATCGAATATTGGTCGCCAATGACAACAAATTGAAAAATGAATGGGGATATCAAGGAGATACGGAAAGGAATGTTCATCGCTACTCCATGTGCGTGAGACGCACAGGGGGCTTTTGGATTGGGAAGGTGGACGTGGACTTTAATTGTGAGAAGCCTTCGCTTATGGTCCAGCATGTAATCGAGCACACCGATGCGTTTGAAGGAAATATGTTGAAGAATTTTTGTTCGGGAGCCTTACCTAACGGGACATGGGAAGCGGTGGGAAAAGAGGATTACCAAAGAACATCCAACGGTTGTTTGTTGACAAGACTATAATCCTCTATTATGGATTCAACTTGAATGGAAGGAAACACTTGTATGCTTGATAAGAAGGCCATTCAAAAACTAAATCGCCTTTCACGCAACTGTGAGAGGACGATAGCGACTGTGAAGTCAAGGATGAGGTCCTATATTGGATGAAGGAATTGAGTCTCGAGGAGTGAAATTGTCGCGGATGTTTGAAAGGGCCACTGCGAGAACATGCCCTTGCAAAATAGGCGAGCATGTTGAGTAGTAGATGTTCACAATTATATAGTTCTCTATGGGACTCACCCTATTAGGCTGGAACAGCGCCTACTTTATTCTTGCCGCTCATTAATACGATGTTATCAATTCAAACCGTGCACAAACGGACACAGAAACGAAAGTGTCACCCACATTTGCTCTTTGTCGTACTGTCCCAATGCCTGAGGTTAATTAATATGCCCATGAACTCGGCAAGAAATGCGCTTGTTGCTTGCTATCGCGCTAACCGCGAGATGGGAATGGATAGAAGTTCATCTATGTACAGTGCGGGAGGGTGCATGCCGGCGCCCATGCACTACGCGTGCCTTGTATACCACCAGCCACAATAAAATTAGGAAAAACAACCGGCTGCCTTGATGTTGCATTGTGTGCGAGAATACAACCAAGGCCGTACACCTCATCCACGTATAAAAGTTAAGCCCGTGTGCTCAACACTTCATGCATATCCATATATTTCCCAAACCACTCACCATGCGTGTAAAAGTTGCATATTACAAAGCATAGCAGCCCTCCCCCCGCCTACATGGACTTAAATATGGGCATGTTTTGCAGGCAAAATTGCATTGATCTTCCAACAAATCCCTTTGTTTGGCCACCCCATGTCATGAACTCATGTTTAAGAACATGTGCCACCCTTTTTTTCCCTCTTACTTTCAAACAAATAGTCCAAGAAGGGTTTGAGTGCCCATGTTGCCGCCGGTTATTTGTATAAAGTGGGAAAATGCCGCTTCCTGTTTATTACGACGGAAAGAACATTATGGTATTTTAATATCTTAACTCAATTAGGAAATGAGTGTCTTGGTCAGATGGACCTTAATATCTTAACTCAACAAGCAAATAAGTATCTTGGTCAGATGGACCTTAATATCTTAACTCAACAGGCAAATGAGTATCTTGGTCAAATGGACTTGATGGACACTTCATCAAGGAGTGAACTCATAAGCAGGAGCTATGGCTCCTCGGCTTACATTGATTGCTTGTTTAACTAGCTACATTGCTGGAGTGCTCCTTATATCACACTTCCCTTTCGAAAACCACCATGTGAAGGGCAGCCTTTTGTACAAAGGCTCCTGAAGATCGAGATGCTACTTGATCGAGGTGGCCCATTAGTCTCGTCATTTCATATATGTACTTCTTTGGCCTGATCTCTTCTTATATGTAGTTGTGGGCTACGGACTTCCCTTGGGGGTTAGGAAATAAGTGGGGTTTTGTTTTTCCGTAGGTCCGAAGAGTAAAATAAGGCGGAAAAGGGGGAATAAGCACGGACGGCGCTCCGGACTGGGCTTCGGAGTATACTCCGGACTCCGGAGTGGGTAACGGACCCCGGTACCACTATGACGAGCTCCGGACTACGCACCCGGGTAACGGGATAAGTTCGGACCCCACTCCGGGTCAAAACAGGATAAGTACGCCAGGGAAAGTAATTTGGAAGTCGAGTCGTGAGGACAGACTGAGAGGAACCCGTGGCCAGCCCAGTGAGGAGGCGGAGCCAGGAGCCTGCGGGTCCGGACTTTGTTCGGACTCCGGAGGAAAGGCCGGATCTCGAAGTCCGGCCCCATGAGGGAAGTCTGGACTTAGAGATCCAGAGGATCTGGTAGTGATCCGGACCCCGAGGTCCGGACTCAGGAAGAGTTGGGTCCGGACCACGAGGTCCGGACCCGAGGTCCGGACCCGAGGTCCGGACTCCAGGCCCCAGATGAGGGGCCAGGACCCCGGAGGAAGAGGCCGGACCTAGAGGTCCGGACTCGAGTTGAGACGGTCATGAGATCCGGGCTAGGGGAGTGGGGAGAGCCACCAATCACCGCCCGGCAGATCTGAGCTCTTGGAGGGCCCATTGTGGCCCGCCAGAGATAAGAGAGGAGGCGAGGAGGATTTAGTAGTGGCCGTTGTCGGGGCCGCAGTCGCCTGCACTGTGAGACCTCAGGGAAGGGAAGGGGTCCCGCCTCACGGATCATCCGATTGGTAGCCGCCGCCTTCGACTTGGGCCGCGGTGCGAGAAGGAATCAAGGGCCATCCAATTTCCGCTTCCAGTGATAGGAGGAATAAGGAGGATAGTAGGCGGCCGATTAAGGCGTCTTGAAACCAGCCACTTTCGAATAGTGTAATAAAGGCGCCGACTTGGGCGTAGTATATACAATTTGAGGGAATAATCATCTTCTCTTGGTGTTGATGCCGTTTCTTGCAGGACCTTTGTGTGTCTTCTTGCTAACGTGAGTCTGAGTCATGGCGAGCCTGAGCTGACTCGGGCAGGAGGTCAAGGTGAGCGGACCCCTAGCGTGTGAGGTGTGTGTGCGGGGACCCTGTTCGCCGGGCCGGCCCGGCCGAGCCGGAGCGTGTGAGCCGGAGGAACTCCGGGAGGCGTCTGAGCCGGACGGAGGCCGGACCCCGGAGGAGGTCGGGGCTGATCTTGTGTAGCCATGCTCTTTTCAAGGTTGATGAGCGTAGTGGGGAGTGATGAGGAAGCGGACTAAAGAAAGGGTAGCGGTATGCTGGGCAAGCGGAGCAAGCGGGGTCATAAACGTTTGGCCACCGGGCTGTTGGTGACGTTATGAAGTAGGCTAAAAGCAGCGATTACGTGTGTTAAAGAGGAGTGGACACAAAGTAAGGTGAGAATCGGTCGAAACGCGCAAATGGAGCTATCATTCTCTTGGGAGCGGACTCCTTCCTACAACGACCGGATTATGCGCCGGTGATCATCGGCAAAGTCGCGCCACATTTTGGCGCTGGGGAATGAAATCGCCCGTAGCAAGCGTGATGTGGATGCGGAGGGCGAGAGGCGTCAGAAACGATTGGGTGAGTGAGTCGGACGTTGGGGACCGCCAGGCTGAGCGCGAGGCACGTGAGAGGCGGCCTCAGCGTGAGACCTCGATCGGCAAGAAGCACGGTAGACTTGTCGGACCGTGAGGAGGAAGTACACCAAGTCGGTGTCGGGCGGTTCCTCAACCCTTGCACGTTGTGACAACGTCGACCAGCCAGTGCTCTTGGAGGTAAGAAGAAGGAAAACCTTTGAGGATTCGTGTCGGAGAACTTCAACTGAGAAGGTTCGGATCGCGGCTTATCAGTTTCAAAGTTGCGGGGCGGCTCGGTCGTCTGAGAGAAAGTCTGGGCAGGCAGCTCCCCTTGAAGCAGCTGAAGGATGCCTTCTTGGAAAGATTCCGTGGGATCGATCAAGAAGGCTACGTCTTGTCAAACTCGAGAACACGAGGCGAGGCAAGGCGGAGAAATTGGGATCACACATCGAGCGGTTCTACGCTCTTGAGATCGACACCCCACACCACCAGGCGTGCGTTGGTTCGCGCTTACCCAAGCCAATGGCTAAGCACGTTAACACTGTTGGCGAAGGATGTGGAGCAGGCGGTCCGGCGGGCTACGAAGAATCGATGCACCAGACGGCCGAGGGGCCTCGGGAGGAAGAAGAAAAAGAAGAAAGCGGGGTCGGACTCAAGATGAAGAACTCTCGGAGGAGGATGATGAGGCCGAGGGGCATCGGAGGAAGAGGAAGAGGACTCAAGAAGAATCCGGGGATGAAGAAGAAGAACCAGCCGAAGAAATAGGAAGAAAAAGCTAGTGAGTCAAGCTGGAGAAGAAGGTTATGATGCATCAAATGTAGGGAGGTTCCGCTGACCCGGCTCCTTTGAAAGAAGTAGCGGTTGAGGGAAGCAGGTAATGAAGAGGGTGGAGGAATTGGCGATCAACCAAGTGAAGGATAAAGAGCATGAAGGCGGCCTACGCGAGGACCCATCATGGTGTGCGGTGTGGTCACCAACATGGGCGTTGAAGGCTAGCGCCTCGGACCCGTGGAGCCGGTGGAGTGCGACTACGGGATGGTCCAGGAGGCGGTGGGAGCGCACATGAGTGCAAGAAACACCATGCTCAGGCAGATGCACAGGCAGGCCATCAGTGCATCGACCTCCAGGTTCAGGCCGGCCTTGGAGCCCCTCGGAATTCTCGGCGGCGTGGTCTCCGGAACTGGGGAACCCCGCACTACTCCAACGCTGCCCATACCCCACCGCAAGGCAACGGGACTTTGACTGCGGTGGAGATTGTAGCGGGGCACATGGCGGTACACTGTCTCAGAGATCCTCGTTCCTGATGCGCTATGCCCACCCCGGCTGGAGGACCGCCCACGCCCTCCCTCCCTGCGCGCCCGATTACTACGATTGAAGGCATTTGGCGGAGTGGGAAGAGGCGCTGAGGAAGGCACTTGGAACGGTGTGCAGGCGAGTTCGGTTAGGAGGAGAGGCGGGACAGTACCGGAAGTGTCAACTCAGCCGTGAGAAGGGAGGAGAGGAGACAATTGAAGGAAGTAGCCGAGGGAAGATCCGAACGGGTAATGAAGAGGGTGGAGGAGTTGACGATCAACCGTGAAGGATAAAGAACGCGAAGGCGGCCACCACGGTCCGGACTCATCTGTGGTGTGCGGTGTCACCAACATGGGCATTCAAGGCCAACGCGCCTCCGCACTGCTGGAACTGTGGAGTATGACTACGGGGAAGAGTCCGAGGAACGGAGGACGATACCAAGTGCAAGAAGCACACCACCGGGCCCCAGATCCCAAGACGATGTACCCACGGCACCATCCGTGCATCGACTGGCGCAAGACGCATGGGAGCCCCTCCAGAATTCTCGTGGCGGCGGTCTCTGGAACCGGGAACCGCACTACTCCAACGCTGGCCCATACCCCACCCAAGGCAACGGGACTTTGAACGCCTGTGGAGATTGAAGGTGCGGTGGCACATGGCAAGACTGTGTCCGAATCCTCGCTCGAGACGCCACGCCACCCTGGGAGCCGCGACCGCCACGCCCTCCCTAAGCGGCGATTGAAGACGCACTGAGGGAAGAGGCGCCAGGAACTTGAACGAGGTGGTACAAGCAAGTTCGCTAAGGAGGAGAAGGGCGACTGAGGTACCGGAAGTGTCAACCCGGTCCAAAAGGAGCGAAGGAGAGGAGACAATTAAGAGGAAGAAAAATGGGATAGTCCAATGGATATGGAGGGCCAGGACACACTGGGAAGGACGGCTCCGGCTAAGAAAGGCGAAGGTTCGTCGTGCAACTCTCGAGGAAGCAATGTGAAGCCCGGAAGCGTTAGGAAAGCGGACTCCCAAGGCAACACCGGTTCCCCGGATGTGGTCGGGAAGTGGCGAGATGCTTGAGGAAGAAGAGATCCAGGACCCGGAGGTGGTCCAGGCCACCACGCAGTCCGGACTCATCATGGTGTGCGGTGTGTCACCAACATGGGCATTCGAGGCTAAGCGCCTCGGACCCGTGAACCGGTGGAGTGCGACTACGGGGAAGAGTCAGAGGCGGTGGAGGATACCAAGTGCAAGAAGCACCACGGGGCGCGGTATCCCAGCGATGTACCCACGGTGGGCCATCCGTGCATCGACCTCCGTCTGACACCCGCAGGAGCCCCTCCGAATTCTCGGGCGGTGGTCTGTGGGCTGGGAACCCGGGCACTACTCCAAGCGTGTCCATACCCCACTCGGCAAGGCAGGGGACTTTGAGCGCTGTGTGGAGATTGTGGCGGCGGGGCACAGGTACCTTGTGAATCCTCGCTCGACGTGCGCTCGCCACCCGAGGCGACCGCCTCGCCTCCCTCCCTAAGGCGCCCGTGCTACAATTGAAGGCTGGTGGCGGAGTGGGAAGAGGCGGAGAACTTGGAGCAGGTGAGCAAGCGAGTTCGGAGGAGAAGGCGGACACTCTGGAAGTGTCAACCCGGCCGAGGAGGCGAAGGAGAGAGCAGTTTAAGAGGAAGAAAAATGGGATAGTCCACGGATACGGAGGACGGACACACAGGAAGGCGGCCCGCTAAGGAAGGCGAGTTAAATCGGGCAGCTCTGGGAGAAGCAGCCAAAAGCCAGTCGTTAGGAGCGGACTCACCCAGGCAACACCCGGTTCCCGGATGTGGTCGAAGTGGCGGAGATGCTTGAGAAGAATCAGCGGGACCCAGTGGTCCCCACCACCAGGCGGTGGCGGAGCTGGAAGAGTCAAAGGCGGCGTGATGGAGAGAGCCACCCGCCTTTCAAGGTGGCCGACTTGATGATGGATCAACAACACTTGGTGTCACTTAGGCGTTGTTAAAAGACAACCCAGTATCGGCGAAGTCCAGGAGGCCATCAGAGACACAACCACGAAACTCCTTGGGCGGAAGGTCAAACGTGGAGGTAAGGTAGTATCTCATACGGACTGAGGCGCCAGTGGTTCGTAGAAATTGCTGGGTGTGATTAAGAAGCACCACGGGGCGCGGTATCCCAGCGATGTACCCACGGTGGGCCATCCGTGCATCGACCTCCGTCTGACACCCGCAGGAGCCCCTCCGAATTCTCGGGCGGTGGTCTGTGGGCTGGGAACCCGGGCACTACTCCAAGCGTGTCCATACCCCACTCGGCAAGGCAGGGGACTTTGAGCGCTGTGTGGAGATTGTGGCGGCGGGGCACAGGTACCTTGTGAATCCTCGCTCGACGTGCGCTCGCCACCCGAGGCGACCGCCTCGCCTCCCTCCCTAAGGCGCCCGTGCTACAATTGAAGGCTGGTGGCGGAGTGGGAAGAGGCGGAGAACTTGGAGCAGGTGAGCAAGCGAGTTCGGAGGAGAAGGCGGACACTCTGGAAGTGTCAACCCGGCCGAGGAGGCGAAGGAGAGAGCAGTTTAAGAGGAAGAAAAATGGGATAGTCCACGGATACGGAGGACGGACACACAGGAAGGCGGCCCGCTAAGGAAGGCGAGTTAAATCGGGCAGCTCTGGGAGAAGCAGCCAAAAGCCAGTCGTTAGGAGCGGACTCACCCAGGCAACACCCGGTTCCCGGATGTGGTCGAAGTGGCGGAGATGCTTGAGAAGAATCAGCGGGACCCAGTGGTCCCCACCACCAGGCGGTGGCGGAGCTGGAAGAGTCAAAGGCGGCGTGATGGAGAGAGCCACCCGCCTTTCAAGGTGGCCGACTTGATGATGGACCAACAACACTTGGTGTCCCTTAGGCGATTGTTAAAGACAACCCAGTATCGGAAGTCGGGAGGCCATCGGAGACACAACCACGCACTCCTTGGGCGGAAGGCAAAACGTGGAGAAGAGGTAGTATCTCATACGGACCACAGGCGCCGATGGTTCGGTGGAAATTGCGGTGTGTGATTAGTGCCCTGGACACGGTCGGGAGTGAACCTCATCACCAGCAGGCAGTTGGGGTTCACCGCCTTTGAGCCATCCACCAAAACCCTCGGGATGGCGGACATGTCCAGCGCCCACAGCTGTCCGAGTCCAGCCACCATAGCGGGAGCACTATACATTGGACCGTGGTCATCGGGCCCCAGGACCTGGGGTAGGTCTGTTGGGCGACCACCTGGGACTCGCTCGACAAACTACACTTGGAAGGAGGAGATACACTTCAAGCCGGTGGGTGGGATCCAAGGTAAGGAAGGGAGTGGCGATTACACGGAGCAAGACACACTCATGGGTGGCAAGCACCACAGGAGGGTACACCTCCAAGATAGTGGGGGCGATGAGCGCGAGAGATACGAATGAGGACTACCCTTTCCAAAAATCTCGTGGTCCAAGAAGAGAGATGGACTACTGGAGGAGAGGAGGATGATGAGACCGAGGTAGCATCGGAGGAAGAGGAAGAGGACTCAAGAAGAATCCGAGGATGAAGAAGAAGAACCTCAAGAAATAAGAAGAAAAAGCCCGTAGTCAAGCGGAGGGTGGAGAAGAAGGAGGTTATGATGCCCGCACTGCAGAGGTTCCGCCTCCTTTGAAGGAAGTAGCGGCCGAGGGAAGATCCGAACGGGTAATGAAGAGGGTGGAGGAGTTGACGATCAACCGTGAAGGATAAAGAACGCGAAGGCGGCCACCACGGTCCGGACTCATCGTGGTGTGCGTGTGTCACCAACATGGGCATTCAAGGCTAATCGCCTCCGCACTGGAACTGTGGAGTATGACTACGGGGAAGAGTCCGAGGAACAAAGGAGGATGCATAAGTGCAAGAAGCACCGGGCCGCCAGATCCCAAGACGATGTACCCACGGCACGGGCCATCCGCTGCATCGACTGGCGCAAAGACGCATGGGAGCCCCTCCAGAATTCTCGGCGGCGTGGTCTCCGGAACTGGGGAACCCCGCACTACTCCAACGCTGCCCATACCCCACCGCAAGGCAACGGGACTTTGACTGCGGTGGAGATTGTAAAGGTGCAGGCACATGGCGGCAAGATTGTGTCCGAATCCTCGCTCGAGGACGGTGCTACGCCACCCCGGGAGCGCGACACCACGCCCTCCCTAAGGCGCGCCTACAGATTGAAGACGCACCGGGCGGAGGAAGAGGCGAAGGAACTTGAACGAGTGGTACGAAGTTCGCTAAGGAGGAGAAGGCGGACTGAGGTACCGGAAGTGTCAACCCGTCCGCCAAAAGGAGCGAAGGAGAGGAGACAATTAAGAGGAAGAAAAATGGGATAGTCCAATGGATACGGAGGACGGACACTAAGGAGGCCCAAAAGGAAAGTTAAATCGCAGCACCGGAGCGCCCAAAACCCCAAACGTTAGGAGAAACGGACTCACCCAAGGCAACACCCGCTTCCACCGGATGTGGTCCGAGAAGCGGAGATGCTTCTGAAGAGATCCGACAGACCGGTGGTCCGACCACCACAGCGGTGGCATCGCCGGAAGAGTCAAGGCGACACGCGATGCAGGAGCCACCCCTTTCAAGGTGGCCGACTTGATGATGGATCAACAACACTTGGTGTCCCTTAGGCGCTTGTTAAAAGACAACCCGGCAAGTATCGGCAGTGAAGTCCGAGGCCATAGGAGACACAACCACGCAAACCCTTGGCCCAAGGCAAGAACGGAGGTAAGGGTAGTATCTCATACCGACCCCGCCTGGTAGAAATTGCGGTGTGATTAAGAACGCTCGGACACGGGTCGAGTGAACCTCATCACCGAGGCCACCGCAAGACCGTTCACCCTTTGAGCCATCCACCAAAACCCCGTGATGGCGGATGTCACGGCGCCAGGGAGTTGTCCGAGTCCAAGCCACCATAGGAGCCCCTATACATTGACTGTGGTCATCCCGACCTCCGCACGAGGTCGCTGCACCCGGCCGACTCGCCAGACAAACTACACGGAAGGAAGGAGATACACTTCAAGCCGTGGACGGGATCCAAGGTGAGGGAAGGACGGTAGCGACACTGGAGTAAGGACACACGTGGTGAAACCGTAAGCACCACAGGGTACACCTCCACCAAGACAAGTGGGGAATGAGCGAGGATACGAATGAGGACTACCCTTTCCAAAAATCTCGTGGTCCAAGAAGAAGATGGACTGGAGGGACACTTTGGAGCGGAGGTGATCATTGTTCAAGTGGAAGTCGGACTCGAGGACGAAGGAAAAAGGAACCCACGAGAGAGGACCCCGAAGAAGTAACCGGTTCACCTCGAGAGCTCTTCCAGAATGGGGAATGCGTGAGGATGAACCCGGATGGAGGATGGCTTTGGGCGTAGCGGGCGGCGAGGGAAGAGGCGGTCAATCCACGATGTGGAAGGCGTGGAGGTCGCCGGAAATTCCTAGTTCGCAGGGCATCTCGGAGTTGAAAGCAGACCTCACCAGTTTAGGGAATTTAGTGAGGTGTTTGCTTTCAAGGTCACGGACATGAAGGGCATTCCGGTAAACACGGATAGATCTGAAGCCGGGCGGTGCTGTTCGGATTGGCGGTCAATCCCAAGCACTCGCTCAAGGTCAAGGAGGTCTGGATAAATCTCAGGCGGACATCATCTTCCCAATCGTGAGCAGTGAATGGGTGGCGCCCGTGTTGTAAAAAAGCGCAAGGCGGTCTGTCTGTCGTGGAGAAGCTCAGCGCCACGAGAAGGACCATTTCCCATGCCCTTTGTAGGCGACATCTTGGACAAGGTGGCGGCGAGTACCTACTCCTTCTTGGATGGCTACTCGGCTACAATAAGCGCACCTAAGTCGGATTGGGACAACATTCACCACGGTGGGGACGTTGCCTACGCGCCTTCGGGATGGCACCGGATCATTTATGCGGATGGTGACCAACGTCTTCCGGGATTTTCGAGGACTTCATGGAGGTGTTCTTGGGCGACTTTTTGTGTGCGAGGAGGACAACACGTTGGACATCTGCGGAAGTGCTTGGAGCGTTGTAAGAGACTCAAGCGTGCCCATCCGGAGAAATGCTACTTGGTATGGCGGAGGATCTTGTTGGGACACCGTGTCGCGAGAGAGGATAGAGGTGGATCAAGACAAGGTGAAGGTCATTGGGTCCCTGCACCGCCTCACGAACTTGAAGGAGTTACGAGTTCACAGGCATGGTGGGTTACTATAGGCGCTTCATCCGATTCCATGGGCCTAGCTAACGGAGTTACTCGGGAAGGAGGAGTGGTCTGGACACAGAGGCGGCATTCGAGACCTACAAACCACCACAGTCGGTGCAGTGTGAAGGTCCGGATGAAGCGATTCCATGTGTATGTGGATGTGTCGCCTTTGCCATCGGAGTGGTGCTCGGCAAAAGGGCGACAAGCGGAGGGACCATCCAATCTACGCGGAAGGCGGCTCACGCATGCGAGCGGAGGTACACTACTACGGGCGAGGCGTTGGGATGGTATCTGTGATTAAGAAATTCGGGCATTACCTTACGCCCAATGAGTTTGTGTTTTATGTTGATCACTTGGCTCAAGCATTTGGTGAACAAAGGCGGACTTCGGGCGGTGCGAGGTGGATTACATTGCTACGAGTTCACCTTTGAGGTGGAGAGGCAAGGCGGCAACACCAGCGACTTCTTGTCGAGTTAAAAGCAGACTGTCTGCAAGATCGGGAGGGGCCTTCCGGGACGAAGGCGGTGGCGATAGAGGAAGAAGCAGAGGAGTGCAGCAGGACAAACCCTAAGCTTGGGGACAGCAGACCCAAGCGGAGAAGGGGGAGGCGAGGCGGCCCACCTATGCGGAGCTGGAGCGGTACCTATGGGAAATGGAATTGCCGAGCGGATTGAATCGAACCCAGCGGTAAGCCTTTGTGCACTACGCTCGTCCTTTTAGACTGTATAACGGCTGCATCTTTAAGATGGGGCGGACGGCGTGGAACGGAGGTACCTCCAAGCAGTGAGAGCGGAGGTGGTAATAAAGGGAATGCACGAAGGACTGGGCGGTGGACATTATGCAGCGCAGGTCACCACCAAGAAAATCTTGGAGGCTGGGTACTGGTGGCCCACCATGTATGGGGAAACGCACCAATTTGTGAAGAGATGTGATGCTTGTCAGTGGATCGGGAAGCCGACTCCACAACACAATGGCCGTTGGTGCCCATACTGGCACTAGCGCCTTTTGAGAAGTGGGGCATCGACTTGTTGGACCTCTGACCCATGACGAGGCACACAAAGCGGTACATCTTGGTGGCAACGGACTCACGCACCGGTGGGTGGGCGGTCGCTACTAGGACGGACTCTGCAAGCACGGTGGCCAAATTCCTCTCTGAAAACATCATCACAAGGTCAGTGTCATGGGTGCGTTAAGTGGCGACTCATTTCCTCAATGATGTGATAAATGCAATGACGGACTATTTTGGCATCACACATCGCAAAACGGCCCCTACAACCCGAGGCCAGCGGATTGTGGAGAAGACCAGCAGGCTTATCGCATCTGAATAAGCTTACGCTAACTATGCGCACGATCGATACAAAGCTACCATCAGCGCTATGGGCCTTCAGGACGGCAGAGAAGGTAACTACACAGAGAACTCCGTATTACCTAGCCTATGGGCACTCACCCGTTATGCCAGTAGAGTTTGAGGTGCCAACACTCCGTGTCATGATGGAGAGACGCTTAACGGATGAGGAAAGCCAACTGGAGCGCTTGCTAGGGTTTGTTCAGCATACGGAGGGTCGAGAAGAGGCGCAGCAGAGAATGCAACTGGTACAGAATCAGCGCAAGTTGTGGCACGACAGAAGGCTCCGGACTCAAGAGTATGTGAAGGAAGGAGATTTGGCCCTTCTTTATGACAGCCGCCATATGCACTTCCCAGGTAAACTCCACTTGCGATGGATGGGACCTTACCGGGTATGCAGTATCGCCAATGGGTCCGTTCAACGGCGGTTGGATGGTGAGCTGCCCACTCGTGTGAGCGGGTGGCGGGTGAAAAATATCATGCCTAGTGTTGGAGGCGTAGCGAGATGAGAAGGAGTATGTGGGCTACTGGACTTCCTTGGGGTTAGGAAATAAGTGGGGTTTTGTTTTTCGTAGGTCAAGAGTAAAATAAGGCGGAAAAGGGGAATAAGCGCACGGATAGCTCGGTGAGCTCCGGAGTATACTCCGGACTCGGAGTGGAGTGTGGATCCCCACTATGGCGAACTCAGGACTACATGCAGAATGTAGGGATAAGTCCGGACCCCACTCCGGGTCAAAAGCAGGATAAATCGCCAGGAAAGTAATTTGGAAGTCGAGTCGTGAGACGGTGAGAGGAACCCGTGGCTGCCCAAAGTGAGGAGGCGGGCAGAGCTGCGGATCCTGACTTTGTTCGGACTCGGGAGGAAAGCGGATCTCAAGTCCGGCCCATGAAAGTCCGACTTAGAGATCCGTGACTCTGGTGGCAGTGGGACCACGAGGTCCCGACTCCAGGGGAAGAGTTGGGTCCAGAAGGCCGGACCCCAGAGGCCAGTCCGGACCCCGAGGTCCGGACTCCAGAAAGAAGGCCGGACGCAGAGGACCGGACCCCAGAGGGAAGACCGGACCTAGAGGTCCGGACTCCGGAGTTGAGACAGGGTCATGAGATCCAGGCTAGGGGAGTGGGGGAGAGCCACCAATCACCAGCCCCAGCAGATCCAGCTCTTGGAGGGCCCATTGCACAGGGGCCCGCCAGAGAGATAAGAGAGGAGGGCGAGGAGGATTTAGTAGTGACCGCCGTTGTCAGGCCGCCGCCGGTGGCGCAGCCTGACAGACCCTCGGGGAGAGGAAGGGGTCCCGCCTCACGGATCATCCGATTGGGCGCGCCGCAATCGTCAGGGCTCGGCTTTGGGCCGCCGGTGCCAAGAAGGAATCAGGGGCCATCCCAGCCCCACCACCGTCGGCGGCGATAGGAGGAATAAGGAGGATAGTAGGCGGCCGAATTGCGTCTTGAGCCACTCGAATAGTGTAATAAAGACGCCCGACTTGGGCGTAGTATAAGAGGAGTGAGGTCAGATAAATCATCTTCTCTTGGTGTTGATGCCGCGTTTCTTGCACCTTTGTGTGTCTTCCTTAGCATTAGTCCACAGTCCTCGAGCACAGCCGGCCTCGGAGACCAGTCAAGGTCCCGTGACTCGGATCCCTAACGTGTGGTGGTGTGTGCGGGCGGCGGGACCCTTGTTCGTCGAGGCGGCCCAGTGGCGGGGAGCAGTGTGGCCGGGCCAGGGGCGTGGAGCGGGCGAGAGGCCCGTTGAGCAACGGAGGAGGTCGGGCTGTAGCCACTTGCGTTCTTTTCCAAGGTTGATGAGCGTGGTAGAGTGATGAGGAACGGACTAAATAAAGGGAGCGTGTGTGTGAGCAGGCGGACGCAAAGCGTCCTTAACGTTTAGCCTGCCACGGGCTGTTAGGTGAACGTTATGAGTAGCTAAGGCGGCGATTGAGTGTGTTAAAGAGGAGTGGACACAAAGTAAGGTGAGAATCGGGAATGAGAAGCGCAAGCTATCATTCTCTTGGGAACGGACTCCTTACTTCAACGACACGGGATTGTGCGCGCCCGGCTGACCATCAGCAAAAGTCGCGCCACAGTAGTCATGTGGCTTTGAGTTCTGAGTTCAACATATGTGAAACCTATTTTTGGTAAATTTCACCAGCTAATAATTTATATGTGGAACGTATTTAGCACTTTGTCTCTTGGAAGGATAATGTGTTGCAACACATAACACCGTTAGAGATAAATCAAAATCATAATAATTTGAAATAAAGATATTATTATATAGTATGGAATGAGTATCAACCCCCACGTTGGCCAGGTAAAAGAGTAGCGGCAACAAAAGTTTCAACGTATAAAAAATGCGAGAGGTTATCTCTTCGTCCTTACTTTGGAGACGTACAAACCATATGGAACAAAGCTCTAGCAAAGAGGTGCTAAGGCATATCACTCTCGTAGCCACATACTAGGGCCTTCAACCCTCTTTTTTTGGTCACCTTCAACGTCTATTCTTATGTCACCATTTATTGACAAAGTAGATATATATATAAAATCCTATGATAAAAAATTTATTTAAGTCAATCATAATAAAAATAATATATATTTAATTTTATATTGATTTAATATAATATTATAATATATATAAAATTTTAGGTCCACTGCATGAGAACATAGCTTCTCACTTCATCTTGTTTTTCTTCCAAGACTATGAGAAACCGCCCTCCTTCAAACTTGTATTCTAGGATAGACGTTCGGTGATTTTTCATTTAGAATTTCGTAACTTAGGAGATACTGATGTATATATATAATGAAATATATTATATTATAGATGAGGATGTTAAAAATAGAGGAAAAGGGAAAGGAAACGAAGAATGTTCGAACGTTCAACTGAAAACGGTACGCCGTCGGCTTGAGCGAGTCAAGTGATCACCTGGCGTCTCGGGTTTTGCCAGGGCGAGTAAGGTGGTTTGCCGCGCACTTTCCGAAGACCTTCGCCGGCCTCTCTTAGGCGCCAGCAGAGGCGCAGGCGGGAGAAGATTGTCCTTGGGAAGGAATGTTCGATGATCAAAAGTTTTGGATTCATTGTGCTATGTTTGACACTGTCGCTTGGAACAATTGCTGTGGAAAAAGGGAGGCGTTGGAGTCCTCTTCGAGGGAAGGAAACTGAGAATTCGACTGATGCTGCTGTTCGGTTGGAGGGGAAGCGAATTTGCGTGTACGGATTGTAGCTGGTGGCACACACGCAGGGTTGTGGAGCTCACAGCCTGAGTCTGGTGCCTGTGGTGTGTGATCACAGAAGGTGCGTCCTGAAGGCAACTGAGATTCCGAGGTGCGATGGCGCGGAGGTGGAAGGAGCTCGCGGGAGGGATGAAATTAGCTATGCTCATGGCTTTGCTGCATCTGTGCCTGTGTCTGGAGCAGGAACGGGAGTATTTCGTACGGGAGCAGAACGTACTGAATAGTGAGGAGATGCCCTGGCTGGAGAGCGGGGCGAGCTTGATGGAAGGCCTGTATAGGTTGCAGATGCGGGAGGATTGCGACCTGGTGCTGTGGAAGCGTTTCCGGGAGTTTGGATTGGAGGGGAAGGCTTGGTCGTCAGGGACCGCCGGGGCTGGTACTGGCTGCTTTCTTGTCATGCGGAAAGACGGCAATTTGGTGATCTACAGCCAGGAGGATGCGCTGGTGTGGAGCTGTTGTCCCCGGCCGCTGCGGGCAAGGAAACGGGATACTTTCTCTGCTGTGTTGCAGAAGGATGGCAGATTTGTTGTCAGGACTTCGTCGGGATTGCCAATTTGGTCCACCGCGGATGCACGCCACTGAGGAATTGATTGGCTGTCGGTCTGGTTGGTGCAGGGCCAGGCAGCTTCACATCAGTTTTGGAAGGTGGTCACGATGGAGCCGAATTCGTCCTTGGATTGCCTTGGCAGAGTTTAGCATTCGGCGGCTATGGATTAGAGCTGTATAGTATGGCAAGATCCAGGACAATTTCTCTTGTTGCCAGATGGCCAATGCGTGACGTCAGTTCGAGATGTTGCAGCAAGATGATAGATTTGTGTCAGGACTTGTCGGGGTTGTCGGTTTGGTTGGTTCCTGCTTCACATCAGTTCTGAAACATGGTCACAATGGATTCGAATTCGTCCTTGGATTGTGTTGGCAGTGTTTAGCATTCGGCGGCTGAGTCACAAGTCTAAGCTTCATCACTCCATGGTCCACTTCTAATGAACGTAAAGAACCTAATGCCTTCCTGCATCAGCGCCTACGTCAGATCATCTATGTCTGAAGCTTCTAACGAGGATTGTTCATGTCTGTGCCTTGCGGTGATGACCAGATATCACTATCCCTTTGATCTTTAACCGATTGATTCTTGCTTGCAAAGTGTACAGGTCGTCCTGTCTAGGTTACAGACCTGAAGAGGAGCACATTGTCAAGCATCAAGGGATGAAGTGATGGGGTTGGCAAAAGGGCATCATTTCATACCTGCAATACAACAACGGCAGGGCAACGGCTCTCGAGACTCCCTGCATCAGATCCGATCCGCATGTGGTATAGAAACGGATCAAGCCCGTGCCTCGAAATGCTGTGGTAGAAATCCAGGATGGACGAAAGGTGACTAGTCATGGGACTTGAGTGCCTGTAGTCTTCCTACACGCAATGACGGTCACTGATCTCAACAACAAACTGCCTCTCCAAACTCGCATTTGTAGCATACAAGCAGGTGGTGGAGGATGAATGCGGTGGAGCCACTGGCCGAGGGCCTTCCTGCTGCGAGCACACTACAGACTTGTGCTTGCTGCACCACCCGGAACGCCCCTTGTTCCACGGAATTGGCTGGAACTTCTGGATCCCGATTGTCCTGCCCTTGGACCAGCCACATAGCACGTACCCCTCTTCCAGCTTTTTCTGGACTGGCTGCCGCAGGGGATGATTTGCGGAGCAGCTGGAGAGACCAATGTACGACGGACAAAGTGAACACAACTGCCGCTTCTCTTTGTCTATCATCAGCTACTTCTGAACAGGCTAAGAACCATACTACAGGTAGTATATACAACGTGTGCAAGGTTCATGGTAAGTAAGCTCTTTTCTGTCATGTAAGCTCACAAATTGATTGGCATTTTTCGGTGTGTGAGGACGTTCATTCGTTTATTCCAGCTTTTGTTTTTTTTTAACTTGCTCTGGAATTGATCAATTGATCTTCGCAAACTTTTCTTTTTCTACCTGCTCTGGACTCGGCAGCTCCGCAGGCTGGATCCAGCCTGCAACAACGAAGTGAGCAGCTTGAGGCGGAAGTCTGGACGTGGTAATTTCAAGGCGCCCTCGAGCGTGAGGCGGATTCTGATGAGCGCTGCACACTCGTCCGAATTGAAGAACAAGTACGACGTGGGTTCTGTTCCGGTCAGGAAGGAGGATGAGGTCCTGGTCGTGCGCGGATCTCACAAGGGGCACGAGGGCAAGGTCATCCAGGGCTAGAGGAAGAAGTGGGTTATACACATCGAACGCGTTCAGCGGGAGAGAGCGAACGGCACAACGGTGCATGTTGGAATCCATCCTTCCAAGGTGGTCATAACCAAGTTGAGGCTAAACAAGGACAGAAAGTCCTTGTTGGAGAGACAAGGCAAAGGCCAGGACGCAACTAAGGGCAAGGGCAAATTTACTGTGGAGGACGTTGCAGCTTCCATTCAGGATGTCGCTTAGAAGTCCATTTGCCTGTGATTTTAGGGCTAGTCCGGTATTAGAGCTAGAGCTGGATTAAGAGGTTGAGACAGAAGGACGAAAGTTGTCAGCCAGAAACTGGCAAAGACATATTCCGTAATTGGAAAGGAAAATGTTGCCGAACTACCACTTGTTACAGCAAACAGCCCGAGTTGATTCAATGGGTTCTCCCTCAAGATTTTGCTTCACTACTCGAGCACCTCCTCAAGGAGACCCTGCCAGAGACGGAAAAGCAGTGTCATCAACTGACACTTGCTGAAGCAAAAGATGTGGTTGGGAACCTTCATGGTACGTAGTTATAACCTGTGCGACTAGAGGTTCCGCTTCAGTGCGCGTCATGAAATGGATGGAGTTGCGGATAAGTGACGTTGATTGGTCCCCCACCAACACCTCTCCAACGTTCTCCAAGACTCTCACCTGTACGTATGGATCCTTCGGAGGAGTGGCGTCCTGAAAAGTTGAAGACCTCATCGTCAACACTATGGTTCTAAAAGCCTGCATTTGCAGGACAGAGCTAGGGGTTGTTGGACTTACAACAGTTAGATCCAGATCTATGTTCGACATGTGCGTTCCCAGCAGCGTAGAGTAGTCCTTGAAGAACTCCTTTTCTGAATGGCTCAGCTTCTCCTGTATATCCTGGGGTAATACGGCTCCCAGCTCCCACCTTAGACGACGTATCCTTTCCGCACGATTATACCTGAAGCAATCGGTGTGGTATACATTAGCGTTCGCAAACTAAGAGTCAAGGTGGAGAAAGGATCAGCAGTGTACGCTATCCAGAGACTGATCGAACCTGGACCTAGATTGAGAACTAGTCTGTAAAACAAATGCACAAAAACGGATTGATTGTAGCTCAAATCAGTCTAAGCTATCCAGATGTTGATCAAAACTAAACTCAGAGCTAGTCTGCCAAACACCAAACCGGCATTGGTTTGCAACAGAAACCTGAAACGAGGCCTTCGTAATTGATTCCAAGTAGGCAACATACACATAAGCTAAGAGACAGCGCTTGTTACGAAGTATGCTGCAATGGTGAATGTATCCTCCCACATAGTCCGGTCCTTCAGTAGTCTGCACGTCTACACCCTCTTCCTCCATCTTCCTGGCAGACATCCATTTTAGGACACCGACACTAGGTAGCAAACTGCTGACACACCTCCAGAAACACACGAAATAAAACACTTGACTGCACGTTAAGGTAGTGCGGAAAGGCACATACCGAAATCCGTTCTCCACCAGTTGGTGGTGCTCATGTATGTCTTCCAGAGCACCAGTGAAGATGTCCTCCTGCGTCCAGCAAATGAGGTACAATCATCCAAACTTACCATCCGCCAGGGAGCCTAAACTCCACATTGAAAATTGAAACCTTGAAACCCTTGAAGCCAACGCTTGCAACCACTTGCTCACTTTGAAAGGAAGGATGCGATGATCCTCACAGCCCTTAAGCTCATGCACCAACGACGACGCCTTCCTCCCATACATAGCCATGTGCTCGATCTGCCAGTCCAACTCAGGAGCCCGCTTCCCACTTCCAGCTACTGAAAGCCCTAGAACTGTTTGAACGCGACACAAACACGAACCGGATCCCGAACCAAAATTGCTAGGGTTGGGACGGCTTATTGCGATGTCCACCATGGAAGGGAGCAACCAGCACGCGGCACCGCCTCCCGAGTTCTTGAAAGGGTCTGTTGTTTCGATGTGTTCTCACAAGCCATTCGAGCTCGTGTGCCTGATCTGAATGAGCTTGCTTGAAAATTTTCAGCTGGCGATGCAAGAGCCGTCAGCACTGGCAACAGGGAGTGATACATTGTGATTTTGGTGACCTGCAGGGGTTGGGTTTTTTCTGTTGTCGGCACGCTGATCTCCATCCCTGTGGGGATAAGACGCAAGAGCCTGACTCCGCTGGTATTTTTCAGCACGACTGGTGCTATGCTGGACATCATTCTCAGCACCCAGTATCACGAGTGGGAGAAGAAGGAGCATGCCCGGCTCCAAAAAAGCACTGTTGAACAGAATGGACAGCAGATTGCTCTAGGACGTGGGGATGTCATACTAGGAGACAACCAGCAGACCGAAGAGCTCAAGTAGTACATCAAGGATTTCTCTTTGGGAGTCTTTCTCATGGTTTGCACCAGCAGACCGAAGAGCTCAAGTAGTACATCAAGGATTTCTCTTTGGGAGTCTTTCTCATGGTTTGCGGTGATGAAACTTGTTGTGCAAGCTAACCGGGGACATGATTTCGTGAGAGTCGTGACGAATTGGGATCACTCGTGACAATTGGTATCTACACAAGATTGAAAACTCGTATAGTTTGGACTTGTAAGATATTCCATGTAAACATTGTCACTCCCGTCGTCAGTGATGTCTTCATTTTGCACAATGATAAGTTGTTGCAAGCCTCATCATAGTTTTTCGTTTTTCTTCACTTCTGGCGAGGTCCCTACTCTGGTTTCCCCGCCAGGTATCGTTCCCTGAATTATGTCGTTGATTTGTGGTCCTGGACAGCACCACTCTCTGATTTTGCTTCGGAAAATAAATACCAGGACTATGAACACCAGTGCAGCTGTAAAGCCTACAGCCACTCCTACATAGACAGCAGTCCTGTTGGGTTTCGGGGCTGGGGCTGGGGCTGGGGCTGGGGCTGGGATCCCTCCACACGAAGAGCAGCAGGCCATGTCACTATATGTATGCTGGAAGTCTGTCCGAGGACAAATTCCAGTGGAGGGGCCATTGCCACAGGTAGTCGCTGGGTCGGTTGCCTGCAAAACGGAGCTGTTAGGGACAAGGTAAGCAGAAAGGTAAATGTTTGGTTCTTCTGGAGAATCAACTTACAGGTAGTGCGCATGATAGACTAGCGCCTGTGGCAGCAGCATTGGTAACCACTACCCCCCCCATCCTCTTCTGTAGAGCATTATCAATCGATCCTTGCAACGGAAGACTAAGGGACGCCTTTTGGATCAAGATGCCTGCTACTCCAATCAACTCCATGCCATCCCTTGTCATAACTGCAGTGAAGCTGGATGAGACCTTCCATCACAATGGATCAAGAGAAAGGAGCCTGCCGTGCCGAATGGGAGTACCTGGGTAGGTGACTTCGATGACGGGCCCCAGTCCGTCGTAGTCGGTGTATCTCCCTAGCCAATAGGGCTTAGGGAAAACTGCTACATGGGCTCGAGCAAAGAAGGAAAACAGAGATCGGATTCCAAACAGAGGATTTTGCAGGTTGGCTACTACCTCGTAAGAACCTCCTACCGTGCAGGCAATGTTTGTGAGATTCCCCATGGCTGAAGAGCTTGTCACTCCAACACTGTACATGAGGACTTTCACCTGTTGCTTCTCAAGCTCTTGGAGGACGGGATTCAGCTCCTCCACATTGACATAGTCCCCAAAATTTCCATCCGTCAAAACTACCACCACCTGTTGTAGATGATCCCGGAATGAGAATTCTACCAGCAAAGAGAGTTTTTGTCAGCGTAAGAAAACTGTCTGGTGGGGGGATCATTACCTTGATTGCATCTCTTGGAGCTGCATCAAGCAGAGAAAGAGCTGAAGACAACCCAGCAGTATAATTGGCTACTCCTTGGTTGCTGGAAACGTTTAGACTTTCCACGGCCTTCGTCAGATTGAGCAGTTGCGCACTGCTTGGATCCGGACCTGTGAGTGGAACAGTCAACTGGGGCCACAGACGCAGTGAGAATTTTCCGCAAAGCTATGACCCCAGCCAGCTCTTAAGTAACCATGAAATGTGAGACCTTGCCTTTGCACCCAACTGGATGGCTGTGTTATTGCCGTCGAAGGTAATCACCGAAGCTTCATCTGTTGCTGACAGTGTGTTCAACAGATTCCTAGTAGTGGTTTGGCAGATCTGCAGGAATGACGTTGCGGTGGTGACTGCTCCCAGTCCTCCCATGGAGTAACTGGAGTCCAATAGTATGACAAGACTCTTCTTTACACCAATACCTCCATTGTACCTGTCCAACGTAAACACATACCCATCTTGCAGATAGCACATAATTCAGGTGCAACCGACTGCTCTTAGCAACATATCCAGATTCGCTCCTTACCAGGGCCGTTGTCTCACATCGTAGTGGTTGCAATCTACCAGAGCCTGGGAAGAAAACCATCCCGAGATGAGCTGCTGCAAGAGGCCAAGGGCGAAAGCGTCTCGCAAGATGTTTCCTAGTATATACTATCTCACCCTGCCAGGATAGAAGCGATGGGGACCTTCTACGCTGCCCACGGCATGGTTGAAAAACTCAGCACCCGTTCTGCTCGTTGCCAGGGACTTGAAGACAGCGTCATCCAGCGCACGCTGAGAGCAGATGGCATTCTTCACTTCGGGAGGAACTCCACCTATGCTATCAATGGGTGCCCTGCATTTGTAGGATCAGCATGGATGAATGGTCTGGTGAAGCAGAGACCCCAGGATACGCAACCTCAAATCTCACCTCACATAACTCCTGTCGTAAGACACCAACCCAGAGTCGCACACAGTGCCATTCCCATCTTGGCAACCTGTGTGGTTCAAGATTGACGCACACTCCAGCTGTTCTAGGTCCCCTAACACATAATCGCAAGGTCCTCTGGTGCAATTTTCCGGGGAATCACATGTTGCCACCAGCTCTGCCACATCCCGCAGAACTCCCCAGTCAGCAAGTGAGCTTCTACACATTCTGGTCAACACGTATGCCGAATCTCGCTTACCGCAGGTGTTTTCGTGGTTAATTGTAGCCTGTTGCGCTATCAGCTGCACCTGATTCTCCTTCTCATCCAAGAATGCGTCAATGGCAGATGGGCTGGGGGCTGGCCCATCAGCAAACAAGCAAGCGCAATTTGTGAGCACCAGGTACACCAACATCCACCTTGCTGACCATCCAGCCATAGCCATGATCTGAGCTCTTGCGTCCCGATGTCTTCAACGAGAGTACGGTCGTGATTGCCCAATCTCAAATCCGATCTATCCATATCCAGTCCGGAGTCGAATTTGACGATGTCAAGGCAAGCTTAGTCTTTGTAACTAACGGCGGGCTGGACGTGTGATTAAGTATTTTAAACTAAGAGGAGGCGAGTAAAAGGGTGGGCGTAAGGCGTAACGAACTGGTCCTTTCTTGGCAGGTTCAAGCCAATTGACTGCGGTCAGCCCCTCTGCTTCATGATGGCCCGGAGCCCCGGCCGGACTGGTCACTCGGCCGCATGAGCTCCTCCTGTCTCAGAGCTCGGAACAGCACAGCGATCAATGAGCATGGCAGGCGTTCCTGACGGATGCGTTACACAGCTTGGAGCAAGAAAGATCTGCAGCTGCATCCAACAAGATATGCGCATTCTTGCAGCCTCTGAAACTCAAGGACTTGAGAGCACTTCGCGATTAAGAGCTGCGCACCTTGTTGATGAATTGATTTTGATCTGTCACTTTCCTGCATGCTGGACGAGCCACAGCACGACAACAGGTAGCCAAGGCTTGGTCTGCGCGGGTTTCTTGAAGGTGTGCATGCGGAATTTTGATTACTGGGAACGATTCTTGCAGCTTTCAGGCATCACAAGCATTTGATTAAAGATTCTCGATGGAACGAGTTCACGGAGTATAGGTTTGAGGAAGTCGAGAGAGGAGTTCTTTGTGGAAGCAAAGGCCGGGAATTCCGAGCTGTAGGTAACGGTGATATAGATACCAAGTATTGATTGACCTACAACAATGTTCTGGCTCCGGCGAGTGATCCATGGAACAGACTGGCTTTCAGCGCTCCGGACAGTGTACGAAAACCGTGTGCAACGATCAATCTTTTCCAGGAATTGGTTTTGATCTATCGGGACGGGGTAGGCGGAAGGAAAGAGGGAAATTGGCGGGCTTGGTGGAGCACGACTAGTCCATGGGGCTGAAGCGTCAAAGCTCTTTCTCGGCGCGCCTTATGCGGATGCTGGTTGTCCCTTCGATGTTTCTCGTGATCGCAGTTTGTGTTTGGAGTGTCTTGATTATTGCCCCGCTCTCGTTACCGTGCGGGGAATCATGTTATACCTTGTTAGATATGCTTGCCATCAACCCTGCTCTTCAAGTGGACCCAGATGCTGTGCACATTGCCGGAAATTCTCTGGCGATCGATCTTGAGACAGGTTCTGTCGAGCAGCCTCTGGATTCTTGGCCAGTGGGAAACGTGCAGGGCATGCATCACGCCTTCAACCTTGTTGGAGATGTCAATCTCCTGACTTCCTCTTCGTTCGAGGATTCGGAGAAAGAGAAAGCTTCGTATTTGAGTGGGAGTATGGGATTATTGCGCTCGCAAACATATCGGTCGGCCAGAGCACCAGAGGGAAGACAGAATGGGGAGCAAGGAAGCAACAGGATGCCTGACGAGGAAAGCATTGTAAGAGATTCAAAGCTTCAGGCACGAAGCACTGGCAGGCCATCGGAAAACGAGGTGCTAGCAGGGGTGATGGCCGACATGGAAACGCTCCGAATTTCCGGAGCTCCTCTTACAGTCAAGCAGAATTCCACTGGTTCCGAATCTTGTGATGAGAGATACGTGTATGTCTACGATCTGCCGAGTAAGTTCAACGCGGATTTGGTTGCCAATTGCAGCACGATCATGCCCTGGCACAGTCTTTGCGCGTTCTTTTCAAATTCTGGAATGGGCAAGGTGAGGTATGATCAAGCTTTGGTACCTTCTGGCAGGTGGTTTGAGACTCTACAATACTCTCTGGAGGTTCTGTTTCATGCTAAACTTCTGCACTACAGGTGCCTGACTTCCGATCCAGCTTCTGCTTCTTTGTTCTACATCCCCTTCTATGCAGGGCTTGATGTCTTGCATTGGAACTTTGCCTCCAACACCACTACTCAACAGCGAGATCAACTGTCCCATGATCTGGTCCAGTGGCTGGAGACGCAGACGTGGTGGCATCGGAAAGGTGGGAGAGATCACGTCCTGGTGCTTGGCAAAATCACCTGGGATTTCAGAAGGGTGGACAACAAAACTACGTCCTGGGGCAGCTGCATGCTCAATCTTCCTCAGATGCAGAACCTAACAAAGCTCTTGATTGAACGGGACCCCTGGCATGTGAACGATATCGGAGTGCCTCATCCAACCTATTTCCACCCTTCCTCAGATGACGACATCCGGTTATGGCAGCAGCTTGCACTGAACAGTCCCAGAGACAGTTTTGTCAGCTTCGCGGGGATGCCAAGGCCTGGTGACCCCAACAACATCCGTACTCGGCTTATCCAACAGTGTGACGAGAAGAGGAATGCGAGTCTGTGTCGGGTATTGAAGTGCCACAAGCATCTCTGTCTTAAGCCGGAGGCCACAATGAAGCTCTTTCTGAATTCGCACTTCTGTATGCAACCAGGGGGGGACAGTCCCACCAGACGGTCTATCTTTGACTCCCTGATCGCTGGCTGTATTCCAGTCCTTTTTGATCCTTATTCTGCTTATGCTCAATATCCGTGGCACCTGCCCAAGGATTCTGATTCTTACTCAGTATATATTCCTCAGGAGGATGTGCGGAAGGGGATCGTGGATGTAGTGTCCATACTCCAACAGGTGCCGGAGTCCAAATTGGAACAAATGAGGAAAACCATTCTGCTTGAAATTATGCCTCATCTGCTGTATGCACAGCCGGGTGCAAAGCTTTCGGTATTTAACGATGCTTTTGATGTCAGCCTCCAAAACACCATGCACAGGGCTTATACTCGATCTTCAGATATGTAAATTATATCCAATATCAGTAGATAATCAAAGTGTGAGTCTAGTTTCCTATATGGTTGAACCCTATTACCAATTGTTTGTAGGTACCTATTGCAAGAATAGAGACTTGGCACAGTGTTCACACTAACATCATAATTTTTATGAACACTCAAATCAAAATCATAATTTTTAAGGAGTTAATAATGTAACAAGAACAGCTCTTTTTCCTATTTATTTTTGCTAGCTTAGGTTGAGGATAATAAAAGTGGCATTCTATACATAATTATGTACTTGAATATTATAAAAAGATTAAAATATTTAAAAAGTAGGAAAATAAATATTATAAAATAAATTAATAAGATCGAATTAGCCAACCAAGTGGATCCTTACCAAGGCAAACACTTACCATATTTTAGGTTGTTATAATTGGTAAAAACTATATAGATTATTTATATATTATTTTTTAACTTTATTTATCAATCTTACATAATTTGTCTCAACATAAATTCAATGATTATTTTAACAAATATCTTATAATATCTAAGTCATATATACCACTGATTAAGTGATGGCTTGACAGGTCCCTATTGGATAAGATCCGTGCTGGAATGATGAAAGCTAGTACTTCATATGTGGCAAAGCACTGGGCATAAAACCAATAGAGGGGGAGAATTTGGAGTCTGCATTCCGCTGAAAAACATATAATGCAAAGCACAATTACTATTACTCGTGCGATTACATACATGACCTTGGTGTACAAAAACCATCTCCGGAATTTGAGGCGAAAAAAGGCCGAAAAAGCACGAGAAAAACAATCCAAGGGCTGCAACGCGAAACAGTAGCAACCGAAAAGCCCGAAAGAGGTGTCCCCGTACAGCGCGCCCCACCCCCTACCCGTAACCCGTTTACGGATTGTTCCTCGCGTGACATACGTCGCGGGTTCGACTCTTGTGGGCGGAAACGGCCAAGTGGTGGCAGATGTACCAGGGCCCAGGTGGTCGCTTTTGAGAATAGGCTTCTACACCTCCACCCATAATGACGACGTCTTGGTTAGAGTCAAAGCGCGGCATCCAAGGCGCCGGGGATCGAAACTGACGGCACGTCCTCGTCAGGCAGCCCAGACAGCAATACATGCAGGAGCGGCCTCCCGATTCCAGGCCCGCCGGGGTTCGAATCCGGCTGTGTCCTCCCGGGTCGGAGGCCTTCATGCTAAATACACCATACAAAAATGCAAGACCTTTCCCCAAGGCGGCCTAAACATCGTAAAGCAGCCTGGACGGTGGACACCCTGGACATAACAGCACGTGTTGGAGGCAGATGCTCGCCACGAGCCGATCACCTTGGATCGGTGGCTGCAACAACATACAGGCATACAGATCGATGGCAGTCGGCCGAGATGGGCATGACTTGAGAAGCGGCTTTTTCGCTTCAATGGTCAAGGTTCCTCTGATGCGAGACAACCAGCCAGAGATTGTTCCAAAACAAGCACTTGGGAGAAAATAGCACATGAGAGAACAGGTGACTGTAAGATAATCACGTCAAAGACTTGCATGATGAGCCCATGGATGCAGGGAGATGAGGAAATAGACAAATGTCGGAGAACAAGCGGGGGATCTGAAGATTGGTGAAAAACGAGGGCAGGGAGCCTGGAGAAAATAGGCCCAGTTTGAGAGCGGAGGTGAACGATATTCGTCCGAACAGATCGGTCTGCATGACATGAAGGCTGTAATGTAAACCATAGTGGAGCAGAAATAGAAACAGCACAAACACGAGGTACGTAAAGAATGCCAAATCCGAGGCCCGCTTAGATTATTGTGACCCGGCAGTCCAGGAGCAATCCATGGAACAGACTGGCATCCCGCGCTCCATGACACCCGTCAGTCCAGACTGTGTAAAAAAACTATGTGCAACGATGGATCTCCGCCAGGAATTGGTTTCACTCTCTCAGAAAGCTGGAGGTTGGCGGAGGTGCTGGAGGACGGCACTTCCATGGGGCTGAAGCGTCAAAGCTCTTTCTCGGCTCGCCTTGTGCGGATGATGCTTGTCCCTTCAATCTTTCTGGTGATCACATTTTCCTTTTGGATAGTGTTGGTTATTGGCCCGCTCTCGTTACCGTGCGAGGAATCATGTTATACCTTGTTAGACATGTTCGCCACCAATCGTGCTCTTCAAGCGGACAGAGCTGCTGTCCGCATTGTTGGAAATCCTCTGTCGAGAGGTATCCTTGAGACAGGAAACGTGCAGGGGAATGGCATGCATCAAGGTCCTGACATTGTTGCACTAGGGGGGAGACGGAATGAGGAGCAAGGAAGCAACAGGACATCTCACGAGGAAGGCGATGCAAGAGATTCAAAGCTTCAGGCACGGGGCTCTAGCGAGCCATCGGAAGAGGTGGTGCTGGCAGCGGTGATGGCCGATATAGTGGAGAAGCTTCGCGTTTCCGGAGCTCCTCTTACGACTGTCAAGCGGAATTCCAGAGGTCCCGAGTCTTGTGATGGGAGATACGTGTATGTGTATGATCTGCCGAGCAAGTTCAATGCGGATTTGCTTGGCAACTGCAGCACGATCTTGTCCTGGTACAATCTCTGCGACTTCTTGTCAAATTCTGGAATGGGGAAAGTGAGGTATGATGAAGCTTTGCTACCTGCTGGGAGGTGGTTTGAGACTCACCAATACTCTCTGGAGGTTCTGTTTCACGCTAAGCTTCTGCACCACAGGTGCCTCACGTCCGATCCAGAAACGGCTTCCTTGTTCTACATCCCCTTCTATGCTGGGCTTGATGTTTTGCGTTGGATCTTTGCCTCTAACTCCACTACGCAACAGCTGGATCAACTGTCTCTTGATCTGGTCCAGTGGCTGGAGACGCAGCCATGGTGGCATCGGAAGGGAGGGAGAGACCACGTCCTTGTGCTTGGCAAAATCACCTGGGATTTCAGAAGGGTGGACAACAAACCTAAGCCCTACGGCAGCTCCTTGCTCAACCTTCCTCAGATGCAGAACCTAACAAAGCTCTTGATTGAACGGCAGCCCTGGGATGTGAACGATATCGGAGTGCCTCATCCAACATTTTTCCACCCTTCCTCAGATGATGACATCAGGTTATGGCAGCAGTATGCACTGAACAGTCCCAGAGGCAGTCTTATCAGCTTCGCGGGGATGCCTAGGCCAGCTGACCCTAACAGCATCCGTTCTCGGCTTATCCAACAGTGTGAAGGGTGTCAGCCTGTGCCGGGTTTTGAGGTGCCAGAAGCGTCTCTGCCTTAAGCCTGAGGCCACAATGAAGCTCCTTCTGAGCTCTCACTTCTGTATGCAACCAGGGGGAGACAGTCCCACCAGACGGTCCATCTTTGACTCTCTGATCGCTGGCTGTATTCCAGTCCTTTTTGATCCCCATTCTGCTTATGCTCAATGTCCGTGGCACCTGCCGAAGGATTCTGATTCTTACTCAGTATATATTCCTCAGGAGGATGTGCGGGAGGGAATCGTGAATGTAGTGTCCAGACTCCAGCAGTCCAAATTGGAACAAATGAGGAAAACCATTTTGTTTGAAATTTTGCCTCACCTGCTGTATACGGTACACAGCCTGGTGCGAAGCTTTCTGTATTTAAGGATGCTTTTGATGTCAGTCTCCAAAGCATGATCAATAGCAGGGTGTCATTTTGACCCCGTCCCAAGCTCGGTCCCGGTCCCGGCATGTGTTAAAAAAAACATGGGACCGGAGGCTCTTCAGGAGTCCGGTCCCCACCCTCGGTCCCCTATTACCCTCGGGGACCGAGGGTTCATAAAAGGTCCGGTTTAAAATTAGTAAATTACTTAATTTTATATCCAAAAAATTATATTTATTATGGACACATAGACATCTTATCATGGACGCAGTTTACAGTCTGCCGGCTAGGCAGTCTGCAGTCTTTTATATTATTATTTATAAATTATTTATTTAATATATATTATATTTAGTGACCAAGGGTCGCAAAAAGGCACGGTCCCTGCTTGGTCCGGGACCGAGCGTAGCCAGGCTAGGCGGTCCCGGGGACTGAGCTAGTACTCGGTCAAAATGACACCTTGATCAATAGGGCTTCTACTCGGTCCTCAAATTTGTAAATTATACTCAATGAAATTAGATTGTCTAGTGCGAGTCTCGTTTTCCACAAAATGAAGTAGTGCTTCATTTTTGACCGACAAAGACGGATAGACTAATCTCATAACAGAAGGGGTTCCATCGTGTCGTTCATTTTGACCGTTCATTCACACACTCCCGAGGCTAGAGGTTCACTCACCGAATGTGACCGGTTTCTCTTCCAAATCAGTCCTATGCATTCGAAAGACCCCAATATTTCCATGGACCGAAAATGGGACGGGCAAGTTATGAGACTATATATCTATTTTATATCAGAACGCTTGCTGAAGATTTCTCCCCCGGGGTTGTTTTGATTTATTTTCAAAATACCAAATTAAAAAAAACCTATTTTATATCGAGTTTCAGTAAGAACAATAATTTTTGAAGGTGAGGAAGAGAGTGATTAATATTATAAAATGAGAATAAAAAAATTCTTAGATCATAATTAGACTATTTTAATCTACAATAGCGCTATACTGGTTGAGAATACAATGTCATCCTAAGTGGACTTGAGTAGACTTTCTTTTTGTCGTTGAGAATAGAATGTCGTCCTTAGTGGACTTGAGTAGAATTTCTTTTTGTTTGGTTAGCTATGAAGACATATTAGTACATTAAAAGGGGTTTGGTTTGTTAGGGTAGGTGTACTTCATAGAATAACAAGTAGAGATGGGGGCAGCCTATGTACCATAAAATACTCAAGGAGGCCCTTAGGCTCTCAATGATAAGCAGCAACAAAGCTTGTGTCTAAAATCACCAATAGCGCCTATGTTATGGTGTTTAAGTTTGTTAGGTTAACCCCATGATAGTCAAACAGCTCAAAGTCAGACTTGTTGGGTAATTAGAGGATAATATGTTTTCTAAAAATTTGTTCAACCATTTTAAATAGTTCATTTTTAAGAAAACATTTTCAATAGTTTTGTTTCCTCCATAGCTCTCTCTACACATGATAGTTTTATTCTTAAAAGCTCCAAAAAGATATAATTTAAAATCTTGGTAAATTGAAAAAACTCTTAAGGCTGCTTTCTATGAAGCCCGAATATTTCGCGGTCAGTTTGCAACTTAAGTTTCTCGAGGAGACCATTTCACTTTCCATGGTATTGCAGCTTCGGTCGATTCCCGAAAAAGGTGGCTCATAGCCCGTCCAAGGTTACCTGCTTCGTGCGTGCGATACTACAACCTCGCGAGGGCGCGAGTGAAGATGGAGGATGACCATGTCCACAAGCGCCTGGCAATTGCCTCTTTTCTTGCATCAGCAATCGCTATGCCTGCTGCGCTGTGTCAAGTGAGATCTACATAAAAGACAGGTGCTTGGCTTGGTGGAGTCTCTTCAAAGAAGCAACATGGACGGCTGATTCAGAACGCTTCCGACGGTTTTTAAGAATGACTCCTCCCACTTTCACTTACGTGTGTAATCTAGTGGCTGAAGATCGGCCGGAAGACCCGGCAACTCTCGATTCAAATAGAGGCATTGGTTGATTTTCAAGTGGTGTCGCATTCGGTGGCCGAGGACACACTCAAGTCAATTGGAGAATTGTTCGGAATGGCTGACTCTACAGCATCAAAAATTGTCTGGCGAATTGTTCGGGCTATGATCAAGAGAGGAAGGCATCACATAAGTTGGCCTCAAGGCCCAGCATTGGCAACCACAAAGGCCGAATTTGAAAGGCATCAAGGATTGATAAATTGTTGTGGTGCAATCGATGTCACCCATGTGAAAATTGAGCTCATGACACGGGGAATGGCAACTGACTATTTTGATAGAAACCATGATTACAGTGTTTGCATTCAGGGGGTTGTCGATATGAACATGCGATTTTTGGATGTTTTGCGGGCTTCCTGTGTTACATCAATGATGCTAGAATTCTCAGCAATTCAGGCTTATACCGGAAAGTCATGGCAGGAGAAATCTTAAACGGGGACCATATTAGAGTCAACAACTTCGATGTTCGAGAGTTTATAGTGGGCGATGCAGGCTACCCATCGCTGCCTTGGTTATTGACACCCTTCCCAGGCAGGCATGTCTCTCCAGAGAAGGACTATTTCAATTTTAAGCATTCCTCTTCATGCATGGTGGTAGAACAGGCTTTTGGGAAACTTAAAGGAACATGGAGGCTGCTAAGCAGAAGCATTTGGAAACCAAATATGGACTCGTTATGGGCAATCTTAATGTGTTGTTATTACTTGCATAATGTCCTCATTGACAAGGGTGAAATGCTTGCAGCAGACAGTGATGAGTCTGGTCATGATGATGGTTATCGAACAATTCCTTGTAACAACATGAATGTGAATGGTGACAGGCTTCGCCAAAACATAGCCAGGTTCTTGTGGACTAGCAGACAACAACAGGATTGAACTCCTGAATTTTCTATGACAGTTTGTCTCCTAACTTGCTCAATGCATCTCCTGTTTTCATAAAAGCATGCACGAATCCCTCTCCAATTTGATTCTGTGATTGTATCAGGACACGATTGTGCTCTATGAGGTCATTGTGGACCCTCTCTTGAAATTCCATGTTCGCTTTATGCCTCTTCTCCTTGTTGATTTCCGTTGCGCTCAACTGATCAACAAAATCATTGGTCATGGCCACAAACAAGTCCTCTCCCTGCTTCGCAGTTAGAACTTCCTTTTCTTCCTAGCAGAATTCAAACCATCAGGCTGGATCATCGGATTCCATGCATGTTTAGACATCTGGTGAAGGAAGTCTTGATTGGTTGATCGACCATCCCCTGGTGATGCCTCTCTAGAAGAACCTAGAGTATCTGCAACATATGCATGAAGGTCGATAGGTTGAGCTGTACTTGTTGCTCCAATACAAACCTATGAGTCTGAAGACGGAAAAGGCAAAGCTACATCCTGGTGGCATGGTGCTGGTGTCACTCAATTGCTCCCAATCTGGAGCAATAGCCTGTGAGTCTGAATACCACAATTCGACGGCATTGAAAAGACTCTGGTCGAAGGTAGCTGGCAGTTTCTTTGCCTTCTTCTGCTCTGCCGTCATCTGCCAATATGTGTTCTGACCACTTAGTGGACGCCGGCAATGATCATTGATTTTTTTCCAGTCCTGAGACAAACTGTCCCATTTGCTTCGCGCTTGGCTGGCTGTGCACATTACACCGTTAGCCTTGCAATAGGTGACCACCTCTTCCCATCGTTCAAGGCCTTCTTATTTTTCTCCCTGCTGCCACCCAAGAGTCGAGCTTCGTGGTCAATCTTCTTGGCAGCCTGCAAGATATGAAGTTCCTGCAGTGTCCGCAACTTTCGAGGTGCCTTGAATGTCCGGTTCGTGGCAGGAATGTGGCTGGTGCTCGAAATTGTGGGCACAAGGCCTACACCAAGTTGTGAGATTGGGGAAGCATGGAAGCTGCCCAAATCCCGGCAACAAAGCTAAAGGCAAGGATGCTGAGCTTGTGGGACAATTAAGAACGAAGGTTGAAGTCGCAACGAAGGCTTGAGACTGATCTGCGTCTTCCGGACCCATCGATCTGCAACAGCCCTCCAAAATCTGCACCGAATGCAGGTATGCCGAGACCGACGAGTGCAATGGAAGTTTGCAATCCCCTCTAGAGATTGCAAGCGAATTGAGAAGGAAGCCCCTACACCTCTACCGGCAAAGGCCCGTAGCCTTGTGTGGAGTGGGAACTCGTGTCTAGAGACACCCTGAGGTCCACATTCACCCTCAATGTCATTGTAGGCCTAGGATTCGCTCCCAAGGGAATGGTTTGTGCCAAGAGACGCTAACTTCTATCACTATTGTTCTTTGGCTAATCCTGACTTACCTGCGGTCACTCCTCTTACCTATCACTCAACCCCTACTAGTACCCCCCGACTTGCCTAACTACCACTGATCTTATTCTACGACCACACGTCTTATTCTACAACCACGGTTCTTATTCTACCACCGTCGCTCCCGAGCTACCACCACGGTGGCTCTCACACCTACCGGGTTGCTCCGACCACCGAGGTGAGTCCCACTCCTAACCTGTAGATAGTATCAGTTAGTTCTAACCCTAGTTACTTAATCCTAGTTAGGGTTCACGAACCGTTGCGTGCTCCTTGAGCGTTAAGAACCTTTCTGCTGCTCTGAAACATAACATCTTTCAATACAATTTCAGTCTTCGTTACTCCATGAAATACCATTTTCATGGTATCAGAGCAGGAACTAATCGAGTAATTTCTTTTTAAGAAATGTCTCTTCTTATAAGAGCATTTTCTTTCCTTACAAGAAAATTTTATTTTACAATGCTTTTCATTCTTTTTAATTAGATTACAAAATGGAGCAACACTCAGATCCTTCATATAGACCTGAAAATCTTTCTTTCAAAACTAATATCTCAAGAAGAAATAACATGGATCTTCACTATGATTTTATTATTTTAGAAAGAAAAATGGATCTCATTCAGTCTAGAATCAATATTTTTATAGAACATATGGATTTATTTAATTATCATATTCGAAATTTAATCTATGATGTTAATACAGTCATCACATCAAACAGACCCTCTACCAAGTCTCAATCTTCTCAAACAGAAAAAGAATAGAAATTACGGTTCTTTATTTCTTAGCAAATTCTTTTTCTCTAAATGTTTCTTTAATATCTAATCTTGAAATTTACAGTACTTTCTTTCTTAAGATAACAATTCTTTCTTTATTTATTAGAAGTTATTTCTTACAAATCATGGCAACTTCTAATTCTCGTTCTTATAATATCGAAAAAGCATCGATTCTAATTGGCATACTTGATCTTTTTAAACTTGTATGCTACTCCAAAATTAGGCCTTTGGCACATAGTATCTGGAACTTGCTTGAAACTGCTGCGGTCATCTTGATGAAGGCTTGGATCACCTCGATGAATCTGCTCAAAGCGAAATTGTTCTCCATTTAGGAGATCGCCACATTACCAAAGTCAAGCGGCTTAACTACCTCTAAAGCTATTTGGGATAAGCTCTCTGGCTGTTTTCAAGAGGTGAGTTTAACAACTCAACTCTTACAGCAGGATAAACTTGCTGCTTTAAAGCTCAAGGAACGGGAATCTGCTATTGATTTCCTTTCAACATGGGAACAAGCCCTCGATGAGGCCCTCTCATCAGGCTTGGCAGTGGATGAAAATACGCAAGTAATGTACTTGCTTCGCTCCCTGCCCCCATCGTGGAGACCTTTTGTGTCCACAACTTCCGACAACCTGGCTAATCCTCTAACCCTTACATCGCTATTGGCAAAAATTAGGCATGAAGCTATTTTGCGGTGTCCATCTTTCGAGATATTAACACCACGAACCTCAGCCTATCGCTGGTCCTAACAAACCGAAATATAGGGCAAGGTTCCTTTCACACTGGAACTAGAAACAAACCACCTCCAAATAATCCGCTCATAAACACCTAGTTTGCCACTCAGAAGAAGAAGGGTCACATAGCCCCAGTTGTGCATAGCGAAAACAAGATAGAGCTAATGGCGTCGACCACCGACCACAAACCCTTCAACCGGGCTCTCAATCTGCGGCCCTTCTACATCTACCCCAATAACGCCGTCTTATCTGTTTACTGCACACTCTTCTATGTCGTTACCGGCTCCTCTCTTCGATTGGTGGCTCCTTGATAGTGGCTGCACGGAGGTATATGACTCCTCGAAGAGAATGGTTTCTCACATATCTCCCTCTGGAGAAGCAGAGACCTGTTCATATTGGTGACCTCCACCCTTCTGGGTATTGCTACGGGCACCGTACAAATCCAAATACAAGGCGTCACTGCCTATGTAAAAGATGTACTACATGTCCCTGGCCTTTCTCAAAGTCTGCTTTCTGCGTATCAGGCCACATCCAAGGTTGGCAACTCTATTATCTTTTCCCACCAAGGTTGCGAAGTTACATTGCGAGCCACTAATGGGCAAAGCTTCAAGCTTGTCTGTCGTGCTATGGGCAGTCTCTATCCCATAGCTCGTGGCCTTGCTCCTTCGACTGACGGCATATCAGAACCTTCCTCCTTCAGTCTAGCTATAAATCCCAACCTAAGTCATCAGACTAAATTGTGGCATTTGAGGCTCTCTCATCTTCACATTCGGGGCACACAAAATCACGAGAACAGCAGATGGTTGAAGGTTTACCTCCGTCGACTTGCCCATACCCTGGTTGCCTTACTGGTAAGCAACATAGCCAACCCTATCCTAGGTCCGCTCACACACCTCTAATGTACTTGAGGTTGTTCATGCCGACTTATGTGGTCCCATGCAGACTCCTTCCCTTGCAGGAAAATTGTACATCTTTGTCATTCTCGATGACTACAGTCACTTTACCACCCTCTACTTCCTTACTCACAAGTCAGAGGCATTCTTCAGTTTTAAAACCTTTCAAGCTTTAGCTGAAAATCAGACTGGTCAGCGCATTAAGATTTTTCGGTCAGACAATGCTAAGGAACTAACTTCCCTTGCCTTTGAAGCTCACTTGTTGGCCCATGGCATTCAACATCAGAAGATAGTGCCCTATGCACATCAGCAGTTGGGCAAGGCGGAGCGCCGAAATCGGTCCCTTATGGATGCTGTCCGCAGCTCCTTGGCCACAGCCCATCTTCCAAATTATTTATGGGCGGAATCTTTCTTTTCTGACTATTACGTGCAAAACCGCTACGACTGACTGCTCGCAAGACTCCGTATGAAGTATGGACAAGCTGCAAGCCCAATGTTAGCCACTTTCGCATTTTTGGCTGTGATGCCTATGCCCATGTTCCACCAGAATTACGGAAGAAATTGGATCCCCGGTCCACCAAACTGACCTTCATTGGCTACGGTGAATCTGATGGAGTTAAAGGCTATCGCTTGTTGAACAGACAGACTCGTCGGGTTATTCTTGCCCGCAATGTCATTTTTAATGAGCTGCCTCTCTTGACAGACTTCGCCGCTCCGCAAGATAATCCAGCCCCTGATTCACAGGCCTCTATGGAGACGTTTATCCATGATGGTGCTGCCTATGTACCTCCCTGTGGAGTGCCAAATCCGATGTCCGTACTCCTGGCGACTTGTCTTAGGCTTGTTTTGTTTTTTTGGGTGCATTCTTGTTAAGAGGGATAGGGAGGTTAGCCAATAAGGCGGTTTGGCGATTGCACTGGTGTGCAATCCTAGACCTAGGTCCGTCCGGGCGAGGTCTCTGAGTGGTCCGTCGGGCGACGAGTGGTCCGTCCGGGCGAGGTCCGGCGGAGTGGTCATTCGAGGTCGACGGAGGGTCTGTCCGGCGAGGTCCGACGGAGGGTCTGCCCGGCAGGTCCGGTCGGAGTGGTCTGCCCGGCAGGTCCGACGGAGTGGTCCGTCCGGCGAGGTCACGAGTGGTCCGTCCGGGCAGGTCCGACGGAGGGTCTGGTCGCGGTCCGGCAGTGGTCCGTCCGGCGAGGTCCGGAGTGGTCCGTCCGGGCGGTCCGGAGTGGTCCGTCGGGCGGTCAATAGTCCGTCCGGGCGGTCCGGAGGTGGTCGTCGGGCGGTCGGCGGTGGTCCGTCCGGGCGAGGTCCGGAGTGGTCCGTCCGGGTGGTTTAGTTTGGTGGGCATCGCTGGCATGGATCTCTTGTTTGGCGGGGCGGTGGTGCAAGAAGTCCGTGGGTGATGAGCTACGTCCGTGTTACCACGACCAGTTATGATACATACATAGGCGGGTTAGGTTAGGGTATGGGGAGTATAGGAAGGCTGGCGTCCAAGGCGGCGGACTATCCGAGTACCATCTTGGCTCGTGTGCTCTTGCCTTTCGGCTCGAGGAGGCGGAGTGAGTTCTGCGTCACCGTGATTAATTGGTGGTAGAGGATGTGTTTAGAGCTCGTGACGAGCTCCGCCAACACGCTTGATGGGTGCGAGGCCGGTCGGGGCACAGGCTCGGGAGGCGCTTGGGGGCGACTGCAGGCGGAAGCCATCCTTGGAGGCTTGGAGCAGAGGTGGGGATGCAGTGCGAAGCCACTTCTCCATGAGCGTGGGCCGGGGAAGGGCAAAAGGCTGGTGTGAATACATCGGCGTGTTGGTGTTGTGACTACTAAATGGGAATGGATAAGGGAGAAGGGTCACAGGCGTGTGTGTGTTGAGGTGGAGTTGTGGTGGACAGAGTTCGGGAGGCTGGGCGCTAAATCGTGGTGACGAAGCGTCGTTAAACTGTTCGGTGGTCTTGGAGCGGAGAGGCGGGGTTGTGGGAAGGTCCGTGGTACATCTTTGGACGAGTTGTGGAGGGCACACACTTAGGGTTGTGGAGCCGGACCCAACTGATGAAGTCCGCTCAGGCGATAGTGTGAGCTCGAGCGAGAATAAGCACGAGACCATTCCCTTGAGGAGCGGACCCTTCCTAGCGACACGGGATTGTGCGGCGGCAGTCAAGTCGCGCCACACTCCCGCACCCCATATTCCACCCCTCCCTCCACCTGCTGTCGTTACTCCTCCGACGACACCACCTGCAGGGTCCACCCCACCTCGGGCGTCCCCCTCCACTAGTACTCCGGGATTTCCCTCATCCACCCCCTCGCCCTATATTGTGTTATCTTCTCCTCAGATGGCTCGGCGTCCAATTCCTGGCAGACCTATGCAGCTATTGGGGGGAGAAGGATCGATTTAGATTGCCTGACTCTGAAGAAGTGTTACTAACCTTTGCACTGCGGGCTACATGGTCCACGATTACGACGTTCGACAAGAACAAATAAAGGAGTACCAGGTACACGTTTTGATGACCTAGAGTACTCCAAAGGACTTGTAGCTAATTCCGTCTCTATGATCAGTGACCCTCGTGCCGTGCGAGAAGCACTTAATGGTGACGAAGGCACTGAGTGGTGAGCTTCCATGGATCGAGAGTTCAACTCTCTCATTGCTAATGAAACTTGGACCCTCGTAGACCCTCCTCCCGGTAGAAGCATTGTGACCAGTAAATGGGTACTAAGGAAGAAGTATAATGCTGATGGGAGTCTTTCCAAGTACAAAGCTAGACTCGTTGCACGGGGTTTTACTCAAAAGGATGGCTTAGATTATCAAAAGGAAAGCACTTTCAGTCCAGTGGTCAAGCTTACCTCCTTGCGGGCCATGCTTGCTTTATCTGCCATGCACAACTTGCATGTACATCAAATGGATGTGCAAACAGCTTTTCTGAACGGTGTTCTTCGAGAGGAAATTTATTTATAACAACCGGAGGGCTATGTTAAACCTGAGGAAGCCCACAAAGTATATAAACTCCACAAGACCCTATACAGTTTAAAGTAGTCACCTCGTGGCTGGTACGAAAGATTTCAACTCCATTTGCTTAGTAAGGGCTTCGTCAAATCCCATGCAGATTCAAGTGTCTTCATAAGAAGACAAGGTAATTTTCACCTTATCTTGGGTCTCTACGTTGATGACCTTGTTCTTTGTTGCAACGATCTTAGTTTTCTTAACTTGATCAAAAGCGAACTCAGCAAGGAGTTTCTGATAACTGACAATGGCGTCCTCAAATTCCTCCTCGGCGTACAGGTTATCATTAACACCAATAGCATCAGTCTTCATCAAGAAAGATATGTAATAGACATGCTAGATAAGTATCAGATGCAGCATTGCAAACCTGTCGACACTCCCATGCAAACTGGTGAGAGATTACGTTCCTCTATGTCTCCAAGCACTCCTGCAGAAATAGAAGAAATGAAGGATATACCCTATAAAGGTGTTGTGGGCAGTATACAACACTTGGTTCAGAATACACGACTTGATGTTGCCTGTGCTTGTAATCACACTGCTCAATTTCAAACTTCACCTGGGAAGCCACATTGGGTGGCTGTGAAACGAATTCTTCGATATCTTCAGAAGACGAAAACTACAGGCATCACTTATACTGGTGGTGAGGGTGCCCAACACAAGCTTCTAGGATGGACAGACTCAGATTGGGCCGGTGATCCGGACACCAGAAAGTCCACATCAGGCTATGTTTTCACTCTCGCTGGAGGTGCTGTTAGTTGGAAGTGTAAAAAGCAAGCTTGTGTTGCTCAAAGCTCAGCAGAATCCGAGTATATTGCTGCACGGCCGCCGCCGTTTGGCTTGTTCAACTCCTACAAGATCTGCGTATCCTCATTCCAGCCTGTTGAAATTAAGTGTGACAATCAAGTCGCTATCTCTCTTTCTCGAGATCACGATTTCACGATCGCCTAAGCACATCCAATTGCGGTATCATTACTTACGAGAGAAGGTGGAATCTCAAGAGCTATTTCTCACTTATGTCCCGACGTCGTACCAAGCGGATATCCTTACCAAACCGTGTCGCTACTCGAGCACCGCTGCGAGCATCGGGCTTATCCTCTATATCTTGAGTGCGCTCACCTCCTAGGATTACGGGGTGTGTAGATAGTGTCAGTTAGTTCTAACCCTAGTTACTTAATCCCAGTTAGGGTTCACGAACCGTTGCGTGCTCCTTGAGCGTTAAGAACCTTTCTGCTGCTCTGAAACATAACATCTTTCAATACAATTTCAGTCTTCGTTACTTCATGAAATACCATTTTCATAACCCTAGCGACTTAGTTCTGACGCGCGGCGCCGTGATTTCCTGCCACGGGGCTATCCCCTGCACCGGATCAGACTTTATTTTGCACTCTACGTACACTTCACACATACACACTGGTTCCTAGAGACCGGGCTGGCACATATTGTGGCGTGACTTTCGCTGACGGTCAGCCGGGCGCGCACAATCTCGTGTCGTTGTAGTAAGGGGGTTCGTTCCCAAGAGAATGATAGGCTCCGTTTGCCACGTTTCAATCGTTTCTCACCTCACGTAGTACCCGTTTCAGACTCAACCCACACATTCATCGTTTTACGACTAACTACCTGTGAACGCCACCGACAGCCCCTGGAAAACGCTTAAGGACCCGTTTCACAGTATCATTCAAGTTTGTCCTGCTTCAGTCCGCTCCTCTCACCATTCACACTACACTCATCGTCCTTGGAGAAATCGCGGGTGGTCGGCATGTCCGGACCTCCTCCGCCGCCTCGCCAGCCTCCGTCCGGCTCTACATGCCCTCCCGAGTCCTCCTCGGCTCACATGCTCTGGGGCCCGTCTGAGCGTGCCGCTTGGGACGAGCAAGGGTCCTTGATCGCTCTTCCCCGCACACACCACCACACGCTAGGTCCGCTACCAGACCTCGATAAGTCTCCCGGGCTCCACCGCCAAAGGACTCAGACTCACGTTAGCAAGAAGGCGCACAAGGGCCTGCAAGGAAACGCGGCATCAACACCAAGAGAAAGATACTTTACTAGAGCAACCTCAGCCCTCTTATACTACGCCCAAGGTCGGCGTCTTTATTACACCCCTATTCTGAGCTGATGGCCAGCTCAGTGCGCCCTAATCGGCCGCCTACTATTTCCCCTTATTCCGCCTATCTACGCCGTCGGTGGTGGGGCTGGGGTTGCTCCTGATTCCGCCTTGGCGCTGGCGGCCCAAGCCCTAGCCCTGACAACTGCGGCGCACCCAATCGGATGATCCGCGAGGCGGGGCCCCTACCCCTCCTCGGACTCCGTCAGCCGAAAGCACACGCGGCCATGGGACGGCGTCACCACCAAGTCCTCCTCCCCATCTTTTCTTGTCTCGCTGGTGGGCCCTTGTACAGCGGGCCCTCTAAGAGATGGTTCTGTCAGGGCTGGTGGTTGGTGGCTCCCTTCTACTCCTTGAGTCTGGACCTCAGGGTCCAATCTCGACTCTGGAGTCCGGACCTCTAGGTCCGGTCTTCTCTCTGTGGTCCGGACCTCTGGGTCCGGTCTTCTTTCTGGAGTCCGAACCTCAAGGTCCGGACTCGCCTCTCGGGTCCGGTCTTCTAGGCCCATCCTTCCCCCTGGAGTCCGGACCTCAGGGTCCGGTCTCGTCACTAGAGTCTGGACCTCTGAGTCCAGACTTTCTTCAGGAGGCCGGACCTCGGGGTCCGGCCTTTCTTCAGGAGTCCGGACAAAGTCCGGACTCGCGAGCACCTGGGCTCGCCCCCCCGCTGGACTTATCAATGGCTCACCCACTGAGCCCTCCCGTGGTTCCAGGTTTCCCGGATGCGCCCCTTCTACGGCCTCCCCAGGGCCCTCCTCCCTTCCTTCCGTGCTGAGGTGCAGAGTGCTTACCTCCAGCTGACCTTCCTGCGTCCTGCTCCTCCTCCTCCGCTTCCCCGCCCCTGCTGTCACATCATCAAGCAGGCCTCCTAAGGTCCTGGGTCAGGCTGCCTCCGAGGCCTTCCTCCCTCGCTCCTCCTTCTGACCCGTCTGGAAGTCCGCCCACCGCCGAGGGTGGCGCAAGGCCTCCAGGCCTTGAGGAGCTCATGGGTAGTAGGCAAAGTCCAATCGATTTGTTGAATTGCCTCCACATGGGCCGGGCACCGGAACTCCCTCCTCCAGGTGCTCAGCGGTTGGGCGTGTTGTCCGGCCTTTGGATCGTCTCACGCCAGCTCGCCAACCCAAGCCGGGCAGACTCCTTGATGCCGCCAAGGCCTGACACTTCCAGCCTTTGCTGCTCGACGTCTCCTCCTCCCTTCGTGCTGTAGCTCCACGGTTCGCCATGGAGCTTTGCTTCCTCCGCCTCCGCAACGGACAAGCAACCTCCGCCTCCTCCTCCGAGCTCTCGTCCCTCCGTTCATCCTTACGGTCCGCCAATTCCCTTTCCAGGCGGGCCGGTATCTCCGCCCGTCTCCTAGCTTCCTCCAGCTCCTTCTTCAGCCTAGCAACGTCCAACTCCTTGGATCGCCGCCTATTCTCCTCCGTCTTCAAGCGGCTGGGCGCTCTATCTCTGCTAAAGTCTTGGATTCTCCCGTTGAGAATTCCGTGTTGCTCCGACGCGTCTTGGAGTTGCAGCTCCAGGGTGTCCTTGCTGCCTTCCAGCTCCTGCCGCCGCTCCTCTGCTTCCTGCGTTGGTTGGCGCCGTCTTCCGCCTTTTCGGTTCCCGCTGAGGCCGTCGGGGCTCAGCAGCTGCCGTTGTTGTTGGCTGCTGCCCTGCCGGAGCTGGAACCGCCAACTCCCGTCCTGTGGCCGCCTCTTCCTGCGCCAGCTGCTCCGGTGGGGGCACCAGGAGGAGAGAAGCGGGGGTGTCCTCCCACACTTCCCCTTTCCGGAGTGCTCGTTCCTCCTCACCCTCCTTCAGGAGGTTCGCGTGCCCCCACACATGGATCAAGAACGGCGGGCCGTGGGACTCTGAAGAAGGCGGACCTTGAGGTCCAGACTCGAAGAAGGCGGACCCGAGGTCCGGACTCTGAAGAAATTTGGACTCAGGTCCAGACTCTAGTGACGAGATTGGACCCTGAGGTCCAGACTCCAGAAAGAAGGCCGGATCCAGAGGTCCGGACTCCGGAGAGAAGACCGGACCTGGAAGTCCGGACTCCAGTGTCGAGACTGGACCTTGAGGTCCAGACTCGGGGAGCAGAGGGGAGTCACCAATCACCTGCCCTGACGGAAGCATCTCTTAGAGGGCCCATTGACAGGGCCACTGCAAGGGAGGAGGGAGAGGAGGACTTAGTGGTGACCGCCGTTGTCAGGCCGCCGCCGTGCTCGACCTGGAGTCTCGGGGAGGTAGGCACTCGCGGATCATCCGATTAGGTGCGCCGCGATTATCGGCTAGGCTTGGGCCGCCAGGCGGAACCCGAGCAACCCCAACCCCACCGACCGGCGGCGGATAGGCGGAATAAGGGAGATAATGGCGGCGGCCAAAGGCCAGGCTGCCACCGGCTCGAAATGGTGTAATAAAACGCCGACCTTAGGCGTAGTATAAGAGGGCCGAGGCTGCTCTAGTAAAAGTATCTTTCTCTTGGTGTTGATGGCTTCCTTGCAGACCCTTGCGTCTTCTTGCTAACGTGAGTCTGAGTCCTTTGCACCAGCGGAGAGACTTATCCGAGTCTGGTGACGGACCCTAACGTGGTGGTGTGTGCGGGGGCGAGCGGCCAGGACCCTTGCTGCGTCGAGGCGGCGCTAAGCGTTAGGCGGATGGAACATGTGAGCCGGAGGAACTCCGGGAGGGCGTGTAGAGCCCAGACGGAGAGGCCCGGTGAACGACGGAGGAGGTCCGTGTGGAGTGTAACCTTGTGTCCCGGGACACCGTGAGGTCCACATTTACCCTCAATGTCGTTGTAGTCTTGGGATTCGCTCCCAAGGGAATGATTTGTGCCAAGAGACGCTAACTTCTATCGTTACTGACCTTCACCTAAGTTAGGACTTTTCCTGCTATCCCTCCCCTCACCTATCTTTTCGTCTACTACTACCTCCCAACTTGTCTAACTACCACGGATCTTTCCACGACTCAAAACTTATTCCACGACCTGGTTCCGAGCTACTACCGCGGTGGCTCTCCCTAAGGGTAGTTTACTTCGACTACCGAGGCGGGTCCCACACCAAACCCTAGCGACTCATCTCGCGCCAGGCGCGCGGATCCCATCACGGGCGGCTACCTTCTCCCGGATCAGTTTATTACGCACCCCACACTCGTACTCATACACATCGATTCTTAGGGACCAACGTTCCCACAGATCCCTCTCAACCTTCACACACACACACAGGCCGCCTTCACACAGTGGAAGGAATGATATTTCCTCTTGTGCTCACCTTCACGAGCACCGTTTGGGATCCTCTACGATCACGCAATTTCCAGCATTAGTCGCTTAGTTAGTTCTCCTCCTCAACTTCTCCATTTGCCACCTCGCGCCAGCGTCTGGTGCTCGACCACTCTTTCTTCTCCTCCTCGATTCACTTCTTCCACTTTTCTCTCTCTTTCGACACGCCCTCAGGCTTTCATCCACACACACCACATACACTCTTAATTTCGGAACACAGCCAGCAGAAGGAAGGGTAAGGGGAGGAAGAATTCTCGGGCGTCACAGCAGGCGTTACGAGCAAGCTCCAGACCCGCCCCGCGCCAATCCTTCGATTTCCCCTCCTCGTCGGGCGCTCACTCACCTCCCCTCGCCGTGCAGCAAGCTCTCGACCACCCCTAGGGCGTCTCGCACCCCCTACCTCATCGGTCGGACGTCTCCAACCAGCCACAGGCGTGGGGATCTCAACGAATTATCTGCCGCAGGGGCTAGTCGCCCCTCTTATACATCGGTGGCGCCATGCCGATTTTTAGGTCCCAAGATGGCTATCATGAAGGGCGCACCCACAATTCGGGCGATCTTAGGTCGGTGCGGCATCCTAACCAAATCTATCCTTAGGATGCTATCACCTATCCACCTACGCTATCTGCGCGCCCTCCCTCGACTTGGCTGGCCGTCCTCCATCGCTGCGAGCCCTCACCCACGCCCGGCGGTCAGCAGTTTTCCCACAATACTTCCACCTCGCTATCACTGCTGGACGTCCTAATTTGAGGTGTACTATGCCCTGGAGCTTCCGCGTCTTCCGCTTGGCGCCTATTGCTGAGGATTATTACCGGTTCCTCGTCCACCCAAGCATGGACCTCCTCCTCACTTAACTCCTCCAAAGTCGCCTCCCCATAATAGGGGGCCAACCCCCACACTCGGGCGCAGTGGTAGAAGTATGCACTTCGAGTCCTCACTTGCGATGGGTAGGCCACAGTCCCTCCCCTCCTCCCGTGGCTACACCGTTGCTTGGCCCATGTCCTCGCGAGGTGCTTGGCACTCGCATCCTGTCGCTCCGCTCACAGCCGCTTGAGTTGGGCTCGCCAATGCGATGTGACTTCCGCTCTGCGGTGGTGGACTCCACGGCCGTCGTCTGAACAACCGGTAGGTGTTTGGCTACCGCGGTTCTGCTTCCTTCCTAGTTCCCACTACCCGATCGTGGTCTGCTACCTCGCTTCCCCTTTCCCTTATCCTTTCTGGCTCGGCCACGTGCCTCATCCGCTCCGTTTATGTTCACGACTTTGGACCTTCTCCACAGAGGCCGCCTCTTGCTCCTGGGCTCGCAACAGCTCTCCTGCATCTCCTGGTTCGTCTCATGGGCATCCTTAATTTGAGCCATGAGCGCTTCCTGCTGACTCGACATGGCCTGTAACTTCTCCTGAGCCCTGCACAAATCCTCCTGAATCTTGGCCCTTTTTTCCTCTAGGTCTCGCTTGTCTTCCTCCAGTTGCTTGCGCTTGGCCTCCCCTTCGTCAAACCTGGCCTTCACTACTTCCTCCCGTCGCCCTTGCACATTGAGCCATGTGAGAGCCAAGGCCGCTTGATCTAACAAATCCGCTTGGGCCGGATCGCCGATGTGGTCGGCTCACCGCAAATCCACTGTTGTGGCGGCGCCATCCCCTCGAGCACTTTCCTTCCCAGCAAGGTCGCACCCTCCTGGTCAGTGCATCCGCCACGGGAGTCCTTTGAAAATCTCCTCCCATCTTTGAGGAGGTCCGCTTCGAGGTCAGCCCTAATTCCTCCGGGGTTGGTTCGCCATCTGCATCGAGTCGACTGCCGGTCTTCCTCCGTCGCGCCTCTTCTTCCGCCACCTCAACTGCCGATTGGCCTTTACTTTTCGCTTGTATCGACTGGTGGCGTCCACTTCACCTTTTAGGCCGTTTGCCACCCGGTCTTCCTCTTCTTCTTTGGTGGAAATTTCCTTCTCTTCCTCAGGCGCCGTCGCCACGGACTCCCGGTATGTCAGTTCCTCGATTTCCTCCTTGGGCTCCTCCGCCTTCCACTTCACCTCCCTAACCGGCTTCCACATGTGAAGGGAGGCCACAATTTCTACCTCTGGCAGGCAGTTAGCATGCGCATAAAGATGGACCAGGAAAGGTGAAATTAGAGAGGGCCGAGGGGTAGGAGCAATCAGGTTCAACCTCTCTTCACACAATTTGTCGAAGAATCCCCAATCGATTTTCGCCCCTTACAACTTCATGGAGGAGCAATGACAGTGGTCGGACAAATAATCCTGCTTCTTGTCTTGTGAAACATGCCATCGGACCCATCAAGCTAGCTGTTGCCAAATTGCGTCGACCGGCCGTTGGGTTCCGATTCGCCTTAACGGTACTGCTGCTTCTTCTTTGTGCTCCTCTTCCGGGAAGGTTCCATCACCAGACCACCTGCCTCCTCCTTGCTGCGCCCATACACCCTTCTAACCAATTCCAGATCCCAATCCTGGGGCTTCGCTCTAATCCCTTCGCCCGATTGCTTGCCTTTCAGATGGCGGGCGCACTCCTGTACCAGTCCCAGGTTCACGTAATTCCAGCGCTTCTCCATGAAGCCCAGCCCCAGCTCCTTCACCAATTCCCCAGCTCGGACTTTCCAATGATCCATGTTTGGCCATTGGGCAAGCACAATCTCAGCTGTGACCTTGGGCGCCATCCCTCCACAGCAGTCTTCCGAGTCTCGCGCCTCAAATCAGCGACACTTCTGCGAATTTCCTGGCGGGGTCAGTCTCCAGGGTTCCTACCTCCTCTAGCTTCGCGACTCGCGATGTCACTGATGGAAGTTCGGAGCTCCTTCCCTTCATGGAGTCGCCCAGCGCCTCCTGCAGACGATGTCCGGGCAGCTCCTCGGACTCGGCGATCCGGCCGTCGCGCTCCGCCGCTTCGCTCCGTCCCGGCCCGTTGCGCTCCGTTATGCGAGCGGACTTCATCATTTCCTAGGGTTAAGTCCCCCAAGTTCCCCTACCCCTGTTCGGCTTCTACGACCGCTCGCTCTACTCCCCAATCCACAACCCCACACTCATTCAGCTACCGCTCACTTGGTTGACTCCAAACCTATAGACCATCACTCCCTACTTATACCAATCCCCTACCTCACATATATAGACCTTTAGTGGACATCCCAAGTCCATGGGCCAAGGAACATTGAGTTCCCGGACCCTTTATTATCTAATCTAATAAAAACAAAAAAAACCATAGGCCAAGGACGTTTCTCTTATAAATACCTTTGCCTACTGTCAACCTGACTTATTTTCACACCAAACTTGACCAAAAAACAAAAAAAACTACCTCAAGCACATTTCAGCAGGGGGTTTCCGAGTCTAAGTCGTTGGTCGGACCCATGACCCTTATTTTTCCAAAAGGATGCCCGAGTGTCGCAGAGATGTGGAGATTTTAGCGTGGTGATTTTAAATGATAATTAGGTAAGAGGACGGACTAGAAGTATGAGGAGGGCTAGAGATGAATGCAGATGTGACGACTCGCAGCGTTTGGCCTCACCGAGCACATTAGAATTAGTGTGTCTGCAGTAAGCACAGATTCATATAAGCACTTCCTCGACCAACAACCAAGCAAACAAATCTAATGCAGAATATAGGTGCAAACCCGGTAATAACGAGGAGTAGCTGCGCCGTGGCACACACTCTCCCACGAACAACACGCAAATTCCTCACATCGCTCTCGGGTCATAGCTTTGGCCTCCTCGCTTGCCTTGCATTGCATATCTAGAGGACAAGCTATGATATGAGCTTGTCCTCAATGGAAGGGTCTATATATACTAGACCCTTGCATCGGCATATTCCTAAGATATCCTATTGGCATCGGATATGCCGGAAATATCCTAAGAATACACTATAATATGCAAGGAATATGCCAAAGCATATTACTTGAGCTTATCCATAGCTATTGTATCCTAAGAATACACTATAATATGCAAGGAATATGCCAAAACATATTACTTGAGCTTATCCATAGCTATTGCTAACCATGTTTAATTAACACTAATCAATGCTTAATTAACATAAGCACATTAGATTAATTAACACTAATCACTTACTTAAAGATAAGTAATTAGATTAATTAATGCTAATCAAACACTAAACCCAAGTGCAGATTAGTATCCACGGCATGACGATGGACATCACGGGTAGATAGTAGCGGAAGCGATAAGCGTGTCGTTTAAGTGCAGAAGCAGTCGGAAGCAGTTGAAGCGCAAACGGGCCCATCATTCTCTTGGGAGCGGACTCCTTACTACAAGCGACACGGGATTGTGGGCGCCGGGCGGCGTCGGTGGCGCCCACGAGGCGAGAGGACTTGGTGGAGAAGTGGCATCTGGACATCTTCAACGCGGTGTGGACGTTCGACACCCTCACACTTATCGGGGAATGCAGGAAGATCTTGGCCGCCGCTAACAAGGAGGTCCGCTCCAAAAGCTTGAGGAGGACCTACAATTGAATGATGGAGTCTGAGGCGGTTTCCAACCCTTGATGGAATTGGGGTGTAGTTCGGGCCTCTCAAGGTGGGGAAGGTAGAAGCCGGCGGCGATCTTTCGCGACCGAGGGGCCGCGGCGGTCGTCAAATGGTGATGTCGGACTGTGGCTAGGCGGGTGAGGGCAGTGGCTAAGGTCATTGTCCATAGGAACATGCTCACCAAGGTGGATCACCTTGGTGATAATCTTTAGTGTTCTTGCCGCCCTCGGTAAGAACAGCAGGCCGATTGAGGCGTATTATCCTCGCCCGGATCAGTCAGGAGGCCAGGAAGCTACGGAGCGAGAAGCCACCTCCGTCAGCACTGTCCCCATTCCTCATTCATGTGTGGGGACACCTCAACCTCTAAAGGAGGGAGAGAGAGGCGCTTGAGAGGGTTGGCCTGCCCGAGGCTAGGCGGGAAAGGCGGCGCGCGAGGCGGAGGCCCGACCTCCTGAGGCCAAATGGGCGAGAGGACTTGGTGGAGGCATACGGACATCTTCAGCGGTGTGGACGTTCGACACCCTCACACTTATCGGGGAATAAGCAGGAAGATGCGGCCGCCGCTAACAGGAGGTCCGCTCCAAAAGCTTGAGGAGGACCCTACGAGGTGGACCGTGGAGGTCACGGTGATTTCCAAGCCCGATGTGGAAAGGGGTGTAGTGTCGGAGCCTCTCAGGTGAGGGGAAGGTAGAAGCGGCGGCGTCTTTGCGACCGAGGCGGCCGGTCGTCAAGCAGCGGTGGGCGATGTCGAGGACCTGGCAGCCATGAGGCGGTGGCTAAGGTCATTGTCCATAGGAACATGTACTCTGGGTGGATCACCTTGGTGATAATCTTTAGTGTTCTTGCCGCCCTATTGGGGCAAGCGGGCCGATTGAGGCGTATTATCCTCGCCGGATCGGTCGGGAGGCGAGCTGGCGAGAAGCCACCTCCGTCGTACTGTCCCCATTCCTCATTCATGTGTGGGGACACCTCAACCTCTAAAGGAGGGAGAGGCGGGCGCTTAGGAAGGGTTGGCGGCCTGACTGGGCGCAGGAAAGGCGGGCGCGAGAGGCAGGCCGACCTCCTAGGCCAAATGGGCAGAAGGGCCGATGATTGGGAGGGATTCGGACTCCATCCGGCTAGGCGGACCCCTCGCCGCCCGAGGTATGGGAGGATATCCTTGCCTCCCTCCTTGGTCCGGAGGCGGAGGTGCACTGCCGGACGGAGTACCTACGGGAAGGGGCTGGGCGGCGCACCCGGCCGGCAACCGCCATAGCCGCGGCCAGGCCAGACGAAGCAGTCGTCGAGGCGGAAGGTGGCTCCCACCAGCAGTGCCAAGGAGCATACGGTGCCTGCTACCCACGGGTGGCGGAGGAGGCATGGGAGGCGGAGGGGCGCCCGAGGCGAGGCCTTGGCGGCCACATCCGGGCCCGTCTTGTCTCCGGCAGAGAGGAAGCAGCGACTCCGGACTCCCTCGCCGCCACCAAGCCCAAAGCAGGCAGGCGGCGAAGGCTAGCCAAAGCGGCCAAGGAAGTGGAAGGCGGACAGGCACCCGGAGGTCTGAGGTCTGATCAGTCCGGAGGCAGTCCGGACTCACTCGGACCATGATCTGGGTCCTTAGCGGATAGGAGATGCCACCACAGCCGGACTTCTTGGGTGCCTCACCAGTAGCGGCCGTGGAAGAAACAGCGGAGTTTGGCTACCGTCATGGCGGTGTCTCACGATAGCTACGTCATGGAGATATGTGAAGGGAGATTCGACTTTCAACTCTTGGCGAGGTATGAGAAGGAGTTCCCGATCGAGAATCCCCTGGAATAACATGTTTCTCTCCCTGCATCTTAACGATTTATTTAACTTCACCTCCAAAGTACATTTTAACACATAAGTTACAGCTCTACACACACCTCGTACGAGTGGTGTCACAAGCTTTTACAAGTTACAGACATAACTAGTCAATAACATCACAAGTCATGTCAGCGGAAGGAAGGGAGACAAAGCCTCAAACAGTTGGGAGCTTGTTGCTAATTGATAAAAGGCTTTTTTTATCACTAAAACAAAACCTTAAACGGTATGCGGTACTAAAGATAATAATTTTATGCGAATCCGTTTCTATTCAGAATTGCCTCTTAGATAGGAAACTGTTGGAGCTGTTAGCTAAAACTAATCCAAGTGATGAGCGGTTGAGAAAGAGATACTATACAAAGAAGAGTTAACGTTGAATACGTATTCATAGTAATTTCTTAATTGGGAATCCTTTGTAGCATGTAAGAAGATGTAGAGACCAATTCAAGAAAATACCTATTCTATCACCGATTGAGAAATGAATACTATTAAAGGAAGAGCTCAAATTGAATATATGTTAGTAGTAATTTCTTATTTGAAATCCTCCATAGCATATAAGGAGTTGTGGGGTTAAGGAGCTTTACATTGAGAACTCTTCGAAAAAGAGAAGCCTCATAGTATGCTGGCACATTTTACCACGTAAAGATCAAGGAGTAGCTCTCACTGAAAAATTGGTTTGGGAGGCATCTTGGGAGGAGGTCGATTACTCGAAGACTTTGGAGTTGGTAGATTATTTGAAGGCTTAGAATACAACAAGGTTATTTGAGAATTACTGTGGCGTTTATGCTAGGATTACTGTGGACATAGCTATAATTGTTGTGGGTTATTGTTTTATTATTTTACTAACTACGCTCCTACCAATTTTTAAAGTAACAAAAGTAGGTGTTTATGTGCAATTGGTCACCACAATCAAAGTGAGAAAAATAATATTTTAATTTGTTTTGGACATGTGGGACAATCATGAAGCTCATGAAAAAACAATATTGAGTATCTAAAATTATTAATCACTAAAATCAATGAGATTCTTAATTATCTTTCTCTTTCATTTTATCACAGGTGTTAGGTACCAAGGTAGACATGGCCAACAAGTTAGTCCTCTTATTGCTGCTAATATTATGTAGCACGCTTGTTTTTGTCAGTGCGGGTAGGAGCATGCCTTCCATTAAATATGGTAAGCAATTAGTTTAGTTTTCTTGAGTGTTATTATATGCATGTTTAGATTAATATGTATTTAAGTTTTTATTATAAAATAAATTTTCATGTTATATGTCATAGGTCGGTCCCATACAGCTGTAATTTACGATCCAATGATGAAGATGACGGGGGAAATAAAGGACGACACAACTCCGGATGTGGATGATGACGTGCCTGATGTTAACGAGCCTTACGTTCCTTATGCTGATGAGCCAATGTCCTTAGATGCTCCTACACCATATGATGACAATGATTTCACTCCAGATGACAATAATAGTACCACACCCTTGAGCATAACAGATTTTGATGATTATCCTTCTGAGGATTTTGTGCCTTCTCCCCTAAATCATGAGTAGTATATCATATTTTGATGTCATTGATAGGAATTCCTACATTATTTTTTTAATTTGTATTTATGTTTGGATAATTTTATTGTATAATTAGCCTTGAGTTTATTAGATGATCCCACATGTAACAGAAGTCTTAGCTCATGAAAGTTATCACAAAATGATTTTTGAGCAAATTGCGTTAAAGATTCACCAAGGATATCATGAGTATACATGTGGGTGAGTTGTAAATCTAAGAACACTTGAGGGATGAAGTCACGGGTTTGAATATATTGCACTTATATATCAACCGTTTCATTTTCTTTCATAGATCGAATGTAAGGCGGTCACGTACAAGCCCCACCATATGTATTGCGTAGCTTGACTATGGAGGGGTGCTATAGTGCAGTAGTCAAGGCGATGCGGTGCTGTGATGAGTGAGTCGAGTAGATGCGAGGCCGATGCGGTGCTGTGATCTGAGGTGGTCAGTCAGGTGCAGGCCCGATACTGCAGAGGCCTCCTCTGCGGGCAGTAGTGGCCGTTACGTTATTGCCATTTCCTCTTTTTAGAGTAAATTCAATCAAGTGTACGGTGCTGCTAAATTTGATGAAATCTGCGCTGCCCTGAGGGTATGGAATGATGCTCATTTTCCGTTGTTGTGTGAATCGCAAAGTTTCGATTTTGCCCGGGCTGAAATACGATGAACGGCAGTGAGTGATGGAATGTGACTCTAACGATGGGTCGATCGTCGACCATCAGTTCACTTTTGTGTACGGGTGTCAACACTTTGAGAACAACCCGCTGGGATGTTAATTATGAAGAAGCTTGCAGGTTTGGATGCTTGAAAGGATGAGGAGTTGGGATGTGAATGCCCGTAAATATGCACGCTCCATTCCTCTTGTTTCCCTGCTAAGTTTGGAGACAAATTGGATTAGTATACGTGCTGATGGAGTCATCTCCTTGCAAAGCTTGAGGGTATGACAGAAGTGGTTGTCCAAAACAACTATTTTCAAAGAGATAAATGGTGTTGTTGTGCGAATGACAGGGTGAGTTTACAAGCCTCCCCCTTTTATGGTACTTCGGTGGCATGCTGTTGAATGTGCAACCCTCTAGTAGAGCAAGGTTAAAGGTTTGTCAGTAACAATGTTTGGCAAGTCTACGATTGCCCTAACAAAAAGCCGGGTTGAATGGCAGGACTATTGGAAGGTGAGATATTTCTTTAGAATCTTGCTATTATTGTAGTCAGCGCTAGGTACTCACTCATGGGTGTGAGCATGGTTAGGTGACCACTAATTTCGGAAATGGGCGAAACCGTCTCTAAGTGGTGTTTTGCATTACGTTCAGATTTCTTAACAATTGAAATTATGCCCATTTTGACCGATATTTTTAGGGCTATTCGTTTTTAACTTCATAGATATATTTAATTTTTTTTTGGAAAATTGATTTATTTGATATATTATTGGTTTAAGTCTTGCTATATATGCTAGGGACAATTTATTATACAAACTCGTAAGTGACCGGAGGCGGAAGCGGGGAGGCGGAAGCAGCGGGATGCTCGTTGACTTTTAAGGGTGATAATGAGGTTATCCACTTCCATCACCGTGCTCTAATGTTGAGACTCACAAGCATTGGATTTGTGCATGCATCACGCGAGCTGAGCTCAACAACGGCAGGCGTGAGGGGCGGTTGTCGACCATGTGGAGTCCCTACATGGGTTTTGCTAGAGCTATGTCGTGCGGGCAATAGGTGGTGTGTGGCGGTGATTGTGTGCGCAGGGTCGGAACCATTTCTTACGGCCGGTTGGTAGCTCGGTGGTGCAGGCGGTGGCGGTGGCTTTGTGCGAGGCGTTTGGGTCCGGGTCGTCGGCGACCTTTTCGTGGAACGTGGGCGTTGTGGTGCGGCAAGGCGGTGGTGTGGCGGCGAACTCAGGCCACCAGCTTGGTTTTCCTGGTGAGTCCCTATATGTCTTCTAGAGCTTTCGTCGCGGAATAGTAGGTGTGTGGCGGTGAGTCTGTGAGAACCGGAGAACGGTTTCTGGCCGGTTGGGAGCTCGGTGGTGCAGGCAATAGGCGGTGGGTTTGTGCGGAAGGCGTTTGGGTTCGCCGGCCGTGCGGCGATCCGCCTTCACCGAACGAGGAGTGCGGCCAAGCAGGGGGAGTGGTGCGGACAAAAGGCCCGTGAGGTGAAGGACACCATGTCACTAGCAGTAGGGTGAAGGCTCGGCGTGTGGCGGGAGCGGCTGGCGATACTTCCGGTGGTGTGGCGCCTCTGTGCAAGCAAGATGGGCGAGGCGCTAGGCGCCGGTGAAGCTAGGTTGGATAGGCGCAAAGGTGTCTGCTCTGCAAGGACACGACATTCTGAAAAATTCGGGGGAGCATTGGTGTTGGCACTACGGTGATATGGAATTGTCAACTACGGTGTGAATGTGAGATGTCTTTGAACTACGTTGGACTAAAGGAGGCTATTGGAGGTGAAGATGAGATCAAGAGGCATTTTGGGGATGTCACTAATGGGAACGATGGATACCTCTTGGGGATCACAGACCTACTGTCTGACATAGAGTGGACGCATGTTGATAGTCTTGTTGAGAAGCTGTATGGGCGGGCTCCCACGGCTGTTGCATCGCAAAGGGTGCCACGGTTTGTGGCACTTGGGTTCCTAATCGAGAAGAAGCTTGGCAAGCGTGTGAATTGGTTTGAGTACTATTTAGCTGTTGAGAAGAGGAAGCAGGATAAGGCAGATGCGATGGAGAAGAAATCACAGGTTGTGGAAGTCCCATCTGCAGAGAATACAAACGATTCTTCACAGCCTGTTGTGGTGGCAGGTGATGATGCAGGAGCGGAGGTTGATGTGGAAGAGTGTTCCACTCACAGCCGAGCGGAGCGAGCGACCACGAGGCGATCCTCGGCAATCTGGAGCTCTCCGAGTTGGGAAGAGGAAGCCTGAAGGCCATGAAGAACGGACCTCCGTGCAAAGAATGTAGAAGAGGCAAGAAGGGGACGAGTCTCCAATTGATTCTGCGGTGGCGGCGAGAAAAGTGACACTGGCCGGCTCGTGTCTTGAGCCATGGGCACCAAAGGTTGTCATGGATGAGGTCCTGGAAAAATTGTGCGAGTTGGAAGCTTGTCTGCGGAGGAGGTTGTTTGTCAAAAGATGGGAGGAGGCACTCTTGGATTTGGGCAACACCAAGGTCCAGCTTGCCGACATGGTCATGAATAGTGGAGGGCTTGGCGAGGTATTCGCGAGACTACTGCTGACATTGAAGTGCATGTGACAAAACTAAATATTCGAGGGTGTTTGACCCGGTTGAAGGAGAAAAAAGCGCGAGGAACAAGCTCCGGACACCACAGCTTCTCTTGAAAACATGAGGATGTTCTCCAGTAGCGTTCAACGGTGGGCACGAACATGGATCACTGCGTGGGTGTCGGCTCTCCACCTCGCGGGCGATCCGGCATATCGATCCTGCACGGCGACGACCGCGACCTCGCCCTTTGGGTCCGTCGGCACGGCAACCTCATGGAGAACGCGCCGCTCACGCTGATCCTGATGGGCCTGTGCGAGGCGCGCGGCTCCCCGCCGGACTGCACGCCATGGGCGCCGTTCTGGCGCTGGCGCGGATCAGCCACCGTCGGGCTCGACGCGACCCGCGTGCTGTCGCCGCTGCGCATCCTCGGCGGCGCGGGGACTCAACTTTCGCTGATCGGCGCGGTCGTATACCTCCTTTGGTCGCTACGCTGAATTTTCCCAAGGGGCGGCTGTCGATCGACGGCCGCCCCGTTCGTCATCGCCGGTTCCGACCGTCCGGACCTCGTCACGAAGGAGCATCCCTTGAGATACATGGCCTTGATCTATTCCGTTCCAGGCTCGTCGCCCGAATACGGCTCGCCTGAGTTCGGGCCGTTCATGGCGGCCTATCAGGCGGCCAACGAACGGTTCGCGCGGGACGGCGTCCTCGTCGCGGGCGACGCCCTGGAGGCCAGCTCCACGGCCACCACCGTCACCGTGCGCGACGGCCGCACTGAAACCCTGGACGGCCCCTTCGCCAGATCAAGGAACAGCTCGGCGGCTACTACATCTTCGAATGCGCCGACCTGGACGAGGCCATCCGCTACGCGGCGATGATCCCGACGGCCGCCTCCGGCGGTCGAGGTCCGGCCCATCCGGAACCTCTCGGCGCGCCCGTGAGCGTGGGCGCGACGGCGGAAACCCCGGTCTCCGACGAGATCGACGCCCTCGTCCGCCAGGACGGCGGCCGCCTGCTGTCGCGCCTGATCGCCCATCTGCGCGATTTCCAGCTGGCCGAGGACNCCCAGGCGAGGACGCCGCGGGCCGGGCCGCCCTCCGCACGCCACCCGTAGGGGCCTCCCGAGAGTGAAGGCTTAGCGGCGTACCGCCGGCCGCCCCTTTCTTGAAAAGTATAGGATGTTTTTCACGACCATCTGATTGCATGCAAGAATTGAAGGATGGAGGTCTTGTCGAAACTTCCCGAGGAGTTTCGCCATTTCATATTTGAGATCAATAATTGGAAGGGCTTGGAGAATGAGCAGCGGGCTTTAGCAGACAAGGACTTGCAAGAGGGACTCCACGCTTTTCAACGCTCCATCGGTCGTGTCCGCACTGCATCAAGGACGTAATGTTCTTGACATGCGTGTTATCTGCGGGAAGGAGATACACTTTGCTTGTCATGGACGCCCCGTGGCTTTGACATCGGTCCTATGGACAAGCGCATGGATTTTGGCCATGATATGCTGTAGTTTTGAAGAGAAGACCACCGAGGAGTTCAGCTTATCGTCCTTGCATGGAGTTGAAGAAGCCCACATACCGTGGAGTCTATGCGGAAATTGTGTGGAAGGAGGCATGGTGTCCTTCATTGAAATTCAAAATGCTGACAAGGTTAAGTTCTTGTACGATTGTTTTGCTGTCATATTTCATTTGGAGTTGGTCTGATTCTGTGCTTTTGGCAGATTTCGAACCCATCTACTAAAGATGCAAAAACAGCCACCAGTTTGAGCAACTTTACAGTTCCACATTTCAAAATTGATAATGCAGTGGCCCCTCAGTTGCAAGCTATTGTGCCAAGTGATTGTGATGAGATGTCTGAAGTACAACAGGACAGAAATGTGGCCATATTATCTCTGGATGTGGTATTGCACAATGGGACTAGGAATGGAAATTCAAGCAGTTTTGAACAGTGTCTTGCTCATATCTCCCAAGAACGGGAGTTGAAGTATGATAGACAGAAACAAGAAAGTGAGTTTCAACGGCAAAAAGATTTAGAGGCATTGATTGAAAGACAGAGGCAGAAAGCTGTTGAACTATGAGTGTCCAAGCAAAGAGAGAAAGTTCTTGAGATTCAGAGGCAAAAAAATATGGAAAGAAGACAAGAACACTTGAAGCATCAAGAAAAACTCAAACAGCAGCAGAAAGAGCAGCAAGAGATGAGAAGACTGCAGTGGCAAAGACAACAGAAGCAGAATGATAATGGGCCTCGAGAACTGCCCACTACCACCCACGAAAATCCGTTAGGATCAGTAAGTGATGGTATCATCCCTTAATTACTTTTAGTAGAGTGAAAACTAATGTTTGTGTTTTATTAGGTTGTGACCTTACAGGAAGATGATCAATTTCTTTGAAGCCCTCAACTTCGGCAACTTCTGTCCAACTATGATCATGTTGGACAAGTTGCGCCAATCAAACCAAGTGGACGTGAAAATTACATTTTTAATTTGTACAATTGTACAGTCAATTTTCCAAAATAAGGTGAGTGTCATTGCTTAAGTATCTTTAGTTATTTCCGAATATTTTTAGTGTGTCCCCTAGTTATATGCCTAATTTACATTTTCTATGTAGGTTTTAGTGTGGAAGTAGCGAGGATCAATTTATTCTGGTATTTACTCTGCATTATCTTAATTTGTATTTCATGCCATTTTGGATATAGAGGATACTCTGCAAAGAAAAGGTTTCTTTGTCGTTTTTTTGTATATCCTGGATCCGCATGAACATTATTTAACATAATATATTTTACTGCCAAATTTAGCGATTTTGGAGGGATTTCTAGAATGAGCTTCTATCTAGATGTACCTGGTATCTACCTCCTCCTCCCCGAAAAAAAATCAAGCGAGCGCGTCGAGGCCCCAGATGAGGCCGCGACTTTACGTATGCAAAGTCTGTCAAGGACATTTGAGCAGATGCAGTAGCGGTGACCTTCATAAGGTCTTGGGAATTGGCACAAGGGGTTTCACCTCGGAAGCATGCCAAGCTACGACAAAACATGGCTCGGTACTATTGGAAGGAGGACATAATGTATGTCCGTGATTCTTTGGGAGATAGAATCGTACCCAAACCGGAGGACCGGGTGAGACTCATCACCCAGGTGTATGAAGGCTTAGGGGATTTTGGTGCCAAGCGCACCTATAGCATGCTCTGGCCCACACACTTATGGGCAAGGATGTATGGAGATGTGGAGAGGTTGGTCACAAAATGTATAGTGTGCGATCGAGTGAAGGCAACACTACTAGGAAACGGGCCCTTTTACTACTGGCAGATTTGTAGAGAGAAGAGAGAGTCCGGGGTCCATTCGTTTTACTACAAATGTTTAGGGACCACGGACTATTTTTTAGTATAGCCCATGCCTTTACAACATGACCTACAGGATTTTACTACGAGCCGTATTCCGAAGCGGGGGTTTCTGATGATGTGGCACACACCTTGGGCGTTTACTACGGGGCATGGCGAGAGTTACTACAGTCCTGTAATTACATAGGGGTTTATAACAACGATGTGTGACAATACAACGCTGGTTGGTGGCTTTACAACGATACCCATTACAACTCATTTGATCATATTACAATGGAGCCGGGTTTACTACGACACGTGCTGGTTTACAATGGTAGGTTTAACAACGAGAGAATACGGACATTACAACAAGAACGGGTTTACAATGCGAGCCCACTGTTTACAACACCGTAGTTTATAGGGACAACGACTTTACAACGATTCGCGAGACTTAACAATCTGACCATGATGTATTTACAGGCATATTCACTGGGGTTAGGTTTAGATGTCGCCAATTCATATTGGAGGGTTTCAGGGCAAGGGTTTCCACAATAGGGCAGTTTAATGACAAAATATATGTAGGGGGCACATTTTAACCTCCGGCTCATACACGCCAACATACGGCTCATGTTCAACCATTAAAAAACAAAACATGGCATCATACCACATGCAAACCCCTACCCTAGACCCGTTGTCTATGTCCATGGGCACATACGGCACTAATGCTCTACACGAATCCGAAGGCGGTGCGGTCCTCGCTATGGGCGTGTGAATGCCATCGTCCTTCACACGCCTATCCTGCCTCTTCGATGCCCAAGGCTTTTCCAGCCGCCAGAGAAGCTGGTAGGCCTTGAAATCCACCACCTCCCATGGGCCAGCCTCACCCTCCGACACACTTGTCCGCCTTTCAAACATCTCCACCTCCGTCTTCACACGCTCAAGCTTATCGCGGTGCTTGTGGATCAAAGCCATCAGGCGCCAGAGAAAGGGGTGCGAGAGGGAGCCCGGCCTATCGATGAGGGCTGTAAATTCATGCTGGTCGTTCTCGTAATGTGGAGGGTATCCAGGGATGTTGGCCCCAATTACGTGAGCCATGGTCCTCCTGTTAATCGCAACCCGACCCTACACATTACATGCCAAAACGAATATAAGCTGTGGTGGCCGCAACAAGTGACAACAAAGTGGCAACAAGCAAACTCCCAAACTCAGACCTGGGCAGCCAATTGGGAGCACAGTGCCCGAGAAGACGTGCCCCAAATTCCACACCTGCCGTGAACTCAAATCGCAAGAGAGACAAAGGAATGCTTGGAAAAGAGGGGGTCGATGCATCCTTCTTATGGGAAACGGTTTACCATTGGGATAGTGCCACGTGTCCGAGAACTCCAAGCGTGACAACAAGTTCCGGCCATGGCGTGCTCAAAGTCATGTGCAATTGGAACAGAAGGCATCGCGCATGCAAGAGGACGCACTCGAGTGGTCAAGCGGTGTGTTGTGTGGTCAAAGAAAATCCCAAGGAGTGGATATACCCGGTCAGGATACGGAGATTCCGTGGCCTTTGGGATCGTGTTGAAAAGCCTTGCCTTCGGAATGAGGTTCTCCTTGGGTCTCGGCGGCCTTTTAGGGTTTACAGTAACTAGGCTTAAAGTTGAAGAGTTTAGGGTTCAAACCCCATGGTTTCCTTGGACTTCGTAACCACCAGTTTGTTTAACCCTAACGCTAGTTACCATAACCCAAGGACAAATAATTGTATTAATAGATAATATAGCCCCATATTATTAATGGATAATAAGATTTTTTCCAACGCGACCCCATTATGGTTTAGAGTTCAAACCCCGTGGTTTCCTTGGACTTCGGAACCACCGGTTTGAACTAACTCTAACGCTAGTTACCAAAACCCAAGGACAAATACGTGTATTAATAGGTAATATACCAGCATGTTATTAATGGATATTAGAAGTGGATTTCCGAGACCCCATTAGGGTTAGCATGTAACCGTGTTAGTTTGGATTCACTCCCGCCAGAATCACGCCAGAGATCACAAGGAGTTTACGTTCAAAACCATGAGCTAGGCTTTGCCACCTTCTTACGCGCTCTCGATTTCCACCGGACTTTACAACTTGAGGGAGCAAGGCCAGCAGGGAAGACACATCAGTGCGTAGCTTGGCAGACGTGGTGGGAGCCTAGGTTAGGGCAAGGTATGTTCATCTCCATGTGTTTCCATTCCATCACTCTACGACTGCAGCTTGTGCATGTTGTGCTTCCATAGCTCCTGTTAATCGCAACCAACGATGTGTCCAGATGCCTAAGCTGAAGAAAATAGAGTTGAGGGCTGAGACGGACTTGGAGACACGTCGTGTGGCGACCGCTGCATTCGTCGCTGGAGATGCTGCAGTTGAAGCCACAGTTGAAGGACACTCTAGGCTGGACACAAAGTTGGTTGGGCTTGACAGGAACATGGCGGTGGCTGCAAAGATTCTGGGTGACGCGCCTCAGTTGCTTGAAAGGGAAGTGGCGCACCGTAAAAAAAACAAAGATCAAGTCTGCGCTCGAGGAGGACATGGAGGATGGCTTCGAGTTTTCTAGCACACTTCCGGTTTCAGGGCGTGGTAGAGGACGACACGGATGCGGCAGGGCAGCTTCACATCAAAAGCACGGGTATGCATGCTGGTGGGGCTTGGAGCGGATGGCGTTGGAAGGGGAGCGGACGTTCGTAAGTGCTCAACAAAGCGAGGTAGGCAGGCATCGCAACCTTAGCCCCCAGCTTTTCCGAAAACGCGCGCTGCAAAAACGAGGGCTCGAGAACAAGCTGGGGTTTCATTTACAGGTGAGGAATCGGAGGTACAGCCAGTTTTCATGGACTCATCCTCAGACAGATTTCAGCTCCAGGGTTTTGGCACAGCGGATGAACTTTTGAAGGAGGCTGCTATGGAAGACATCCCAAGGGGTTGTTTAAACGCGGGTTAGGCCACATGCCATCTCGGGTGTTTGCAGCTGCAGGGGCCATTTCGGATGTAGGGGGAACCCAAATTTGCCCCCTGCTTGAAGGGGTAACCCTTGCAGGAAATCATAGTCAATTAGTTGCAGGTGTTGAGAGCCCTGTCTCCAACCCTCAGGCTCCTAATGTTGTTCAATCATTTACCAGTGTGCCTGATAGCCAGGGGAACGCTGTTGACATTTTAGATCTTGACAATGCTGCTGACAAGGAGGAGGAAGATCGTGTCAATGCTGGTAACAAGGAGGAGGACGATGCAGGTTGTGCCAAGTCCAGCCCGCAGACGGCTTCAAGAAGTCCCTTGCCAACAGTGGTGAAGGGTACTGCTAACAAACGGGTGGTTGCAAATGATGTAAACCCTGTTGGTATCCCATCTCTCGGTCTACCGGATGGTGATTTCTCAGAACCTCAACCTGAGCCTATTTCTCCTCATGTTGAGGAGTCCCCAAGAGAAATTCCAGAAAATTGTTTGGACTTGGATATGAAGGGCCCAAGGGGCCCTCAAAGGAAGCGAGACTGGGATCTTGAACATGAGGTCCTGGATAGCCATCTGCATGAATTTGGTGAGTTCCATCAGGCCAGTTGAAATCATGATTGCGTTATTTATGATGGGCTGATTTGTTCAGTCCTGTGGTGTTTTATTGTAGGATTCATCTTGAGAGACTCTCCATCATTCTTTCCCATGAAAGATAGAGCCTACTATGTGCTGAAGGCATTTTGCAATCTTTTAATCCATCCTTTTTGGGAGCAAAATGTTGCCACCTTGCAGCTTGTGGAATCAAGCATCCGGAAGACTATTTCAGGTCCTTGGACGTTTCATGGTGTTGTTCAACAGTTTTTAAGTCCTAACTTACGATTTTGGAGGAATAATGTAAGGAAGGAGGCTCGGCACTATTTGAAGGGTGAGAAGAAGTTCAAGACATACTTGCCAAAGAGCTTGAAGAGGGAATATTGGGAAGTATTCTTGAAAGAGGAACAGGCGAAGATTGACGGGTTTGTCAAACCCAGCCAACAGAAACTTGCTGCTCTGAAGAGGAGCACAAAGGTTGCTAGCAAGCCTTATAGCCACTATGGATTTGGAGGTCAACGATAGTTTGTGGACAGGTTCAAGGGTAGGTTTGGTAGGGACCCATCGTTGGAGGAGATCAGTGCTGTTGGGTCTAAGCCAGGACACTGGCTGAAGAAGCTACATGCATTTTGGAAGGCTAGCCAAACTGCAAGTCCTCCATTGGGGACTCAGAAGGATGTAGTAGGGAAGCTGGACAAGGCTGTGAATGTATGGAATCTTTTACATGAAGTAGAGTATGAGAGTGATGAAAAAGTCATGGAGGCAATTCTTCAGAAGAATGTTTTGGATGAAGGCTTCATGGTGTAGCATTTGCTTCCTCGAGCAGTGGCAAAGAAAGCAAAGAAATCCACGGTGAGAGTTTACACTCAGTACCTTATCCTTGTTCGTTGTGATTTACTAGTGCTCTGGTTAAGGTGGAAATTGTGTGACGCTTTGCTGGGGGACACTTTCTATTTTGCAGAGTTGGCTAAACTTGTGAACTGAGCATGCTCGAGACTGGAGGGTGGAGTGGAGAAATTTCCTTTGTTAGGTCTGTGGGAAGAAAGTGATTAGGCTGCCTGTATTGCATTTGTAGAGTTTCAGTTCAAACTAAACCAAATGACATTACTGCGGGCCCCTGGACTATTGTGTTTTGTTTTACTACGCCACTGAACTTTATAGCGAAATAAAACTTTACTACAAGCCAAGATTACAATGTATCAAACGTGCCCCTTGCTCAAAAACGGCCTACTGCTTTTACAATGTATCAAACGTGCTTCACTGCTCAAAACGGGCCTACTCTTTTACAAATTGAACTTTACAACGAAGGTGCACATTACAACGGAAGTGACCTTTACAATGGAGATGTACATTACAACGGATAATGTTGTAAAGAGTTTTACAACGCCAAGAGGGTTAGTTAACTGGGTTATCTAACTAAGGTTATATTGTATGAATCGAACCTTGGTTAGCCAACTTCGCTTAACAAGACTAGAGTAAACTAACCATGGTTGGAGTAACCCTAGTATTTAAACTGCGAAAAGTACTGTAGTAAAACGCTTTGTACAGTAAATATAGTAGAAGATGTTGTAAAGGCTAACCGGAGTATTGTGTACTAGGTTTAGGTACACCATACACATGTGCCCATACCGTATACGAATACACCGTATATGGCAGGAAGCCTTTTACTATGGACACAAACACAGTGTGCTTACTACGAGTGTTTTACTACAACCTTAGTAAAGTCATAGTAAAATCCGTAGTAATGTCCGTAGTAAAAGGGCCCGTTTCCTAGTAGTGCAAGGTTCACAGCCAATGATGTTGTGCTTCACTTTCTACCAATTTAAGGACTCTTCTATAGGTGGAGTGTAGATCTCATGCCAGACATGCCGGAGATGTGTACTAAAAGCATGTTATGCTAATGGTGGAGCATTTCAGTAAGTTGTGCGAGGTTGCCATCTTACCCAAGTGTGACTCTCAGCTTACCCAGTAAGACATTCTTGACTTCCATCCTTAGTCGGTATGGAGCATGTGCATAGGTTCTCACTGACCAGGGCAAAGAATTCCGTGGGGAATTCCAAGACTTGCTTGACAAGAGCTTGATTGATCATCTACGGACATCGAGAGATCATCCTCAAGCTTATGGACTTGCTAAACGCTTGGTGCAGACCTTCAAGTGAGCCTTGAGGAAGTATTGTCTCACGAATGACCCGAAGACATGGGACGAAGGAATGTCATACCTAGTCCAGGCTACAAGATGAGCAATCAAGTAGCCTTGAGCAACTATTCGCCATACTACTTATTGTATGGGCGACAACCATTTTTGCCAAACATGAAGCAAGCAATGCTACAAGCACCAATGGATTGGCGCAATTAGGATGACTGCCTACGAGACCTGGAAAGGCGGGCAGAGCTTTTCAGATGGACCATGCCCATGGTAATGGAGAACCTTGCCATGGCACAGCACAGGGATCAATTGCGCTATGCTTACATAAGAAGAGGGACATGGAAACCCAGGTGCACAAGTTCGAAGTTGAAGACTATACCACCGCCCGGGCTAACACCCTTGAGGTATCCACCACATACATCTTGCTTACAGCGAGTAAGAAAAGATGGAGTGCTTAAGCTTGAAGGATCCGATGGTCAAAGATGGAAGGATCATCACAGGAACTGTGCACCATGCCATGTACCCAATTTGGACCCTCAACTACGGCCTACAATATGGCGTCCACCCAAAGACTTGGAGTGTCACTGGCCCCATGGTTAAATTTTCTTATTCAAGATGGCAAGATAATTCATCAAACAATACAAAACGATTCAATGGGCATCCTCTTGGTCAATTTTGGCAAGATGTACATAAGTACATGCAACTTTCTGTTTGAACTGGAATGGGTGAATTAGAGTGAATTTACAAGTTATTTTGTATCACTTATATCTTAAAAAGTAAGTTTATAGTGAATTTTTCAAGTGATTGTAAATTACTTATAACTCAAAAAGTAATTCTAGAGTTTTGAGTTGAGACAATTCAATTCAATAAAAGTGGTCTCACACACACAACTCCCTATATGAAGTCTAGTGTGCCTTAACTTAGGGACGGCACCATGGGACACAACCATTACATCTTCCTACTCCGTAATATTTATTTGTTATGTCATGTTTAAATTTTGATGGGTTCCGTGGTTGGTTAGAGTTGAGTTGGTAGACAAGGTTAGTGTTGGTTTGAAATGAGGCATTGACAAAGTTGCGGTTTACTTGGTGGAGCTTGCATTCATGCTGTTTGACACTCCCACTTTGATAGAAGAGGCAAATTGCCGGCGTTTGCAAATGTATAGCCATAAAAGGGGGGCTAGGATCCTAGAAAATGACGTGCTCCCTTGACAGAAGAAGCACACTGGACCGATGAGTCGAACAGCAAACCATTGCAGCCATCTTATGAGGTGAGCAGCCAGCAAGAGGAAGGTGTCGCACGAGATAAACACTTGTATTCATATGAGCACTTTCTCAACAGGCAACCAAGCAAAACAAATCTAATTCGCAAGTATAGGTGCAAACCAATAATAATAGGAGAGAGTAGCTCGCACATCGTGGCATAAACACACTCTCCCCACTAGAACAACATGCAAATTTTTCACACATCGCTCTCGGAGTCATAGCTTTGGCCTCCTCACAACACTCTTGCATTGCATATCTAGAGGACAAGCTATAATCTAAGCTTGTCCTCTGTGAAAGGGTCTATATATACTAGCCCTTGGCATCAGCATAGCATCGGCATATTCCTAAGAAATCCTATTGGCATTAGCATATGCCAAAAATATCACAAGAATACACTATAATATGCAAGGAAGATGCTAAAGCATATTACTTGTGCTTATCCTCTTAGATATTGCTTACCATGTTTAATTAACACTAATCAATACTTAATTGACATTAGTGCTTTAGATAAATTAGTTACTTAAAGATAAAAATAAGTAATTAGATTAATTAATGCTAATAAAAAAACTAAACTCAAGTGCAAAGATTAGTGTCACATGGCATGACAAAAGCCGCAAGGAGCATATACTTGAGACTATTGAACATTCTGGATTAACATTCAATAGTTGTGGGTCCCATCCATAGTTACGACGATTTTGTATTTATGAAAAACTCATACGTTTTTTTCATCGTGAATAACTTGTATGTTTCCTACAACATACAAAAGGCTTTGGGTTTCTTTGCGCGTACATCCTAGCGGCATAATAAGTTGCAAATTAGACCCATTCCGTAATTTCTTTACATTTTCCGTTCAACATCACATTTTGTGTACTCTTGATCTTACTCACTTCGTTACTCATTATTGTCGGGCACTCTCGTTTTCGCGCACTCCCTTTCCCGCCCACTCTCATTCTGCAAGTTCGCAATATCAGGCCCATTTCGCAAGTTCGCAATATCATACCCTTGAAGGATACAGATGAGGAGGAGGCGGAGCAACAACTTGGTTCTTCTTTCACAGAGCATGATGACGATTTGGCTATGGCTTACAGAATGATGTCTTCGACCGTGGTGTTATTCTCATTTGGAATTTTGAGTAGGAATAGGGTTTCCTTGTTATATCAAGTACAATTATTGATGACTAAATTTGAGTATTTTATTTACTTATTTCATGGGATCCGTTATGTCATTTCACATATGTAAACGTATCTAAAATAAATATACGTAATAAAAATATCGTAAAATTCTATGAACGTTCTACATTTTGTATATACCACGTAACTATGGTGCCACCCGAACAACAAGAAATACAGTGATAAAACAGCCAATGCAGCCTTCTTGCTTACTCAGCATCCAAGTACATAATTGTATTATACGGCCTCGTCAATTCTAAACCTATTCTATAATGTTACTCTAAAACTACTCTGTACGTACATATTTTTACCATTTTGAGGCCCTACAAATTACCTACGGGTGACGCGTCGCCCGCCGGTAGATGCAGGAGGGTAGGTAACGCAAGGAAATCTCTCGACCTAGTTCAAAATAAATAGCGAGTGAGGCATAAAAGCCCCGGGGCTCAGTGGCGGTGTAGTTTTCCGCTTCTTGTCCTTCGCGCTTGCTCTTGCTAGTCGCTCGCCCTCGTCTCTCTTCCGCTCGCTCACCATGGCGTTCGTGGGCACGCAACAGAAGTGCAAGGCTTGCGAGAAAACTGTTTATCTTGTAGATCAGCTGACAGCCGATGGAGTCCTGTATCACAAGTCTTGCTTCAGATGCTATCATTGTAAGGGGACGCTCAAGGTAATAGCCGCTGTCAGATCTGCCCTTTGAGGGCTTCGGCTGTTGCCATGCTGGTTACTGTAAGTGCGTCCTGCCGGTTGAACTCACTACGTTGCTTGTTTCCGTGACAGCTTGGAAACTATGCTTCGCTCGAAGGAGTATTGTATTGCAAGCCCCATTTTGATCAGCTTTTCAAACTCACTGGAAGCTACGAGAAAAGCTTTGAGTTCTCCAAACCTGGAGCAGGATCTGAAAGTAGGGCGTCGTTTTTTATTGTTTCTTCGTTGGAGATAAAGTCAATGTCTTGGTCATCTGTTTGGCAGTGAGTTGCCTGCCTCTGGGATTTGCGGGTGATGGTCGGTTGATGGTTTTGCAGGTGGGTCTGTGAAATCTGCCTCGAAGTCCCTTGAGAGTGACGCTGTGATTATCTCTCCTCCACACACCTGTCTGTCCCTGCATAGATTGAAGGGTGCATGATTCGTTTTTCATTTTCGTTGCTTTTTGTTAGTTAGGTTGGAGACTCCGTCGTCACTGAAAGTCGTCCAACAGATTCTTTCTAGAAGGAAGCATTTCCAGCTGATACTTTTTGTTTTTGTGCTTATTGTTGGGCCATCGCTGCTGCAAGTCTATGAAAACACCTGGTTTTCAGCGTTTTAGTCTCTAACAGACTCATACGCGTTGTTGTCTTTGTCTTGTTTGTAGAGCAAGGCTCCATCAAAGGCTGCTCTTTTGTTCTCTGGCACCCAGGATAAATGTGTTTCCTGTGGAAAAACTGTGTATCCCCTGGAGAAGGTAGGCTCCTCTCTGTTGCCCGTGAGATTGTGGAGTGGGATCAACGTTACCTAGTTTATTGCAAGCCCTGTTAGAAGTGGATTCACTAGTGGCCCAGTTGAACATCCTCTGTAGAAAGCTTTCTTGGGGTTCCGTGAATGTCTGCAGGTTCGCGTTAACCTACTTGTTGTGACAGGTCAGTGTGGAAGGATTGTCTTATCACAAATCCTGTTTCAAGTGCTCGCATGGAGGTTGTGTAATCAGTCCTTCCAGTTATGCCGCCTTGGAAGGGAGGCTGTATTGCAAGCACCATTACTCACAGCTATTCAAAGAGAAGGGGAACTACAGTAAACTGGTGAAAACTCCACCGCTGAAGGCCGGTGTGGCCGGGCCAGATGGTTAAGCGCCTCGGTTCCTTGCGGCCACGTACCTCCGAGTGTCATTGTGCGTCGGTGGTCTATATGTAGGGAGCCCCTGATTGGTGCCGTAAGGAGTTGGACCTTGAGCTTTATGTGTAATACAGTGGTCGGTCCTAGCCTCGGCTCCTTGCTTGAGCTGTTTGCTGTTTCCCTCGACCCTATTGCTACCTACCCTGGTACACATCTCTGCGATCCCGTCCGGATCACCGGGATATTTCTGTTGGTTGGGTTGAATCATTCTAATTAATACAACTATGAACGGTTCGGAATTAAGATCCAGTGCTTTTGTGTTGGCAGGTACCTACACCCTAAGAAATTGGACGTGCAGGATAATAATTGTACGGTTTTTTTGGTCGAATAGACTAGGTGTCGGCTCGATTCTGCAATAGTGCATTATAATAAATTTCTTTGTCTGCTTCTACCAATGGGAATTTGGGGCATAGATTTGTTAGGGTTAGGGCCCTTTCCCATGAGCATGTAGAGTAAGATCGGCGATTCCGGAAGTTTGTTGGGGTTATCTTGGGTTTGAATGTGGAATAAGATAGGCAATTATGGAGGTTTGTTGGGGCATCTTGGATATGTATGTAGAGTAAGATAGGCGATTCCGAATAGGGTGGTTCTTCTTCTTCTTGCACCGGACATTCGTTTCCGGATGGATTAACCGGATGCTTCTCATATTTTACCAAGATTCTTAAGCGTTTAGACCCTTTCAAAGGCTTTGCAGTTGATGTAACTAAGTGGTGTGGAATGCAAAAGTTTGGGCAACCTGATTTTTGTGGAAGGAACGGAAAGAATCAAAGGTAAGAAGCTCCTTTTTGTGATATACTACTAATTTCTAGAATTTGTTTACCCAAAAAAGTCTAGAAAATGGTAGGTAGGATGTACCCGGAACGAGTAGGTCCGCATTTCAAGACGCGTTCCCGTGGGAGGTCTTTGTAGGAGCTGTCCGTAAGAAGTCCGGTAGGACGTGTGGTCCTTGGCCATTTCTAGCCTGCTGGTAGTCCTGGCATGCCCATAGGGTGGTCAATTCCTAGCCCCTTCAATACACGGGCCGAGTGCCTACAAGCACTCGCAAGTCTCCTAAGGGCCCAAATGCCTGCCGGCTCCTCTTGAAATCTCAGCCCTCATCACAGCGTGGGTCCCCTCGCAGTCGCCCCATCTGCTCTTCCTCCTAGCGCGGGTGAAGGCAGCATGGGCGCCGCCCGCGGGGCCTCGTGGTGCCTCTCCTTCCCCTTCCCTATCGCCAGGGCTGCCTACCGGGAAGCCGCCTCACCGCTTAGGGTCAGCTCCCCACCGCTGTAGTTCCGCCTACCTACCGTGGTGGTCGACCGCCGACCACGGTAGTCCGCCACCCACTGTAGGCTGCTCCCCTACCGCGGTAGTCTGCCTACCTACCGTGGTGTCGACCGCCGACCACGTAGTCCGCCACCCACTGTAGGCCTCCCCAATGGTGCCTGCCTCTTCCCAGGCACCCACGAAATGGTGGGGACTCCTCCCACCCTTGGGGTTGTCACCCCTTCTGTGGTAGTCCTCCTCTCATAGACTACCATCCGGCCTTCCCGGCCGGATCTCGCCTCTCCTTCCCTTGCTCTGTGGGGAAAGGCTCCCACTCCGGCAACCTGTTGCCTCTACTTCCTCCGCCCTTGGTCCTGGTGTGCTTGTGGAGGTCTGGCCTCCCATGGTCTTCCTTAGAGCGAAAGGCAAAGGCCGCTCTAAACTAGGCTGGAGGTGGATTATCTCCGAAGGATGCCAAGCATCCTCAAGCTCCTTGCTGGTTAGGAGCCCCTCCGTCTCCCACAAATGCACCAAATAGGTGCTGAGGTAGCATGGCCTTGGCCCTTCTTCATCCACCGAATTTGGCCTAAGGAGCTTCTCCCTGTGGTGTATGTAGGCCTCATACATGATTGTGCCCCAATCCGGCTTGGCTCCTCGAGAAATCTTCCACAAAAATTGGAGGGAGTTGGTGCCGAAATAAGAGGTCCGTTGATAGTTCACCAACCCCAACACAATTTTAGCAAAGAGCCTCCACTTTAGCTCCTTGATGCTGTCCGTCTTCCAGCCATTCTTGGCGTGGGCCTTCACTCCTCCGTCCATCATGTCCAGGACCTCGTGCGGAATCTTTGAGAGGGCAATCCTCTTCCCTCCATTGTTCGCTCGAGGAGAGCAATCCCTGAGCTCTCCTCCTCCGGTCTCCCATACACCTGGCGGATGCTCCGGACTGTCTAGCAGCGAGGATCAGTCCGAGCATTGCTCTCCGGCAATGCGGTAAGGGCTGCTTCCGATTGACAGAGGTTGATGTAGCACTCCTCAATCAATTCCAAATTGGTGTAGGCCCATTGACGGCCATACACCCATCCCAATTGGATGTTCCTCCTCTGCCCATTGCCTAAAATCCACCAGGTCTCAAGGATTGAGCTGCCCTGCAAAGCATGTAAACTGTGGCATTTCAAACTCATCTCCTCCTGGCGGCGCAGCCTCTGCTGCTGCCTTCTTTCCCTTTCCTCCTCGTGAGGAGGAGCCCTTGGCGGGCGGTTCCTTCCCCTTGCCTTTCCCTGCTCGAGGCATGGCGCGTTGTTACTCCCCAGGCGTTCACAAGGAAGGGAATTGCTTCCCAATTTCCAATGTTGGGGTTCCCAAACCTCACTTCCAGACACTCCTTTCCCTTGTTGCTGGCACGACACCCCACCTGAGACACAAGGCACGTTAGTCCTGGCTTGCACCGGCCCCTAGCTGCTGCCAATTGTCCTCTAGACCTCTCCTTTCAGGGCAAGGCGCCGCCGGCGGGTGGTCGCGGTGCTTCTCCTCTTGGTCTCACTTTCCTCAATCTCGCGCTGTCTTAGGTGCCCCAATCTCGCGCCTCGTGCCCTCGACAGCTTCCTCCCACACTCGCGATGCCCAACGGGCTCCTCCCACCTTCCTTCGGCAGCTCGGAGTGTTCGAAAAAGCTCCTCAGTGCTCCACTGCGCTCAGGCCTTCCTCTTCCTCGCTGCCCTCAAGGCCCACCCTGGGGCTTGCTCCTCCTCTTTCAACTCGCGCGCCTTCTTCCTTTCGTTCGCAGGTGGCGGCGACAGCGATGGCGATGGTAGCCTCCCTTTTCTCCTTCTTCCGCTTCCTCACGTCCCGCCTCCACCGTCATGAAGTGAAGGGGCGCCAAACCGCACTTTGCCCTCCCTGGATGTCTGCCACCTGGAGGCCCCTCAACCCTAGATTTGGGTTTCCATCCTAAAATTCCTAATCCTGCCTAAATTACCTATTCCCCTGTCCTACGGATAACCCCAAATTAATTACCTTCTAATTAATCCTATTTATCTATTCCCCTATTGGTGAGCATATATAGTGGATATCCCCCTATACTAATTTCCTTTCCTAGCCGAGATCTTGTCAGCCTACCGCGGTAGTCTGCCAGCCTCCCGTGGTAGTCTACGCTTCCTCTCAGCCTACCGGCGTAGTGTGACAGTTACGTGGTGGTAGTCTCACCCCACCGCCCCTCACGCCTGGTCGCTTTTGCCCCGTTTCTTTCCCTGGGATATCCCTCCTGCCTTTCTACCCATATCCTACAGCTCCGGATCCAAGGTTCTCAAAAAAATTCCCAACACGTCCCTCTTCAATCGTTTTTAGCAAAAAAAAATCAGGGTCGTTCTTCCTCTGGCTCTTTTGGGCTGGTTGCCCAAACTTTTGCATTCCACAGCCTACCTCCTCTCCCTTCCCCAACTGGAGTTGTGTCAATGATAGTGATCTTCTGTTGTAGTGTATGATCCGGAGTGGTGTCCATGATTGCCACCTTCTCCATCTTGTGCGAAGATCCATAATATGAGGGCAAGGCTGCTGGCTGCAAATCATCCTTGCATGATACATCGTCACCGGGCCCTCCATTGCCGTCATGGCCTCGTGACTCCGCACCGCAAGCGTAGGAGTAGGTTGGAGAAGCGCTCTGCATTTCGGTAGTAATTGGCACTTCGCAGCAACTGTCAAGCTTTTCTGAGAGTAAGGAGAGCTTCATACTATCCAGTTTGTCCCTCTGGGTTTGAACGTTAAAATACCCAAACATGATTATGGTGGCAGGTTTGACCCGTTATAGTAGCCGCCAATGTTAATTACCCAATGTTCGGCTTCAAATAAGTGGCTTTAAATGAAACCTAAACCTAACCTTTAAACCATAGTGAGTGAACCCGCGGTTAATTATTCAAGGGTTTATCTTCGCGGCGCACACAAGATTGTGGACTTCAAACAAGGGTTTTGTGTTTGGGTGTGCTGAAACTCCAGGTGTGGGCGAGGGCGACTTGTAGGGAAGAATTTGTGCTTGGAGGGCATGCAAGTTTGAGGGCAACAGTTGCTTGGATTGCGGACGTCCTTGGGGGCTTGTGTGCTTGGGAGGCTTGGCGACTTGCAAGGCGTTCAAATTGCAGGGCTTGAGTGTTGTTAGGCTTGGATTGTTGGAGGGCTGTGGTGATAGGAGGGCCCACGAATTGGAGAGCGCTAGACTTGTTGGGCTTTTGTGCTTTGAAGACTTTGTGCTTGCAGATCTTGGCAGCTTGGAGTGCGAGAATTTGGGGGTGCGACAAGCAGGAGCTGAGCGTGCACTTCTACAGGGATTGAGGCAAAGTCAATCGGCGATTCAAGCAGGCGTTTGAGGCCAGGTATGTGTGCGCTAGAGGCAAGGTGTGTGTGCGTTTGGGGCAAGGTGTGTGTGCGTTTGGGACAAGGTGTGTGCGCGTTTGAGGCAAGGTGTCTGTCCGTTTGAGGCAAGTTGTCCGTGCGTTTCAGGCATGGTGTGTGTGCATTTCATGTAAGGTGTGTGTCTGTTTAAGGTAGGTATTTGAGGCAGGCGTTTGTGGTAGGCGCTTGAGGCAGGAATTGAGGCAAGGTCTGTCCGCAAGGGGTGTGTGTGTTTGAGGCAAGGTTTGCGGGCCTATCGGGCAGGTTTTATTGGCATTCCAGACAGGTTTTGTGGGTGCGGGATCTCTCTTCAATATAGCATTTCACGGGGACCCGAAATAGCAGGTTTGTGGCACCTTGTCTTGGGTTGTTTTAGGTGTACAAGACACCTTCTATCTTGTCTTGTTTCGTGCTTGGTCTGTATTTGCCTCCTATTTTCTCTAATGCTTCATCTGTGCATCCATGGTTCATAGGCATGTCCATCCCACAGAGGCAAGTGCGTGCAAACCACGCCAACATTGTGGAACCTCAACCACACCCAAAACCTCCAAAACGCAAAAGGACAGAAGTGAATTTCGAAGCACGGACTTCCGGGAAACGGAGGAGTGCACTAGGAGGAGGTGCTGGGGGTGGTCATGACCCAACACAATCCAGACCTACAGCTGCTCTAAAGTCGACTCTGCCACCACAAGGTGCATCTGATGGGAAGAGTGGGCCTTCCCAAGGTGCATCACAGCGGAGGTCTAAGCAAAGCAAGGGAGCATCAGGGCTGCTGGATGACAGCATCTCAACATTGTTCAATGATCTCGGGAGAAGTTCTTTCAGAAGAGTTCAAATCACACGTCACCGGTCTTGAGTGCGCATCCCCAAGCGGCGATAAATCAAGAACTGCAGAGTGGACTGGGCGCACCTATGACAAGTGACAAGGTATGTGGACGAAGATGATCTGAGTTCTGTGAGGTGCCCAAGTCCAGAGCTAGGTGCTTTTAAGCCACTTGGGCGCGCACAAGTTTGCGCACTGGGGTTGAAGGAGCCTAGTGCGCAAACTTGTGCACGCACTGGGGCTCAATCGGACCCTAGTGCGCACACTGGGATGTTTCGGACAGCCCACTGCGCGCACTCGATGTCTCTAAACCCACACAGGCATATAATTGCGTAACGTTGTACGTGCCCTAGGGTTCGAACATGTTTGATGTCTTTGCTTATTGGATTCAAACTTGTATTTTTATTGCAGACATTCGGGACTATGCTGCATTTCTGCAAAAAGAAATAGTTCTGGGGTTGATGATGACCAAGATGGCCGAACAAGCATGTGAAAGTGATCCTCTTCGGGAAAGTGATGCACAAGCAAGGAAATGGCAGTTCGCAACCTCGACCAAAGCATCGTTATCAGCAGAAATGAACAGGGACAATTCTGATGAGGATTCAATGGAACAAGAAATAGAGAGGTACTTGCCAGCCGAGGGTAGAGATGTCCTAGAGGACGCTGATAGTGGAGATTATGAAGATCTAGAAACCACAAATGAAGATGTTGGAGAGGACGACATGCACCAGATATCGGCGGCAGGTGAAGATGATGACAATAAGAGAGAGGAGATACATAGTGAGGGGGGATCAAAACGATCGTCTAATGCACCCAAAATCACCAGACATTGGCAGATGCACAACACCTTCTACGTAGTCTAGACTCTAGGGTCAAAGAATCTGTGAAGGAGCGAGTCCGTGCACAACCAACTAATAAGGTCAGAGGAAAGAAGGGAGTACAAGACCTTGAATAGGATAAGGAGATAGATGCGGACCTTCTGGACGATGTTCCCATTTCACCTATAAGAATGATAATAAGAGTAAAGACCCTTCGTATAGGGTTTACCTATTGGGGTTACTCGCTTACTCATGGTTATTTATAGGGCTGCTTAGATGAAGGGTCGCGTAGGTGAAGTGGCTTAGAGCAATGAACATTTATATACAACTTTTGTCTTTATTTTATGATTATCAAGTAAAGTTCAGTCGATAGCAATTGCCTTGCTCTCTCCGCAAAATACACATGGTATCAGAGCATTGACATGGTCCGACAATCCCTCAAGCCATGATGCCTGGAAGAGGAGGTTCTCGTGCAAGGAGACGCCAACAGAACAGCAGGAGAAATCGCGGGAATCACCAGCGATTACAAAACAATCTGCCTGCTACTTTGGACAACGTCTTAGATCTCTACGAGGCCAAATACCCAGACATCTGGCTAAGACATTTTGTAGACACACATTCAGGTAGTGCTGCTGGTCATGCTAGAGCAGCTATTAGGCAGGAAGGGAATTCCAGAGTTCATTCCCTTTACCGTGCTCGTTGCCTTAGCAGACACCAGAACCCTGATTTGTTTTACAAGCCACCCTCTAATCGGATCTCTCTCGAATCCACCATCCCCAAAACCTCCAACAGAGTAGCTCCTCTTGTTCCTATAGCACACAATCCATTGCATGTACCTGTTAGAAATTAGGATAGGAATCAAGGGTGCTTCTCAAAAACAAGTCAGAATTTCGAGGAAAGGATCGAGGATACTCTCCAGAAGGTGCTGTCTAATCAATGCATATTGAGGGATGGAGTAGCCCAAGCCCAATTCACTCTTGGTCAAGAAACCTGCAGAATCAGCAGAGCGATTGCAAGGATTTTAGAATCACTCCAGGAGATGGATCTTGGTCAGGGCTTCTCATCGGAATCTTCTCTAGCCAGGAGAGATTCCATCTTGTGACCTTGCTTCCGCTGGTGGAGAGGGCAGGAGACACGAATCGACAGCAAAAGCAACAGTGACCTTTGGTGCAGACCTGAACAGGCGCAAAGCCATTGCTGCCCCCTTGCTAGTCTCGTGTCTTCTCGCATTTGATAGGCCCAACTAACCTGTCATTTTGCATGCTTGGGACATGTCAGTTAGAAACCCTAAAAAAAAAAAAAACTGAAACGTTGCATGAGAAGAAGCGTTGTCAACTCTTGACTGTGCACCTTTTTGCATCAAGAAGGTCGATGAGGGAGGAAGCCTGTTAGAGGTCAGATACTTTAATCTGCCCCTCCTCCCAGGCTGTCTCCCCCATCGAGCCCCCAGAACACAAATTGTTAATCCTCAGTGTTCTCATGAATATACAACAAACTAAGAGCAGCCACCAGCATTCTACCTTATCTGTTTTTATCACTCTGACCATAGAAAAGTAGTGATACCAGCAGAGTTCGCATGTCCAGGTTTGCCTTTGACGACAGTGAGCAAAGCAGTAGCGATCACTCTACCTCTTCAGAGGAGGACGAGGGTGAAGTAGATTTAGCGGCTTACCTTGCCTCTAGGTTCTGGCAGAATCCACCTGTCATACCCATACTGTCACATATTGTAAAGAAAATGACAACACCTTCCTTTACGTCTGACCTCAAGGAGAAAGATAGGTTTAATGGCACTAAATACCCTGTTTGGAGAGTGCGTATGAAAGCCATCTTGATCGCAAGAGGTTGCTGGAGTGTTGTTGGTGGATCTTTCACAGAACCAGACCCACAATAGGCTCTCAAGCTGACAAGGAGAGGTGGGCAGCTTGTAATGAGGTTGCAGTGGCAGTCCTCATCAACGGGCTTGACACAGTCCTTGTCCCTGATGTCGAATACCTGACCAAGGGAATTCAGATATGGAACCAACTTGAGAAGACATATCAAGTTACTAACATAATGACAAAGTGTGATGTTTGGCAAGAGTACTATGCGCTAAGAATGAAGGAAGGAGATAAGGTGGGCGTTTTTACCAGTAAATTCCGCCACCTTCGTGCTCAGCTCGCCTCTCTCAACTACAAGATTGAGGAGGAGCACATCGTGGTACAGCTGCTAAGCAGTTTTCCCGCTTCACTTCAACAATTCGTTAGCTCATACAATGGACCATTAAGCGCCTCAAATGCTACTGTCACTACCGGGAATGCAAGCACGCTGACTGTCGACTACATTGTAGCTGCCTTGCATCAAGAGGAACAAAGCAAGCTTTTCTCTACTGGTGGCTCCAAGGCCAAAGCAGAAAAAGTCATGGCGGCTAAGTTACAACCGAACAGACCAAAAGGCAAGACTCACTCGCCAAGACAGAGTGCATCTGGGCCATCAACCACCTCCAAGAAGTCTGGAAATTGTAATCAAAAGGAAGACCGCCATCGGGCTAGAGATCAGAAGAAAAAGGCAAAGTAACCCCAAAAAGAAAGTATCCACCAGTGTTGTTGTTAAGGATAAGAGCTCGAGTGATCCCTTGATGTCTCCAGACAACAGCAAAGGAACGGTTAGAATATACACGATATGTCTCTCAAATTCAATGCATGATAGGGACAGTTGGTACTTGGATTCAGGTGCGACTGCCCATATATGCAAGGACACACAAGGACCTGTTCTCGTGCCTGGACACATCTCATGTCTCTGACAAGGTGTTGTTGGGTGATGAGAAGAATGAGACAGGCCTTCGAATTGAAGGGCGGGGTAAATGCATCTTTAGGTTACATGATAAAACTGACCTGACTTTGGAAAATGTTTTGTATGTCCCAAGGATGGCCAAAAACCTCGTATCTTTGAGCCGGCTCATGAGCCTGAGAGCTTACAGTTTGTTTGCAGACAAGAGTTCCTGCTCTTTCTACACTACCGCTGTCCCACACAGGCTAGTGTTTAGAGGTATTCCTGACCGTGACCTGTACCGACTGGACGTTCACTGCAGGTCTGAACCTGTAACCATGTCCACTACCACAGGTCAGATGGATTCCAAACAGTTAGCTTCCCTATGGCATGCCAGGTGTGGAGTATCACATGTATCCTAACCCTTCTCTGAACTGTCAGGATGCATGAATTTTTTTGTTTTTGGTGTCTTAGTATAGCAGAATGCTTTGGAATCGTTCGGGTAAGGCCTTTTATACGGAAAGGGTCCTTGGCCCATGGTGATAATAATATTTTCTTGTCCTTGGGTTTTGACCCTGGTTAGGAAGGTTAGATATAGAGTCCTTGGGTTTTGGTGATTTTAGAAATAAGAAGGTGTCTATATATGCTAGGATGCCTACATTTTGCTGCTGCCAACAAGTGGGAGGTGGCTAGTTCCACCACGGTCGGAGATGGGGCGCATGCACTGTGGGGAGTTCACAACCCTAGTGGCGGAGCGGGGCTGCCAGTCAGTCGGAGCGCAACTGGAAGAAGAACACACCTGACATCGCGAGGTCGCGAATTTCCAGGAGCGAGCGCCGGGCGGAGCCGCACTGGGCGACGATGCAATCGCGCTCGCGCCAAATCACCGCTTTGCCGCAGTGCAGTGGCGCACGATCAAAGAGCGCGGCGATCGAGGAGGGAAACCACGCGCCGGGCGAATCGCGAAGGGGAAAGAGGCGCTGAGGCAGGAGGACCAGCGCGAAGAGGAGCGACAGGAGCGCGCGAGGGTGGTGCTTTTCCTCTCTGACCAGCGTCTGCAGGAGAGCCGAGGTTTTTTGAAGACGAAGGAGGAAGGGAGATGGCGCCTCGAGCCGCGGCAGAAATTCCCACCATACAGTGGCCCAACATGGACCACTGGAAGGTTAGAGCTGGCGATCTTGTGCAGGAACTGGGCCTAGATTTCATGGAGAAGAAATGGTGCTACGATAGCCCAACATTAGTGCAAGAGTGTGCCCGCCAACTGAGAACCAAAACGCAAGAGGGCGACGCGAGGAAGAGGCCGCAAAATTGGGATTTGGGGCTCTTCCGAGCCGTGTATGGGCGAGAAGAATCAGAAGATGGGAGCCTGGTGATTGAACCGCAGAGGAAGAAAACTCTGAAAGCTGCAGCAACCGCGCTCATGAAGCCTGGGGAAGTGAGAGTTAACAATGGATGGGTGACACGCCAGCTCGTGTCTGTGCAGCTGGTGGGTTGGCCAAGTGGATTTTGTGTTTCCTTCATAATCGAAAGTTAGATCACATGGCGGACCACTTCCTGGTCTTCCTTCATGAAGTGGTCAAGGGCACGCAGATCGATTGGGGAAGGATGATTTTTGAAAGAGCTTGTGAAGAGAAGGCGACTTTTCTCCCTCCCTCGGCCTTCCTTGATTTCACCCTTTTGATTCATGTGTTTGAGCATTCGGATGCCTAACGGAGTTGGAAGCCGGTTCCGCCTTCATAGCCGGAAACCGCCGAGAACTCAAGGTGGAGGAGGAGGAGTATAAGGAGGATCTGTGGAAGGATTCCAGCTTGGGAATGCGCCTCTAGAGGATTCGGATGAGGGTGGGAGGTTTCAAGGGCAAGAGGAAGAGGGTAGCGACGATCGAATGGGGGTCGGCCAAAAAGGGGAAAACAGAGAGGAGGAACCCAGCCACACCTAGGGTCACGAGGTCAAATCAGCAGGTCGGGTGAAGGAGGAGAAAATAAAAGGGAGACGGCAGTTGTCCCCCCTGCAGGGGATGAGTCGCCGCTAGGGAGGTTGAACGAATGAAGCAAAGTGCATCAACCCCTAGAGAGGAAGGTTAATTTCGGCACCGTGCCCGTGACGGAGCTCAAGGACATTTTTGGCGATATCTCATTAACCCACCAAGTGGAGGAGGAACCGAGGTGGGGAAGCCACCGGAGCGCAATGGCGAATTATTGTGGAAGGAATGGGCATGGAAGCCCAATTTGGGAGTCCCAGGCTCGCCACGCCATGGCTCGACTCAGCGGATCTTCGATCAGCCCATGGCTCTCACTTGGCTGAGTGTGCAGGGGCAACAAGAGAAGTTGCTCAAGGAGAAGTTGGAGGGCCCGGAGGGTGAGAACAAGGTGGCGAGGTCGCAGACGGAGTGCGAGGAGGCATTGTGCAAGGCATGTGAACAACAAGGCCATGACCACCCAACAGAGGCCCTAGTAAATCAAGTAAAAGGAGCGACGCCACGATTGAGGAGCTCCGAATGAGGTCTCATGAGTCCAAGAGTGTGGAGACGATGGCGCCCGGAGAAATTCAAGAAACTGGCGGAGAGATATAAGCGGAGAGAGATGAAGCTAGGGCCGAGTCAAGAGAGAGGCAAACCAAAGAAGGGCAGAGCAACCACCGCAGAGTCAAGCAACCACCGCAGAGTCAAGCAACCACTGGGGAAGCAACCACCACGGTGGCTAAACCGCCACCGCGGAGGGAGGAACCGAGGTGGGGAAGCCACAGAGCGCCGCAGGGGATACAACTCGGATTCCTAAGGCCCGTTCAGATTGTCCATGGGAGGAGAGGGTAAGGACCTCAGAAGGTAAAAGGACAGTCGCAAGGCCTGGATGAGGATGCTCATGTCCCCGCCGTCGCATGGTGAGCGTGCTCACTCTAAATGTGTATGTGGTTGTTGGGATGAGGGGGCGTAAACCATCGTGCAGACATCTTGATCGCCACGCTACGCTGGTTCTTCGAACGGAGCCGGGGCCTACCCCCAAGTGGTGATCGAGGAGATGAGCGCGAGGCCGAGCATGGAGGGAGGAGCACACGGTGGCTGTCCAAATGACGAGGAGCGAACAACAAGCATAGGGCCTATAGACGCGACGCCACGGAAAGACGCCAAGAAACCGCAGCAAGTGAGGTGGAGGTTTTGGGGAGAATCGCCGGATCGAGGCGCAAGGTGAGAGCGAGAGCGAGGGGAACCCCATCGGCAGTGGCTAGGCAAAGAATCATGACGCGCCTCGCGATTTTAGAGGAGCGCGACATCATGCCGTGGGTTTCTTTTCGTTAGGGATAGGATGTTTTGAGGGTTCATGGAGTCGTAGTTACCGGAATTGGTAGGAGCGCCTGTGGTAGTGGGCCATATTTTCTAGACATCGAGAGGAGTGAGCGTGGTGATCCGCAATGGATGTATAAGAGACCCTTTTGTGTCTCTCTTAATGCATACCTGTGTGAGCTTCCGTGTTGAACCCACGCCGAGGTTGGTTAGAGACGCCCGATCAAGATCAAATTGGTTCGATGCACCGTCTTCTCGTCACAAGAAGACCGGGAAGATCCCTGGGTGGTCGAGAGCGGAGTGGCCAAGCTCCACGTCTGGGAGTGGTGAGCGGAGAGGTAACTGGCGCATGCCGGGAGGGGTAGGAATTTCCGCGGAAGGCTGGGGTGAGACTGCCGCAAGGCGAATCGCCCAAGTACTTACCAGTGTTTTCTTTCCTGTCCTTCCTTCCCAAACCGCTGCCACCAGAACGTGTTTTATTCCATGAGGGGAGGTCTGTGTGGCCCAAGGTGAGGTCTGTGTGGCCCAAGGTGAGGTCTGTGTGGCCTGTGAGAAAGAGAAGATTTATTTGTGGAGTGGGAGGTCCCCGGAGGGGGCGGACGAGTGTGTGCTGTAGGGGATTGCGTATGCGTTTGGGGAAAACGTGGAATGATCGAAAAGAGTGGAAGTGAATGGTGAGATCACGGGAACCATGGAGTGAGGCGCCTGCTCGAGGTCGTGGTGCATAACCCTGAGAAGATCCGATTATGGGTATTCCCCGAGAGAAGTAAGAGTACATGTAGGTGTGTGTATGACCATAACCCCAAGGACCGCGCCGTAGAAGCCGGTGACAATAGTCTCCGCGACACAAGTGCGCGTGGGTCCATTAATGGTTGAATCAGCCACTACGGTGGTTGAACCTCTGTAGTGGCCGAGTCTTCCACGGTGATGGGTTTTGGGCATGGTAGCTGGTTACGGGGTAGTGATTGATTGTGGTAGGACTAGAGTCCATAGTTTTAGAGCATCTTGACACAAAACCATTCCCTTGGGATCGAATCCTAGGACTATAACGACATAGAGGGTAAATGTGGCCTCTTTGCGTCTTCGGATGCAAAAAAACCCATTCCACACCAGGCTTGGTCATGCCAACAGGGCAAAACTAATTGACATGGCTGCTAAGGACTGCTACAGAGAACCCTTACCCAAATGCTTCAAGGACTTGCCTATCTGTGAGGCCTGTATACTTGCTAAGAAAAAGGAGCAGCCATTTCCCAGTACCCCTGCACACAGAGCCAGCCATGTACTCGAGTTAATTCATGCGGATATATCAGGAAAAATTCATGAGCAATCACTTGGAGGTTCTCGATATTATCTTAGCCTCACTGATGATTTCAGCAGATACTCATGGACTTTCCCGATGCAGCTCAAGAGTGATATTCTTCAGTTCTTCAAAGCCTGGCTTCCTGTGGTGCAACGACAAACTGGACAAGTTGTAAAATGGCTTCACACTGACCATGGGACTGAATTTGTCAATACGCAATTTGATGCCTACCTGTAGGAGTATGGGATTCAGCGTCAGTTGACGGTCCCATACACACCACAACATAACGGAGTTGCTGAGCGTAAAAATCAGACTTTACTCGGCATGACTTTCAGCATGTTGTTTTGGGCTGGACTTCCCCAAGGATATTGGGCAGAGGCAGTTGTAGCTGCCACCTACATTCTGAACAGGGTGTATACAAGCTCCGTGAAGGGACAGACCCCTTATGAGGTATTTTGGAAACGTAAGCCTAGCATTCTCCACCTTCAAGTCTTCGGCTCCCGCGCTTTTGCTTATATCCCTGCCGAAAAGAGGAGGAAGTTAGACAATAGGGCACACGGTCTTATTTTCGTGGGATACAGCGAGAATGTCAAAGCTAACAAGCTGTATGATAAACATCGTCACTCTATTATTCTGGCTCGAAGTGTTACCTTTTTGGAGCCTCATGCGCTTGTGGGAGAGCCACCTTCAGAGGGAGCCACTACAGGTCCAGAGGGAGTTGACGAATATGCAGACCCCGATGAATCTTCATTTGATCATGAGCCTGCACATGTTGACTACCCTCAAGGCGATGCTGTCCCTGTCGGTGATCCTCCACCAGAACCTAACAATGATCTTGCACAAGAGCAACCAGATGTGTTAGAACAGGAAGATCCTCAGCAGGCAGCACCTCCCGAGCAAGATCCTCTGGAGGATTTTGACATGCATCAGGATGATCACTTGGATGGAGCGCATGATCTGTTGGATGAGAATGATGAGAATGACTTCCAAGGCATTCATGAACATGCTGAACCAGTACCTGACGCTGATGACCCACCTGTACAGGAGCTTTGACGCTCCACACGACACAAACCAGTTAGGTCATAATGGAAGGAACCCCTGCATCACCAATAGACTTGACACTCATCTGCAGAGTCATGGTTCTCACCGATGACCGCCACAAGCCTTCAATGGTCCGTGTCGCACAATGGTGTGTAGCAATTGAGGCCAAATATCAGTTCTTAATAAAAAACAAGACCTGGACTCTTGTAGACCTACCACCTGGAAGGAAACCCATCTCCAGTAAGTGGGTGTTCAAGTTGAAATTGAATGCAAAAGGCGAGGTTGCAAGGTTCAAGGCAAGACTTGTAGCGAGAGGCTTCACTCAAGTTGAGGGCCTGGACTACCAGGAAACCTTCTCACCTGTAGTAAATGCGCAGTCCATCCGTATGATTCTGGCACTCGCCACGGAGTACAATTTAGATCTTCAGCAGATGGACGTGTGTACAGCTTTCCTCTATGGGGCCTTGGACGAGGACTTGTACATGCAGCAACCAGAGGCATATGTTGATAAGAAGCAGCCACACAAAGTGCTAAAACTGCTGAAGTGTATATATGGCCTTAAACAGAGTGGAAGGGTTTGGTATATCACCATTCACGTATTCCTCTTAAGTATCAACTTTGTGCAAAGCACAGCAGATACAAACGTATACAGGCTTACCAAGGGAGCAGATTATGTAGTCCTGGCAGTGTACGTGGACGATGTCATCTTAGCTACCAATAGCCAACCTTTGCCGCCGAAGTCAAAGCTAAGGCCGAAAGAAATTGAAATGAAAGACATTGGAGCCCTCGTGTTCGCTTTGGGAATTGGGATTATCCCAATGTGACTGAGCAGGTCGATGATAATCCACCAGCTTAAGTATATAAATGAGATACTCGGAAAGTTCAAGCTAGAGGACTGTCGACCTGCTACTACCCTGGCAGCAATAGGAGTCAAGCTTACTAGTCTGATGTGCCCCCAAACTGCCCAAGACAAAAAGGATATGGAAGGGATTCCATGTAGGCATGCTGCGGGAAGCCTGATCTTTGTCGAAATTGGATCAGACCTGATGTGCAGTACGCTGTAAGTATGGTTTCCCAATTCCTGGAAAATCCAGGTAAGGCACACTGGGTAGCAGTAAAAGGGATATTCAGGTACCTCAAAGGCACCATGTATCATGGGCTGATATACAAGAGCAGCAGGCAGGATAAACTTATCTTGTCGGGATTCACGGATGCCGACCACTACCCCGGCAAAGAATAGGAGTCAAGCTTACTAGTCTGATGTGCCCCCAAACTGCCCAAGACAAAAAGGATATGGAAGGGATTCCATGTAGTATGCCGCGAAGCCTGATCTTTGTCGAAATTGGATCGCACTGACGCAAGACGTAAGTATGGTTTCCCACCCCGGAAAATCCGTAAGGCACACCGTAGCGAAAGGGATATTCAGGTACCTCAAAGGCACCATGTATCATGGGCTGATATACAAGAGCAGTAGGCAGGATAAACTTATCTTGTCGGGATTCACGGATGCTGATTGGGCATCAGATTCAGACTCCCGCAAAAGTCTATCCACATATTGTTTCTTGTTAGCCTCCGCAACTGTTAACTGGAGCAGCAAAAAGCAAACATCGATATCACTCTCCTCTACCGAGGTAGAGTACAAGTCTCTAACTGAAGCAACAAAGGAGGCAGAGTGGGAGAGGAGGTTCTTACATGATCTCGGACAGGAGCAAATTGAGCCAACCCTGATTTCGTGTGACAACATGTCTGCCCTGGCCTTGGTAATCCACACTTCCACGCAAGGACTAAACATATTGAGATTCAACACCACTATATACGAGATGCTGTGGATAGAGGAGTTACGAAGGTAGGTTTTGTTGGAATAGATAACAACACAGCTGATATCTTGACGAAGGCCCTGCCAACACACAAGCACTATCAGCACATGGAGGGCTTGGGAATCGATGATTTCACAGCACATACTGAGCAGTGAGCAGTGTTTATCTGGTGGGATGGGGAAGGCAGGCGCCATCCTTCAGTCAGAGGCATCTCCCACAAATTCGTTTTGTGGAAGTACTCCTGACAATCAAACACCTGCCCTTGCTCCCCAGGCGGCCAGATATCTGTCCACACAGCACAGTGTTTGTGAGTATCATGACAGTAAAACTAGCGAGTCTGCAGCAGGTGGATGAAGCTCCTTGCATACCAAATCACCTGGCTGCCGACGAATAACTGCTTAGCCAGCAAACCCACAGCCTTCCTTCAAAGTCTTAGCCAGTCTAGCAGTGTCCTTGAGCAGCGCGATCACGCCGCCCGCTTCCAGATCACGCAGGTTTCGGCCTGCTGTCACCAGGAGAGCACCTCTCCGGTCCATAGATAGGTCGATAGTTATCTGGCAATTACCAATCTGCAGGCGCTGCCCAACACAGAAGCTCTCACCCCATTCCTCATGATTGTGCCCCTACCGCAAAGAGAGAGCCGGCCCCGCCTTGGGAGCCTCCTCCCAAAGGTTACGCCGCCCGCTGCTCATACCGCTCCCACTGTCTTCATTCGACAATGCATGTCAATGAATTAGCACGAGAGCACGAAACAAGTGGGCAATGGTAGCGGGCAGCAGCTTGGATGCCATGGATATGGACAATAAGAACTCGATTGTGGTGGGTGGCGAACGTGGGCAGCAGAATCTCGTGGAGTGAGAAGGACATAGCGTGTAGCTCGTTGCGCTCGAGAGGGAGTGACAAGAGTAAGGACCCTTCGTATAGGGTTTACCTGTTGGGGTTACTCGCTTACTCGTGGTTATTTATAGGGCTGCTTAGATGAAGGGTCACGTAGGTGAAGTGGCTTAGAGCAATGAACATTTATATACAACTTTTTTCTTTAATTTATGATTATCAAGTAAAGTTCAGTCGATAGCAATTGCCTTGCTCTATCCGCAAAATACACAAACAAGAATCTGTGAAGGAGCGAGTCCATGCACAACCAACTAATACAGTCAGAGGAAAGAAGGGAGTACAAGACCTTGAACAAGATAAGGAGATAGATGCGGACCTTTTGGACGATGTTCGCGTTTCACCTATAAGAATGAAAGGGAGAGCAAAGTCAGGAAAAAGAGGAAAGAGGAACGACATTGACGAGACACCAGCGACAGGGCGCATCATCACCAAAGCAGTGCTAACGGACAACGACAGAGTGGAGCGAGCGCAACAGCGTAAGGACCCGTTACATCAAATTCGGGAGTGAGCGCACAAGAAGAGATGTCTTCCGCACACGGATATGGTTGCCATCACCAAGTTGACAAGCGCAGACTATATCATTCGTGACGCTCAGATCAGAAGAGTTGATGAATCGTGGGAAAAACATCTTCTTCGCGAAATTAAGAAGGGACCTGTACAAGAAGGAGTACTTCCTCTGCTATGTATGATCGATCCAAGGGAGTGCGCAAGCGTGGAGGACTTTGATAAAGATAAGTTGAAAAGAAAGCAGTATACTATGGGAGTATTAGGTGGAAACCACAGCTTCTATGCGTTCCAACGACTGTACGCAAAAGACCCGAAGAACTCACACTTCCAGTATATGGAAGCTCATAAATATGCCGGCTTAACCCAGGCAAAGATGCAGTGTCTGGCCACATATCACAATGTCAAGGTTCTTGAAGAGAATGTCTTTCATTGAGCAAGTCCGATATATTCACGATGAGATGAAAATTGCGGCAGAGGAGGGTGTAAACATTACAATGGATTGGAAGTACAACCTATATCGGATGTTAGGCGTCATCGGTGATGCAATAGATCGAGAGGAAATGCAGCGACCTGTCGATCAGAAAACTACCGTGTTGTGCATTGCTAGTGTCGCGCCTCATATGTGAACATGGGTAAATGAGGTTTTCGATCTTTGGGAGAGGGGTGAGCTGCCCGAGCAAGGTAACCGGAGGAAAGGCAGCAAGAGAGGTAAATTAAAACGAGGGGGGCCGGATATGGAACCAGCAATGCGTGATCCAAATTTGATTATAAAGCCAATGCATGCGACCAATTGGAGAGTTTTCCAGGGCATGCCTCCCGGGGAAGCAAGTGAACGAATAATGTTGTTTGCGTTGGAGAAAATGATTCAAGGCAAGTTGACAGTGAGCGGCATGAAGACATGGATAACAAAGGCAAAGAAGTTGAATGTCATCCAGACAACATTTTGCTCTAGGCTGAGGTGCAATTCATTTGGAGAAGTCGAGCGAGAATACCCGAGGTAAATTAAAACGAGGGGGGCCGGATATGGAACCAGCAATGCGTGATCCAAATTTGATTATAAAGCCAATGCATGCGACCAATTGGAGAGTTTTCCAGGGCATGCCTCCCGGGGAAGCAAGTGAACGAATAATGTTGTTTGCGTTGGAGAAAATGATTCAAGGCGAGTTGACAGTGAGCGACATGAAGACGTGGATAACAAAGGCAAAGAAGTTGAATGTCATCCAGACAACATTTTGCTCTAGGCTGAGGTGCAATTCATTTGGAGAAGTCGAGCGAGAATACCCGAGGCACTGAACACCAAAAGATATAGCGAAATTTCAACCGGTATTTGATCACATTGTATTGTCCGCATGTGAGTTAGCAAGTGCGCAAACCAATTTGCGCATTGTTCTTCATGTTATAGCTGAGAGCGTCTCTTCATTGTGTAGACACTAAAGCAGGCTGAAGAGTATAAAGAGAAGATGATTCCCGATAGCTTCAAAGAGAACATCAATGCGGCAAGAAATTGGAAGAGGGTAGAAGATTTGCAGAGAGAGCTGGCAGAGGAAGACAAAGACGCAAAACTTGCCATTTTCCATGTTCCTAACAGCAAGAAAAAATTCAATTACCAAATAATCACTGCTGATATTCGTGAAATGGCTGCCTATCTAGGGAAAAGAGAATACAAGCTTTTGGTCATCGATTTATCAAGAGGCAATTTATCGGAGATATGGGATAAGGAGTTGACGTGTGAGGATTTGGAAAAGATAATGGATGGATTCATGACAATCACCGAATGCAAGACTTTCCGGGTGGTATTTATGCATGGACCAAATCAGATGCACTATGTCAAAAAGCAATGCTCTGCAAAAATGGTATGAAAGGGGGGGGAGTTTACACAATGGTATGAGAGAAAGACAACTTGATTATGGACGACGGACTTTATGAAAACTGCGAGTACATGACTATAGGGTATGGTGTTCACCCTACAGTTGAGGATATCAGGAAGTGCAATGCATTGTCCAATAGTGCGGCAGAAGAGGTTGGAGCTATGCCCGCATTTATCCGACAAAACGCAGTCGTGAAGAAACTTTTGAATATGTCTAACGATGGCCACGTTGTTTCTCCTTACCAAAAGCCAATAGGGTCGATGGTGCTGCTATATGACCTGTTCACAGAAAGAGGAGAATGGGTTATAGATGGATGCTCGGGAAGTGGGAGTGGAATACTGGCGGCATTACCAGAAGGGCGTAATTGTATTGTTGTTGACCAAGAATAAAGGAGCACCATATTCATCAAACAGCATATTACAGGCCATGAAGTATTTCTTACCGACGAGGAAGAGTTGACTGCCAAACCACACAAACGTGGACATCCGATTTTTTTCGCCAAGGAGATGGCAAGAGGGAGATCTGTTAAGCCCAGGGCTGCAACACTTCACTTGATCCAAGGAACATGCGCACCCATCGACCTTCAAGAGTTGAGTCAAACACAGGGGCCCCAGAAGAAAAAGGAGAAAGACCGTAAAAAGAGTACGAAAAAGCCTAAGAACCAGGACGGGAAAGAAGTGCCAAGACCAGAAGAAAGCGACCCTACATGGGACAATCAACATATGGAGACGTTTAGCTTTGGCGAATCCCAAGGTGGAGACACGAAAGATCTTCCTCTTGCTATTTACGATCCTCAACAGCTGCAAGCGAACGATGATATCATCGTTCTCAGGACCGAAAGATAAGATTCACCAAACTAGCTGGAATGATATACCATTGCCATGTGTTGGAGATTGTTTACATGTAAGTGCGTGCACAAATTTGCGCTTGAATTCTGTATCCAGTTTGAAAGAAAAAGCCGAACGAGAATGAGACTTTAGGTTTTTGCCACGTACTTGCAATCTACAATCTCAAATAACGTGTATCAAAACAATTATTCAAAGGGTTGCGGGTGAGATGTCTGCAGAGAAATACCAAAAAGGCTGATTATAGTGCGGATTTTTGTCATGTGCAAAAAGGGGTCCGGTCACGTCCATGTGCACAAGGGGTTTCAGGAGAAGCCCCTTTCTTCACAGACGCTGTTCATAGTACAAATGGCTTGAAGGGCGACGGCCAGATGGCAGCCTCATGCCCATGAAACTTGACATGTAGATGGTTTTCGACACAAAGTAAAGAAGATACAAGGCGGTGAACAGCCCACTCCCTCAGGGCAAAAGACCATAAACCCCACCTTTGAGCCCTGCTTCTGCAATACTACTAAGAGGGCTACAGTCCTTAACATTCTGGAACCCAATCAAGAGTGCAATGCTGGAGGTTTCCTTGGTCAACCTTTACAACTGTGTTTCGTATCGTTATCTTCAATCCATTGCATAGCGAGCATGTTGAAAATCTTTTCGACTTTGGAATTTTCACCCTACTAAAGTGATGTCCACAGCCTCAGGAACCAGGCAGATGTAACATACCACTGGCCAGATGCCCATTGCTTCCTATACTTACTCCAAATTTCCAGCTTCGTGTACAAGTCAGGGAGGTTGAACACTTCCACATTTGGAAGTCTCTCAACCATGTTCAAGAAAGCAATATCCATCCAAGCTATGGCACATTGGGCATGAGGGGACTACTATTTTGGGTTGGGTCTCAAAGCATCCCATGAGGCATTCAATATGACTCAGCTTTTCAACTCCTCATATCTGCTATGACCGAGGCAATACACTCTTCTAATGGCGCGCAAACAGCAGCGGAATTGGTCCGTTCCCATTTGATGAGTTATAACCTTCTCATTCCCATTGACATTTTGCTCCATCTGAATCAGAGACTCCAAAAACGCTTCATGTTCCTGCCTCCCCATGCGCAAATTTGATATCGCTGTTCACGAAACCTTTCTCTGGTCAATTTGTGTACACACATTTGATTGCGACATGCCTTCCGGAAATCAATGTTGATAATGTCCCATTCACATTTCCTCAATGGCACTCCTGTAGCTCGTCTACTTTGTCTGCCGACTCTTGCGCTTGTCGTTGCCTGCAAAGATTCGCTCATTGGCTTCGGGTGGTAAGATGGTGGAACTGGCTCTGCTACAGGCGACTGGAAATCATTTGACTCTTCTTGCAAACCATTTGCCTCCTCCTCAGCAATGACATTCACCCTACCACCATCCACCGCAAGGAACAAGCCACGTCTAGGCATCAGCAGCTCGCTTATTGCGGAGCTTGGTCTCTTCTGCTCATTGCAGCTTCACCTTGCAATTTGGAGGGGTTGCCCTCGAGCGCAGTATAGAGGCTCCTAAGGCACATTAGGACTCACGTCTTCTTCTTCCGGACTGTGAGTAGCGCGCATCATCTTTCTGCTGCTCCCATGGAAGTTGGAGGCGGTGAGGGGCAGTGTCCTGGAAGGTTTCCTTCTAGCTGTCGCATTCCAGGGGGAATTTAACTCTCAAAGTTGGTTGAAGTAGGGATGGAAAGCAACCTTGGTAGAAAATCATTTTCCCCGAAGTGTCATTACGGCGGCGCATTGGCTGAAGATATGGAATGGTCAATGAAATATGACAGGTATTGGATATCACCCAACGGTGTGAAATAATGAGGCAGATTGTGTGCCGCCGTCATTTGGTGGCCACATTAAAGGCTTCGGGCTTCATTGAATATCATCAAATAATTGGAAAGTTATCCAACCCTAATTTTCACTTATTCACGGTCAAGGGGAAGTCAAAGGATGGTTAGGGCAGTTGTTACGCCCGGCTTCAGAGCATAACTTGAACGGGGTTGCGTGCAAACCCTAAACCCTGCACCTTGCTTTGCTGGTGGCCATTTCACCTACAGCGGCGTCAGTGGACAGCTTCATCACACCGGCATCACCAGCAAACAAGAGCGGGAGTAGCAGGCACAAGCGGATTTCGCAGCGAATCCCACAATATTAGTCGGGTCGTTCTCGTTTGCACACAATTGTCTCCAATTCTCACAAGGATTGCAATTCAGGCTCTTCCACTAACGTCATTGAGGGGACCTCACGTTTGTTGTGTGTGGACGAATAGGGAATGTCCATGGGCAAGCGGAGCAAGAAGGATCAAGGAGAGCGGGTCCCTGATCCGCCTGAGCCTCTGCAGAAGGTGAAGAAGACTCGTGCCACAGGGAAAGGGAAAGCAACAGGCTGAAAGCAGTGTTGATGTTGTGGCGATGTCTCATGATAAGCGGTGGGGCGCAGGCCAGCCCGCCGATTGCATAGGGGATGGAACCAGCAGCTGGTGGATAAACAAAGTCAGGTAGCCTCACGTTCGTGAAGGCCAACACAACGCAAGCTGGAGCACATGGAGATAAGGGAGACAAAGTTGGGAAGAAAGTGATTCCCATTCTATCTTCACACAGAATTGAGGAGATTGTTTACATTAGACATCTTGGTGCGCAGATGGATTTAGTGGAGCTATTAGATAAAGATTGGATGTTGCTATAGGATCCGAAGCCAGAGGACGATGGTGTTTTTTGGACACCCTTTTATAAGCTCTGGACCATGGGATCCAAGGATGCTCTGCCTAATCAATGAGCAAGAGCTAGATGGGTTGTGTGAGCAACGTTAGATATGGTGGAAACAGACCTAATCGCGAAATTGCTTTGTAATCCTAATCGCGAAATTGCTTTGTAATCCTAATCGCGAAATTGCTTTGCATTACAAAGCCACAGGAGTTTGATGCAGTGCCCTAGAGTCTACAATTGTATCGAGCATTTGATATCCGGTTCAACAACTTATTATCAAGAAAGGATGCTAGGAACCTTCAAGAGGTAGCCATGATGGTTGCAAGTGGTGGAGTAGATAAGTTTTATTTAAAGACCCGCTGACAACTAGGGAGGGTTCCAAGAAAACTCTTAATTAGGCTTTTTGAAAGGTCACGGCTTTGGTTGATTGGGTTAGGCCATTTTTCTACCTAGAAAAAATTCATTTCATTCCTTCCTTGACAAAAATTCACTTCATTCCTTCCTTGATTTGTACATCTGTTGCGGGGGTAGTTTCGGGGTTGGAGTGGATCGTGTTCGGGAAAGCCAAAACCCCATGGGGGCAGGAAACTGACCAATAGAGCAACAAGTACCTGGTCACCATAGCGCCTGTCAAGCTTGTAGCGAGGAAGAGGCCTCGAAGTATCTTTTCGGACCCAATCTTCATCGAGCAGAGTGGCCTCCGGGAACCTCGTTTGCGGTCACTGTGAGTTAATTGCTGGAGGTGCCAGACTCCACCCTGTCTTTCGCTGGCTTGTTCTGTTCAATGTCCTTGTTTGGATGCAATCTAGTATGACCATTTTCAGTGAGGTAAGGAGACAACGTGTGCGTGCAAAAGAGGGTTAGAGGTCCATCAAGATAAACGGGCAGATCCGGCCTGGCCCGTAGTATTATGTGCGCAAGAAGCTGAATGATGGTTTGGGAATCTCACCAGGGTTTGAAGGCCGAGGTTTTGCACATGGCCTGAAGTTGGATGTTGGTGCGTGGCAAACTTGAGTGGCGAGGTTTTCTCTTCATAATGGGTGGTAAAAGCAGCACTCAGAAGAGTGTGGGAAGGGGGCCAAGGCAGTCCAAGATAGGACAGAGACTTGTAAAAGCTCTGGCGGAGAAAGCAGCTGGTCGAGAGGGTACCAAATTGAAGACATTCAACAGTATCATCATGAAGTTCCCAAAAATCGACGAATCCCTGGAACAAGTTCGGGTGGTATTTCGTAAATACGGTATGGCGCTTGTGCGTGTCCCTCTACTGGGGTCCTTCATGCCATGTGGATGTGTTATCCTAGTGGTTGATTTGTTGGTGGTTGCAGATAGAAATGGGAATGGCATCATAGATCTGGAGGAGCTGAAGGCCTGTTTCACAGAACTGCAAGTAGAGTTCACAGATGAGGAAGTGAGGGCTTACCACGCCGAAAGTGACATGGACTCAAATCACGGCATCGATTTCAAGGAGTTCATTGTTGTGCTGGCACTTGTGTATTTGCTTGGGAAAGCAGGTAACGAGAAGTCTGTATCCAAGTCCCGGCTTGCCGGTCGTGCCTGTCTAACGGTTTGTGTGCAAGTTGTGTTGTGTCTTGTCCTTGACCGAAGATGATCAGAGCTCCCCAATAGGATTGCCACAGCTGGAAGCCACATTTGACACGATCGTGGAGGCTTTCGTTTTCTTTGATCGCGACGGAGATGGGTATGTGAGCAAGAAGGAAATGGTGTACGCAATGAACGAGGCATCCCCAGGGGCGACGAGGAGCGGTGACAAGATTGGAGTGAAACGATTTGGTATGGTGGTTGTTTATTTTGGTTGCTTGGCTGAATCCAGTACGTAATTAGACTAGTTTCGTCACCGGTGTGTTACTGCGTCTGTGGGGCAGAGGAAATGGATTGGGACAAAGATGGGACGATCACATTCAAGGAGTTTTTGTTCGCCTTCACATCATGGGTGGGACTGGACAGGGACAACGAGGAAGTGGAAAATGGAGCAGAAAATGTAGCTAGCGATTCTAGGGCAATATGATGGATACTAACTGTTAATTCACGTCCTTTAGAAATTTGAGCACCTGCAACATGGTGGGGCGCTTGACCGGGTCGTCGGCGGTGCACAAGCCTGCAATCTGCAGCAGTTTGAGCATGGACAGTTTACTAGGGCTATCCGAGGCGATGACAGGATCCAAAGCTCGCAGCGCCAGACCGTGCTTCACCATTTGGCGGGCCCAGCCCACCAGATTGCCGCCCTCCACATCCTTGAAATCTACGCCCGTGGGCTCCTTTCCGGTGAGCAGCTCGAGGAGGATGACGCCATAGCTGTAGACGTCGCCTCGCGTTGTAGACCTCCACTGCTGCCCATATTCGGGCGGGATGTAGCCGAAAGTGCCGGCGATGTCGGTACTGACGTGAGTGTCGTAGGCGCTGATGAGCCTGGCCAGCCCGAAGTCGGCCACGCGCGGTTCGAAGTCCGCATCCAAGAGAATGTTGCTAGCCTTGATGTCGCGGTGGATGATGTGGGGAACGAAGCCGTGGTGGAGGAAGGCGAGGCCGCGTGCGGAGCCCACCGCAATTCTCAGCCGCTTGGACCAGTCCAGCAGCAGGTGCTGCTGCTGCTGCTGCGGCTGCTGCTCGTGGTCGCGGTTGCGCAGCCAAAGGTCCAGCGAGCCGTGCACCATGTACTCGTACACGAGCAGTTTCTGGTCGCCCAGCGAGCAGTAGCCCAGAAGCGGCACCAGGTTGCGGTGCTTCACTTTGCCCAGCGTCTCCATCTCCGCCAAAAACTCTCGGTTGCCCTGCGTGCGCGCCAGTCCCAACTTCTTAATTGCCACGCTCCGGCCGTCCGGGAGAACGGCTTTGTACACGGTGCCGAACCCGCCATCCCCGATGATATTGCTCTTACAGAAACTGTTGGTGGCCTGCAGAACATCCGCCAGGCTCAGCCGTAGCAGAGGCCGCTCGAACATGGCCACGTTGATGCTCAGGGGCTCCTTGCACAGCAGTTCTCCTCCGGGCCCACCGGTGCCACCATCCTCCCACTCCGCCATGCCCGATCTCAGCTTCCTCTTCAACCTCTCGTCGTCGTCGTCCTCCTCCTCCTGCCCTTGTTGCCTCATTGCTCTCCATCTCGTCCCCACCATGAATGCCAGCACCACACACATGGTGGCCACGCTACTGCCCACAGCGATGCCCAGAATGGTGCCCCTGCGCCTGCTGCCCGTGCCCGCACACCGGGATCCCACGCCTAGCCCTTGCAGGCAGTTGTACCAAAAGGCTGTGGGCCACAGGGAGCCGCACGCGCCTTCTGAGGACACATTGCCCTTCAGCAGATTGTCCGACACATTGAGCCACTGCAAATCACTCAGTTTGCACAAATCCGCAGGAAACTCGCCCTCCAGCTGGTTGTCCGACATATCCAAGTACTGCAGCTGCAGCAAAGAGCCCAGCCCTTCCGGAATGTGCCCGCTCAGCCTGTTCCCATGCACATCCAGCCTTGACAGCCCCGTCAGGTTGGCAAGGCTGCCAGGAATGGGTCCGCTCAGCGAGTTGCAGCAGACATTCAATTCCTGCACCTGCCGCCACACCGCAGCCTGCGTCAGCAACTCAGAAATGCCGCCACTCAACTGGTTCATCTCCAGATGCAGGAATGCAATCTGTTCCAGTCCGGCCAGAGATCCCGGCACCTCACCCTCCAGCTCATTTCTGCTCAGGTCCAGGCTGTACAAGCTTTTCAGCTTGCCGAGTGCCTGTGGGATTCTTCCCACCAACCCGTTAGCCGACAGATTTAGCACGGCCAGCGAGTCGTCCAGATTGCTTAGCTCCGCTGGAATGGATCCTCCCAACCGATTTCGGGCCAAATTCAATGCTTGCAGTTTGGAGGAATATCCAAGTGCTGCTGGGATTGCCCCACTTAATTCGTTGTGGGACAGATCCAAATCTGTCAGATTCACCGGCTGACTCAACTCCCTGGGGATGCTGCCGGTCAGCATGTTGCCTGACAGATACAATCCGACTAGCACGCTGCAATTCCCTATCTCTTGTGGGATGCTTCCCTCCAGCCTGTTCCACGAAAGATCTAAGACGCCGTGATGCTGGAGGAAGCTTGCTTGTGGGAGTGATATCGCAAACTGTTTGACATCAGCCCGAGCTCCTTAGTACCGTACCGTACAGCCCCCACAACCTTGCTGCTGCAAAAGCAACACAAACAAATACCATAGGCCTTACCTGAAATCCGCCGCATATAGTACTTGGAACAGGCCCGGACAAACTGTTGTGCGACAACGCAAGGTACTCCAAGTTCTTGAGCCGTCCAATCTCTGGTGGAATTGGACCAGTGAGCTGGTTGAACCCAAGATTGAGCGTGCTCAGATTCACACACCTGAACAGCTCCACTGGGATACTGCCTGACAGCATATTGCTCTGGGCCGACAGCCATACCAGATCCGTCAGATTGCCAAGGCTATTGGGCAGGGCACCGCTGAAGAGATTATTTTCTAGCCTCAGATTTTGAAGCGATGTCAGATTGCCCACAAGAGGAGATATGGCGCCCTCCAGTCGATTGGATCCCACAGCAATCTCAATAATGGTGTTTCTGTTGTTCCACAGTTGGTCCGGAAGCAGGCCTGTGAAGTTGTTTCCCTCCAAGTCCAGTGAGACGAGAGGAAGAGCAGCAAGGTAGCCAGGGATGGACCCTGTCAGCTGGTTCCCACTCAGATCCAGGGTCTTCAGGTTCAAGCAGCCCTTGAAGGCTTCATCAATGTTGCCACTCAACAGATTTCCACCCAGGTAAACAGCCTCCATCAATGAACCTTGATTACAGAGCCCCGTGGGAATGGAGCCAGAAAGCCTGTTGCCACCGAGCGCCAGCGTCACTAGGGAAGGGCAGAGGCCCAGCTCTTTGGGGATTCCACCCTCCAACTTGTTGGTGGACAAGTAGATATCAATCACGTCAACAAACTCATTGAACCAAGGTGGTACATGCCCAGCTAGCTGATTCCCTCCCAGAGAAAAGCTCCTGATTCCCCGCAATTTTCTGAGCTCCGGAGGAATCAGTCCGGAAATGGAGTTGAAGGTTAGTGCGAGCACCGCAAGGTGCGAACAGTTACCCAGAGAGCTTGGGAGGGGTCCAGTCAGCTGGTTGGAGGCGAGAGTGAGGATATTTAGAGAGTTCAGGTTCCCAATTGCGATTGGAAGGCGCCCTGTGAGCTGATTGTTGTCCAAAGACAACTTTTCCAGGAACACAAGCTTGCCAAGCTCCTCAGGGAGGATGCCGGTCAGTCCAGCATTCGAAATGTCGAGGATCCTCAGGCTTGTCAGGTTGAAGAGCCCTGTAGGCATTCCTCCTGACACCTGTACGTGCCCCAGCCCCAAATACTCAAGCTCCACCAAATTTCCAATATCTGCTGGTATGACTCCAGTAAACGAGTTGCTGCCCAAATCTAAGTACTTTAAAGTTACCAGCGACGCCAGGCTCCCCAGTAGCTGACCGGAGAAGGAATTGCTGCTGACATCCAGATAAGTCAAGGCGGAGAGGTTGGCGAGTAGGGGAAGCAGTGTCCCAGAGAGGAGGTTAGCGCTCAGGTCAAGGTGCGCCAAGTGCTGTAGACTTCCAATCTGGGGCGCGAGCACCCCTTGAAGAGAATTCTTGCTGACATCCAACCAGGTGAGGTTTTCCAAACCCCAGAGCTGAAGGGGGAGAAGGCCCTGAAAAAGACACGCACTGAGGTCCAGATATTCAAGGCCACGCAGGTTTCCCAACTCCTGTGGAAGGTCCCCACTGAACAAATTTCCGCTCAAGTCCAAGTGCCGTAACTGTGCAAGCATGCCAAGGCCTGGGTGGAGCGGGCCCGTGAGACGCATGGAACTGAGATCCAGGTGCGCAAGATTCACCAGTTCCCACAGAGCTGAGGGCAAAGGACCGTTGAAGGAGTTTAGGGCAAGTGCAAGGAGGCGGAGGTCTGGAAGGGAGGCTAGGTGGTCAGGTATGGTGCCAGACAGAAGGTTGAAACTGAGGTCTACACTGTGGATAGAGACAGGGAGAGGAGGGAAGCCTCCACTGAGGTTGTTGAAGGAGAGGTTGAGAGCTCGTAGGTGAACAAGATTACCCAAGGATGATGGAATGGCGCCAGAAAGGGTGTTGCTACTGAGGTCTAAAGACTGGAGATTGACAAGAGAGGAGATGTCGGGGATAGGTCCCTCAAGAGCGTTGTAGGACAGGTTGAGGTGCTCCAAGCTGGTCACAGCAGCAAGACGCACGGATATGGTACCCGAAACATCCAACTGCGAAAGGTCTAAGGCGGCGACTCGGCCGTGTTGGGTGCAACTGACCCGCTCCCACTGACATGGAGATGCAGAAAGTGGCGTCCAATTGGAGAGGGCGTCCGGGGCAAGAACTAGTCCATCTTTGAACGCTATCAGGGCGGCCACGTCCGAGCTGGGGGCTGGGGCGGCGCCTGCTACAAAAGTCCTGCTGGGGGCTAAGAGCAGTAGCAACAAGCAGACGAGGCCGAAGGGGGTCATGGTGGCGGCCCCAGCCTCACTGCTCGGTGGTGCCTGTTTACAGCAGCGGAAGAACGTGCGAAACAAGAAGAGGCAACGCGTGGGCGGGACTGGCAGGAAGCAGCTTGTAGAGAGCAGAATGCAACACCTGGGGCGACAGTCGGATGGGAAAATTCATGGCTGCTGCGTGACTACGTGCACTCTTGTGGGGATGACGGTGATAGAAGGGGAGGGGCGGGGAGCGGGTACAAAATGCAAGGTTGCGTGGGAAGGTTCTTGGCAGCTGGCTTGGGGCGGACACTGCTGCTTGTACCCACTGCGCGCACAGTAGAGCGGTGAAAGGAGAAATGCAGCACACGAAGAGCCACATAGGACCAGAGCAAGAGGAAGAGGAAGAGGAAGAGGAAGCGCAAGAGCAAGAGCAAGAGCAAGAGCAAAGTGCCCAGAGAAAGCGCAGCAAGCAAGGAGGGGGAGTAGAGAAGCAGGGAAGGAACAGGCTAACAGCATTGGTACCAACAACAGGACGCTGGCCGAGAAGCGTGATCACTATGGTTATCCTGGAGTGCAGTGTACACCACTGTAGTAGGTAGGCTGCGCCCCGCGTGCCGGGTCTCGAGCCTGGGGACCGGGCTGTCGGTCCACCTGTCTGCAAATTGTGCACCGATGACATGAGTAGCTTCTCGCTTCAAGAGAGAGAAATCTTGTAAAAGCGACACACTAATATCGAGTCCCTAAATATTCCCACTGGCAGGCTGGCTAAAAGAGGCTTCCTGAGCGCATACAAGACAAAATGATGACAAACAAGCGAGTGCGAGTGCGAGTGCGAGTGCGAGCGCGAGTGCTTCCTTCTTATTAGTACTGACGTTAGGATGGACAGCTATGCAAGGACGGGCACGCACCCTGTGTGATGAAACAGCCCAAATGCGGTAGCAGACGGCGCCCGGATCTCTGTCGTCCGACGTTCACGTTCCCCTACTCCTCCCTCCTCCAGCCCGCTGCCCTATCTCCATCGTCAAGTCCCCCCTTCGTTTTTCCCTCCAGGCTCCCGCCACTTTGTCTTTCAGTTTTGAAAAAGTTCCTACCATCCTAGGGTGTCATCTGACCGGCTCTCTCTCTGTGCAATTGTTACCTCGAGTCAATGACCGGCTGTTTTTCCGACCCGAAATTGGCGAATGAGTATTTTAGTCGTTTTCATTTATTACTTCCATTTACGGCAGGCATATGATTGGGACTCTTTCCTTTTCGATTGACACTATATACAATGTAGGACCCACGACCTCGCGCGCGCAATCGCTTTATCCAGTGTCATCAGCTCATGCCGTCGTAAACAGCGAAGAAAGACCCCGATCCGATACGAGCTCGAATTTCAATGGCCTGGGGACCACCATTTGCTAACTGTCACCTAACCACACGACTTATTGCAGCAGTCACATGGTAACGCTTGAGGTGTAGGAGTCTACGTTAGCTACCACCTCACAAACTGCCTTAATCTCAGGAGTTTGAACCCTCGCCACCGAAACAATATGTACACTAACGCTATTGTGACAGCTAACAGTGCACTTAAACTGCTGACACCGAAACCCTCCATTGTGATCTGAGAAACCGACCTTGCCTCAGCTGTAATCGTATGATCAGCAACCTTCTCAACATACATGTCGGATGAGTTACCTCCTGCAAAGTCTGGCATCATGCCAGTTTCGCCTGGATAGCCGCCACCTGTTTCCTCTCCGACCTTGTCACTACTGAAGTGACTGTCACGCTTGTCCGGTTCGCTCAAGCGGAGAGCCAAAGTCTGACTGCTGGTATGGCGGCCGTCTTGGCCAGCTACCTCGCCTGCTGCTTGGCCCCTTAGCCGAACACTTGGCGACGTGTACAGTACAATTGGTTCCAGAATGAAGTCCACATACGTTGGCCTGCCCTCGTTTAGGAAGATTGAAGTGGTTCTACTTTTGTAACCCCACATGCTTGCAGTCACTGAGCCACGTTCCTTGGCACATGAGCACAGCGAAGACTGCCGCCTAGATAACCCAAAACACTGAAATCAAGGACAGAAAAAAGCCTGCCATGGAAACTCTTACCCTCATAGGCTTGTTCTGGAGCAAGAAGCCTATGAAAATCACCAAATACCTCGCTTGCATATACCTGTCCAAGGAAAGCTATCTGAGCCTAGATAAAGACTGAAGGAAAGGAAAACAACAATTGATTCTGCTTCTCTTCATGTAAAATGGTTGAAAACCACCAAATCCACAAAACGCTTTAGGAACCAGAAAACTCACTCGATGGCTTATGCCTTCCACTGTGATGGTGGCACCTAGTGGAACACCGGTTGATGAGATGACCTTTCCGTGCACTGCTGACTACAGAAATCAATTTCAGCCATACACCTTTCTGAGTGTACATACGTTCGGCCAGATGCTCCCAATCACTTTCTATGTTGTGCGCTGTAAGTAGCAGGAATACTTACATTTACCACAGCTGTGACAAGCTCCAGCATACTTCTGCGATGCTCTCTTGCTATGCGCGCAACCTTAAAGATGCCAGACAACTTAGATCGAATCTGTTGATATCACACAGAACAAAAGTGGGCACCTCGGCAAGGATAAGCTCATGAATCACCTGATTGAAAGGAGGCCACTGAGCGGAGTCCACTTCTATGGTGAGCTCAAAGCATCCACCATGTATGTAGTTCCAATCTTGCATGCCTCCATATAGAGGATACCTGCCATTTCGCCCACAATCAGAACAGTCAACACTGTTCACAGGCCACAATCATCATATGGGGCTCGCGAATTGGTTATGGTGAAAGCTTCAGCTTTGATGAACTTTTCCTCTTTCGGGACAACTTTTTGTGGCAATGTGCGAGATGGTGCAGAATTCAGAAGAAAAATATATCACCAAAGATTTCCAGCACAGGCATCCAACCCACCAGGCTGCTCCATTTGTTATTCCTGTCGGAAACTCCTGGTTTTTCTTTGTCATGGAAGCATGGGCCCTTGCATAGAGGGTTGCAAGGTGTCTGAAAGCTTGATCGTCAGGACATGAAGAGTATTTCCTCCTGCAAAGTTGAATGGAAACCAGAAGACCGTGAGTATGAGTTCACCTATATGATCTCCAACTCATGTTTTCTTCAGCCGCTGGTCCACTTTCAAACCAGAGGTCAGCTCTTCCATTATGCTTGTCTTGAGAAGGAAAAACAGGTTCTTGCCCAGGGAAGTCTCACTTCATATCCCTTTCAGGCTTCCAGTTGGCCCTTTGCAGAAGACTGCAGGTAGAAAATGAAGAATATTGGACTATGAACCAAAAATGCAGAATTCTTACTTGCCATCATTGGAGCCATCCCAAGGATAGTTTGCGACCAAAGCACCCTGATCATAGAACAGGCTCAACAACATCAACACCAAATTACATGAGACACAGTTGACCTGGTTATTGTGCACAAGAGGTTGCCGAATACAGCGTCTCTACCTACGCTGTGAAAGGGATTAGCCCAACTCTCCTGGAAATACCTCATGTAAGCTCGCGGATGCAACAAACCGATTGGTCCTTATCCAGTTCATGACAGCTCTGGTTTCTGGCTGCCGAGTACTTGGATCATTGTTCTGAGGCAAAAACTGTGTATTGCTCCTTATGTTAAACAGAAGTTACGGCCAAAGAATCAACTCATCCACCTGACTGAATCGAAGTGCACACAAAGGAAAGATAACTCAGATAGGCTAATCCAAGACAGGATCTCGTCACAGCAGAACCCACTTTCCAGCAAAGGAACCAGCTTATGTTTCTAATGCAACTAATGCTTCCTCCAACTTCACCTGATCTGGGAAATCTCTATTTAGATCGATGTTGTTAGCATTGCTGCGATTTTTTGCCCCAAAACCGTCTGGATTCATTGTTGGCAGCAAGTGAAGATGCACGTTGTCAATAATCCTGGTGGCCTACAGACAATTAACGAAGTAAGCACCCATGTACAGATGAAATTGTCTATCCATCCACATGGAAGTGCACCAAGGTCAGAGATTCAGGAACAAAGGAGCAACAACTCTTTCCTGCTTTCCTATGACTTACCACCGGATTTTTCCCATACTGTTCACAAAGCCACTGGGCAAGCGACAGCAGGATTTCACGACCAGTGGGCTCATTTCCATGCAGATTACCTACAAACTGCATGCCACAACATGGACTTCAGCAGGTCCGTTCCCAAAATGATAAACCATCCAGGACAGGAGCAAGTCTCTTCCCTTCATGCAGTCCTTATGACCTGAACATCACCAAAAATGTACCTTGAAAGATGGCTTCGGTTCTAGTACACCTGGATTGTTGGAGATCTCCACAACCCACTGCCGAAACAATAAAGAGACCAAAGCAGGTTACCACACTCTCGGTATACGACCAGCAGTTAGACGGCAGCTTGTGAACATGCGAAATTTTTTACCAGTGGTGCTCCAAGCACACTTTCTCCTATGCTGCACACCAAGTGACCATAATGGTTAACAGAAAGACTTCTTGCATTTCCACACACGTTCACGAATTACTGAGGAAACCAAGTAGCAAGGAAAAGGATGGATAATGTGAGACTTACCTATACATCCTAGATATATTGTGGCACTTGGCTACAAACTTTTTCAGAGCGGCTTCTAGCTCTGCATTACTTAAGTAGTGATCCCTGGTATTTGCTCTGTGTCTGATTGCGAGGGAACAAGCCCTAAGACCGAGGTGCAGCTGCGACCCAATACTTCACGTTGCTACAAAGACGCAAGAAAGTAAGATGTGGATGTGCGCAGGACTAAACGAGAACATTGATTTACCCTCTGGAGGAATTCGCAGTCGGCAAGGTTGCACCAACATTTCCTAGTACAGACGAGGAGGAGTTTGACTTTCCAACGCATGGTATGTACCTCATCACAAATTTAACATCGCTTTCATCGACAAACCTAACCTGCCTCGGCAAATGTTGCGTGGGAGTCCTCGTGGGCGGCGGATCCATGAGTCCAAGGCCAGAGAAAAGGCAGGATCAGGAGCAACGGGAGGAGCAGCTGGGGGCACAGGAGGCTTCCCATTTCCAGATGCTCAGCAGCCGGAGATCATGAAGCGGGGCAACACATGAACAGAGGGATGCGGCGCGTGGTTGAGTATTTGGATTTGTAAACCCACCTTGACTGTAGCTCCGGAATCGCGGCATCTCCCCCGGACGAGCAGAGAGAGACTAGCAACCATATTTTTAGATCCAGACCCATGCGCTTCTTGTGGGGCTCCGATACTTGCTTACTTTACAGCCATAAGGACACCCCGAGAAGATGCGAAGCTTATGCACAAGTAATCAAATCCGCTACACACATATACGTCGTTGCATCGACTACGTTCAAGCAATCCTGTTTAGCTGACAGAGGCATGCGACCCCCTTGAAAGGCACGGGGAATTGCTACGAAGTGCACCCTTGAAGTCACATCAGAGCATGCCATGACCGTGATTTTCTACTGCCTTTCCCTTCGACGTTGAGAGCACAACGTATTCCTTCAGGCAATACAACGACCGGAAAAAGGGTTGTACGAGAATAGGAGGGTGTTCCCGACTCAGAGCTCGGTGGAAGGTCCGAGTGATGACAGTGAGATCACACATTTTCCATTCCCCTCTCGCGATCACCTGACATGCAGGCTCATGAAAACAGTTCATGACGGTTTTCCATCCTCCCGCAGCCCGCTGCCCTGGTTCCTTGACGTGTTGGAGCAAGGGCGCATAGCACAAGGTGGTGAGTAGGCACAGACGAAGGAGGCCAGCAGACTAGTGTGCACTCTGGAAGCGCAGCCCCGGAATCAGGGATGTTGTAAACGGTACCAAGTGGAGCTGAAAGTGCTGCATAAGGTGGTGGTGGGCGCAGCTGTAGGTGCCTCTCAGGCAGGCGCAGCAGTTGCGCCGGTGGCTGTGTGTTGAGGCGATCGAGCGAAAACGATGTCGCAAAAGCGAACATCCAAGGTTGCGGGGCAAGCGGACCAACGTCGGGACGATGTACAGCAGTGAACGGGTCCGGGAGAAAAGTAACCAAATAGACCATTTATAGAAGAGAGCCCCTGCATGTTCTTCCTAGGGCGGCGAAGCTGTGGGAGTTTCCGACAGCTTGCGGCCGTGTGCGGTAGGCAAGGATTGGGAAATGAATCGGGCAGCGCCAATGCTTTCGAGGCGAGTTGGACGACAGCAACCCATGGTTTCGAGGGATGCCTCATCTGCTTCTCCATCAGCGGCAGCGGCAGCAGCAGGTGATGGCCATGGGACTGCCGCACATCAACTGCCTCCTCCGCCGCTCTACTCCTTGGAGGATCGTGTGGAAGCTTCCCCTGAGTTTGCCTCCGCCCTTGTAGCACCTCGTGTTCGCTCGGACGCCGGCACTGCAACGCCTGCCTCCTCCTCCTTCGCCAATTTCACGCAACTGGGGTATGCCGGTGGCCACGAACAGGAGCTGCCGTCGGGCGGAACCGGTGTGGTGCTGGATGCTGCAGCCTGTCAACGCAACATCGTCCGGCCGGAGCTTGCTAGGGCAGCTGTGTCCTATTCACCCGAGGGGGAGGAGTGGGTCACGGTCTTTGGATTCGGGGTGGATGAGACCAGGCTAGTGCTGAGGGAGTTCGAGAAATGTGGGCCGATTGTCAACTACGTGCCAGGACCTGGTAGCGTCAATTGGATTCATCTGCAGTACGAAAACAGCTATGATGCCCAACTCGCTCTTCAGAAGAACGGAATGTATCTCAATACTGCTCTCATCGTCGGGGTGAAGCCTTTGGACCGACTGCAGCGACTAGCTCTCATGAACAAGGTGCCTTTGAGGCCTTCACCTTCCATGCCTCTCCCTCTGGGCACGCCAGGCAAGAGCTCCACCGCCGCACCAGCCTGGCGGCCTTCATCCCGCTCCTTCTATTTGCACAGTGCCGAAAGTGGAGCCTCTACGTCAGGTGTCACCCTTGCGTCGCCAGTCAAGTCCACCTTCTCTAGACTAGTTGATCTAGTATTTGGCGTCTGACAGAAACCTACCAAGCAGGAGAACTGCGTTTCGGATCTCTTTGCTTGCTGCTCTTTTTATGGAAGTGTAGGGGCAGGTGTGGGTGCAGATCTAGACGTAGGTGTCATAGGGCCCGTCTCTTAGGCCACGTCTTCCATGCTCCAAGGGCAGTTGTGAAGAAGCCATCGGATTGGTGGTGGGTGTGGTTGTCCCTCAGTAGCGTCCAACTGCCGGCCTGGGCGCTCATGCTTGCATCTGTGAGCGGAATGACTTGTCTCTTGTGTGTATCCGTATCCATCAAATATGCATATGGACTGCGCTTCGCGATCGTGTGCCGCCTGACGGCCTGCGGCTCGACCCCCTTCTTCAATTTAAGACTGACCAGATGCCCGACATCGCCGATGTCGTACATGAGTTCAAACAAACAGTGGAAGACAATTGAAAAACGTTGAAGCCGAGTCCAGTCTTGGGAGGTGTCCCTCCTTGTCCCCGCCAACCGAGGGCATCTCCTCCTTTCGGCCAGGGCGGGAGCGGGGATGCGGGTTTGTTAGGTTCTTCTAAGGGCGGACGTGCATCCGTTCGGTCGGCGTATGTAGATTAGGTCTCTCAGTTTGAACTCAAGCTCGAATCTAAAGGCGTATACTGCGGGATGCCATACGGGCCGTCTCGTTCCCAGCTTCGTTTTTCGTCAGCCCCTCCGGCATCCTTGCTCGCATGGCCCCATGGCCCCATGGCCCCATGCCCTAGCCATCTGGAACCCACATCTTTCATCACCAGTAATAAGAAGCACGTTTTATCAACCTACCTTGAATAAGAAAGCTCTCTATTGAAAGAGATGGGGTGAGCTCTACCTTGTACAAAAGTGGGTACACACCTACGTAAATAGTGAATTATGGCGAATTAGGGCTTACGTTGTTGTTGGGGAGCAAACATGCCCTGCTGACTTGACTCGCTGGGCTTTTTTCGTGATGCCAGGTTGGCTTGACCAAAATATTTGCGGCAGAGAGAAGCCTGGGTGGAGCTGCAGTGAGGTGAGGCGGTCGGGTGCTCGGACGAGCTATTAGGTATGGACTCCTCAGGTCTTGCTTAGATTGTTACCGGGGCGTCGGGTCGGGAGAGGGGGAGGCATATTGTTTTCGGGCTGGAGGCCGGTCCCTCCTCGGACGTACGTACTTGACGTAACATGTGCTCGTGCAGAAACGGATTCCCTTCAGCAGAAGAGCGCCCGCCATGCAATTCCGCCCTGAAGCTGCAAGTGGCCCTGGCTACTCTGTCCGGCGCCCAGGTGCTCCTCCGTTTCCGGTGGGTATTTTTTTCATCCTCAAGCCTCCCGGGCTCTTGTGTATGTATGAGGTGAATTCTTGTGTTTGTGAGTTGAGGTTGTATGACTTTTCGGCATCTGCTTGTGTGCTGGCGTATCAGGCTGGACCTCCTTTCCGAGGAGGATTTCCTGTCGACCACGGGCCCCGTGTCGACGACAGGCGGCACCAGGTTTCTCGCAACCATTCTCTTTCTCAAAGACCAGAAGACGAGGAGGCTCCTGCTTCAAGGCACCTTTGGGTCGGGAATGTGTCACAGGACGTCTCGGAAGATGTCCTTACCGAGAAGTTTTCCAAGTACGGCGAGATTGAGGGTGTGACCGTGTACTCGCAAAGGAACTATGCCTTCATCAATTTTATGAAGGAAGAGGACGCTGTGGATGCTAAAAATGGCTTGCAAGGAGTCAATCTGGGAGGACTGGCTATGCGTATTGAGTTCGCCAAGGGGGTAAGCTGGTTCAGGGCCCGGACTGTACCGTTGTACCTGGCCCTTGGGATTTCCTGCACTGTTTCATTGCATGCCGTTGTTGTTAGGTCCTTTAGCAGCCAGTATGTTTGGCACCACACTGCGGAGAGCTGTCTGGAGGTGGAGTAAGGGTTAAACTCGTGCAGGATGATAAGCAGATGCAGGATGGATGATTAGCACTGGTTGTCATAATTTTGTCTATCCTGTGAGTTACTCCGTAAGCAACCATTCCTCACGGATGAAGCTGCCTGCGTTCAAAACTGTCCAGGCCAAGCCCAGCAGGCATCCGTGGGTAGGAGGGATCGGTCAGACGGTCTCCAAGGAAGATCTTGAGGGTGAGTTTACGGGGATTTGGAGACCTGGAGTACTATCAATCTTTGCAAGACGGTAATTGTGCCATTGTAGACTATGCAAGGCTTGAAGATGCAGTTGCTGCAGTTGATGCTGTGAATCGGAAACGCCTTGGAGATGAGGAGCTGCGAGTCGACTATGGGCGGTCTCAGCCTCTTAAACGTGTACGGTTCGCTCGAGTTCCACTTGGGGCACCAGGGGTACCATGTCTCATATTTAGATGGCAGTTTAGTGCATAACAGTGGGTTCCATAGGCTGCTGATATTGTTGATGTCATATTTGCAGGAAGCTGCACAGTCCGGTAACCGACATCAGGGAGACGATAGGACTGTGTCAAGGGATCATCGGGTATGTTTATTACCATCTGACTACTGGCTGTGGGTATGTGTGGGTAGCATGCTTTCTTGATTCCAAGGGTGCAGCTAGTACTGTATGTGACCCATGCTGTCTTACTTTTTTACTTGGAAGTGTTCCGTACAGCCACATGAGTAGCAAGTGCTGACTGTCATGGATTTATTTGGCCCTCGATACCTGTGTAGGCTGGGTTCGGAAGTGGCTCAGGTTCAACTAGTGGGTCCAAAGACAAGGATGGGGAGCCCAGTGAAGTTTTGTGGGTAGGATTCCCATTATATGCAAAGGTTGACGAGGAAGGGCTCCGTAGGGCTTTTGTTCCATTTGGAGAGATTGAGAGGATCAAAACTTTTCCGGGTCGCACTTATGCCTTTGTGCAGTTTAGGAGTGTTGAAGAGGCAACGCGAGCAAAAGATGGCCTTGAGGGAAAGCTGTTCAATGACCCTCGTGTCCATATAAGGTACTCTAAGAGTGAAATAGGTCCTGTGGACAACCCCAGAGATATAGAGGCCCCAGGTACCAGGTACTCAGAACCGCTGGTCAAAGGTGTGGGGCCTACTCGTTTTACCATTGGTGGTGTGGACCGTCTTGGAGCTGGCAGCCCTGTGAGGCCTTCAAGTCCAGGCGTGAGGATGAGTAGTTTGCGGCCAGAAGTGTTGTCAGGTAATCCTGTTGGTCGAGGGGTTGTGTCAGCCAGGACTGTTGGCCTGGGGCCAGGTATGGGTTTAGGGCGTGGTATGGGTAGAGGAGATGGAAGACTGATAATGGATGACATGGAATTTCAAATGACCGGTCCGGCTGCACGTGTTGGTGTTTCTAGCTCAGGGCTGAGAGCTGGTGGTAGACACGGCTATGAAGATGCCTGGGATTTGCCAGATGAAGATCTTGCATCAAGGGAGCAAAAGCGAGCTCGGGTTGGAGTCTATTCGGTTGGTGGTCCTGGAGAAGCTTCTTCCTTTGACAATTTTGATGGCCGTAGGTTTGCAGGGATAGAAGGTGTAAATCTAGGGTCCACCACGGATTTGGGAAGTACAGGTTACGGTGTTGCTAGACAAAGTGTACTGGCAGGTGATGATTATGCACTCTCAGGGTCCAGGGCTCGATTGAACATGCAGTTGGAGGCCTCCAGACCAGCTGGCATGCTGCCACATGCTACTTCTGTGGGCAGTGGATATCATGCCGGAGGGAAGCGGGAATTGCATGGTCAAGAAAGCGGAACAGGTTCTGTAAACGAAAGTTGGAGGTGGCATGGCACTATAGCCAAAGGAGGAACTCCTGTTTGTCGGGCTCGCTGTTTTCCTGTTGGGAAGGGCATCGATGCCAATGTGTAAGTTGCTGTGCATGGGTGGAAGATTTGCTTGTTGAAGTAAGGGTGCATTCTGTTTGTGTCCAAGCTCCCAGATCATTGTTTTCTATAGAATGTTAGCACACACACTCCTGATGCTATTATCCCAAGCTCCTGCACTAACTGCTTTGGAACGAATGGCAGGCCTGACGTGGTCAATTGCACGGCTCGGACAGATCTCGACATGTTAGCTAAACATGTGTATCAAGCAGGGGACTTTGGAGTAGTATTTTTTGTGCCCGAAGCAGACCCTGATGTCCCACCGTATCAGGATTTCATGCATTATTTGGGAGAAAAACGTCGAGCTGGAGTTGCGAAATTGGGTGATGGAACCACCCTCTTTTTGGTTCCACCTTCTGAGTTCTCTGAGAAAGTCCTCAAGGTCCCAGGTAACGATTGTTTATTTGGTGTTGTTCTCAAGCAACCACATGTAGTTCTTGCTCAGCCTCCACAGCCTCAGCAGCAGCAGGCAACGGTACAGCAGCCATCACAGCCTTCAACCCATCAGCAATTTTCCCAGGCAGTGGGACCTGCTGTGGTTGCTGGCCCTGCACAGGATACTCCTCCTGGCTTTCGTGGCCCATCACCCCCCCTGATTCCGGGACATCAACCTGGACAGGGTCCTTCAGCAGGACCCAGCACAGCCTCTCAGGCTCCACTTGGTAACCTGGCAGGTCTGACACCGGAGCTGATAGCTTCTTTGACCGCTTTGCTGCCACAGCAAGCACAGAACAACCCAGTCACATCAAACTCAGCTCCAGGGCAAGCAGTAGCTGTCTCTGCACAGTTTTCTCAAAGTGGCACAGTCACTGCAGGAAGAGGCCCCTCTGCAATGCCGCAGGGTCCTTTGTTGACTAGTAGTTCAGGAGTAAACGATCCCAGACCGGCGTTCAGACCTACCCAAAATCCGGCCTCCCAGGGCTGGCATCAGTTCCATCAAGAACAGAATCAGGCATCTCCTGTCAGCGGTGGTGTCAACCTTCACTCTACCGGGTTGCAGGCCTTGCCGGAGATCTACCAGTCAGGAGTTGCCCAGCAGCAACACCAGCAGCAGCAGCAGCAAACTCCACTTGCGCAGCAGCAGAGTGCTCCACAACAGCCGGGTGTTCCACAGGTTTCCTCGTCAAGCCTTCATAGCGTCCAGATTCAGGAGTTCCCCATCCCTGGATTCAGTGGACAGTATCTCCAGCAGTCCAGGCCACCACAATCCTCATCTGCGCCTCAGCTACCTGCTGAGCAGTTGGCTCAACTGACTGCACTTTTGACTCAAAGACAGCAGCAGCCTGCTCAGCAGCAAGCTGCCCACTTGCTTCAGCAACATTTCCAGCAACAGCAGCCAACTGCAGCCAGCACTTCTCAGCAACTGCCCCAAACTGTTCAGACGCATGTTGCTCAGCAAGGCCAAGTTCAGCAAGTTCACTCATCGCAGCCTTTACAGCCTCCAGCCGTGGGATCAAGCTCCCAGTCCCAGTGGGGACAGCAGCAGCATCCACTACAGTCGCAGCAGCTGCAAGGGCAACGGCCAAATCAGACTCAACACTGGGATGGGGCCGAATCCCAGGTGCAGCAGATTCCTAGTTTGACTCCTGCCGAGCAACAAGCAGCTCCTGGTCAGGTGTCAACAGGTGGGGAGGAAGAAGCCGAGAGGCAAAAACGTTTTCAAGCTACTCTGCAGCTGGCTGCTGCACTTCTGCAACAGATGCAACAGCAGGACAAGCCACGAGGTGGGCCGGAGCAACAGTAGTTCTGCACAGGTATGTCTTCTGTGCTGCTCCATACCATGCTTTGTCCTTAGTCTAACCTAGCTGGGTTCCTGGGGACTATCAATGGGAGTCTTTTCTTGAAATGTGCTGCACAAGGGAGATGTCAGCCTGATCAGCAGTCATTGTCTTGTGAGCCCCCTTTAGCATTCAGGGTCTGCAGCTGGAACTAAGCATACCATCCTGACATGAATGGCACGTGCACTTCCCAGTTCCCTCAACACGAGCAATACAGAACGATTCAAAATTTTCCTCCTTGACCCTTCACCCTTGGGACATGTCTTAGCTCCATCGTATTCTTCCAATTGTATCGTGCAGTATGAGTGTGATGAAGAGGAAGGGTAGCCTCATGCCTGCTATAATTTTCACTCCAAAGCCAAACCTAAAATTGAAGTCCAGTTTGCATTCCTTTCTTCACAAATGCACCCCAATATTCTCCAAGGATTTGACTCTCTCCCATATTGCCCATTATTCGAGCAGCCACAGAATCAGGTTCCAGAAGTCTCATGGCTTATGTCGTCCGCAGAGCTGCATCGTCATGTATGGTACACGTGTGTCTTGCATTAGGTTGGTCTGCTGGGATGCCAAGTACTGAGGTGGAGTAACGAGCCTACTTAATCAATTCAATGTAGAACTGAGGACACATACTGCATCCTTCTGTTCCAAACCATGAAGTGGGCTATATCTATCCTTTCGCTGGCACATCACCCGCCCCTTATGAAACTTGTTTGTTCAAACGCCTCCTCCTTAGCAACGGCAGAAAACTGGGGATCTGATCTGCATTCATCGCTGACTTGCTTTTTTTTTTTCTTTGGTTAGCTAGAGCTTCCGTCCGTTTCACTGTGTGGCCCTGTCGGTCATGATTGGTGATGAACTGTACAATCCTGAATCATGATTCCCCAGCAAAGGAACAGCCGTGCATTCGGTGGCTGAGCCTCCGATTATGTTGTCGAATGGGTGTGATGTGAGCATTCGTGGAACTATTTTGGATCAGGAGGGTATTTCTTTCGGGATGGCTGTGATAGTTTTCTTGTGTAAGGGGGCTTTGGTACACCTTTTGATAGGGAAGTTGTGCAACTGTGAACAGTGCGACGTGTGCATGCAATGAATGCAGTATCGGGCATTCAACTTTCGAGGGGGTTGGATGGAGGGTTCTCATAGTGTCTGACCAGCAAGCAAGATCAGGCCCTAAGTAGAACAATGAAATGTCGACCCTAGCGTTGGAAGTTCATCTCACATCACTGTCGTTGCAAAATCACCCTCATTCTTCGTGATGCGTATTTGCAGTTTGAAGTTTAGGCACTCCGACATAAGTCCAATGAGCAAGTCACTACAGGCTTCTGAATCCCGCAATCTCTTGATTTCACATGTAGGGAGATCGTGACGTGCCGCCGCAGTCGCAGTCACGGGCCTGAAAACGTTTTAAGAGTACCACACGTTACGGGCGCCGATGTTGTTCGCGCCCTGCCTCCAGGAGAACTGCGGCATGTGGAAGCTTTTCAGAGGTACACGCTGCTTCCGCAGTTTGTATAGGGGCCTTTTGAATGTGAGAACCAGTAAACAAATGTTTTTGACAAAGTTTTTGGTTGCTGCGGTGAGGGCAATGGAATTTTTTACATATTTTTACTTATAATCTTAAATACATCATTGATAATTAAAGTAGTCATGTATGTATTTAACTTCACATAGTGAAGTTAAATATTAACTTCACCCCTGTACGCATGTATGAATATATATTCACAGCAATGATATTCACAGCCATGCAAAGGATGTTCACTAGACTCTACCCTTTTAATGCGTCTAGGGTTTAGGTGGCATCTTTGTTTAATAGACTCTCCCCTTTCTAGGGTCTAGCTAGGTGGCATCTTTGTTCAATAAACTCTCCCCTCTCTAGGGTCTAGCTAGGTGGCATCTCTGTTCAATAGACTCTCCCCTCTCTAGGGTCTAGCTAGGTGGCATCTTTGTTCAATAGACTCTCTCCTCTTAGACGCATCTAGGGTCTAGGTGGATCTAGGGTCTAGGTGGTATCGTGTTCGATGTTTCTTATAATGTCATTGCAGGAAATATATTTCACAAACGTCATGTTCGCAATGCTTCGAGAAATTGGATGTATGGCCCAAAGGAAGCAAGATGAAGTAGACCCGCACTTCGTATGCAATGGCTCGAGAAAATGGATATATTGCCTGCAAGAAGCAAGACGAAGTAGACCTATATTTAGCAAGCAGTATGGGAGTATGGGCCAGCGGAATCGACAATCTTTGAATATAGAGGTATGGGCCAGCGGAGTCTACAATCTTTGAATACAGAGGAATGCAGCAACGCTTGAAGTCTTCATCCTCTGGCCTTGGAGACTTATGGAGCCTTGGCAAAAGATTCTACAAATCTAGTAAGATTATGAGTCAAGGCATATCATCTACGTAAGTTGGGAACAAGGTTGTCATAAGTATGTCACTACTTCTTTGAGCAACAATGTCAATGACTCGAACGGCATGCATATCCTAACTTTTCATCTCCCTGGTTTTAACATCATATGCGCCATAGGTGAATTTAGGTATCGAGCATATGATGTATCTTCGATGACTTGAACGCCACGCATATCCTAGCTTTCTATCTCCCGGGTTTTGACATCTTATGCGCCATAGGTGAATTTAGGTGTAGAGCATATGTAGCTACTCCACCTTACTATGACCCCAGAGGTCTTCCTCAAGGTGTCCCATGGTAAGTGCGTTCCTGGCATCTCTACTTCCATGATAAAGTGCTTTTCTTTATTCACCCAAGTCCTCTAAGTTTATATACACATGTCATAATTTGGGTTTGCTTACACACATAGGCATGTTAGACGGGCCTCGTATATGGAAGGCTATACCCATGGCAATATACTATTTCTTCTTTGTTGTAAGCTACACATAGAAGTGAGGCAATGGAGACTTTATTAAAAAGAAAAGATGGAAAAACCTATCTACCCCGAACCGAGGGGGGACAACCCATTAAAGGGCCAAGAGCCAAGAGGCTAGCCCCTACGAACGCCAACCCTGAAGCTACCTACCGCCCCGATTATGTCTTTCCTATAAGCTACACATAGAAATGCACACATAAAATTGTAATCCTTTTTGAACAAATATCTCATCGAACATTTGTCTTCTGTTTTCTCCAAATAGACTTCAATTGTGAAAAAACTAAAGCTGTTTCCGAGATGTTTCTTCTAGCAGCCACTGTGGCCAGGGTGAAGACTCCTCCTCGGATTTCTCAAGTTTTGGGTGCGAGCAAGTTGCTAGCTATGGAGAAGCCCGCCCTTGGAGTGCGCCCTATCGCTATTATGGAGGCATTCTTGTGGCTTATTGGCTGTAGCATAGCCATCCAGCTCTGGGAACAATTCCAGCCCTTCTCAGTCCCAACCAATTTGAAATTGCTACTCCAAGGGGTTGCGAGTCTGTGGCATTTGGGATGGATGCCGTTCTTTAGACCCATCCGAATTGGGTCGCTCTTCGGATCGACATTGAGAATGCCTTCAACATTGTGTCCAGGGCGGCTATCTTCGACGAGATCAAGGATGCGGGAGGACCGTTGGCTGGCCTTATCCCCTTTGTCCGCTCCTTTTATGGGTCTCCCTCCAACCTCTACTTCCAACATGGGCTCTCGGAGGAGGGGGTTTCTGTGCTGGAATCGGGCGACGGGCACAAGACAGGGTGACCCTTTAGAGGTCGAGCATTTTGCTATGGCGCACTTCAAGCCCTGTCTTTAACTGCCTCCTCGGTGTGGAAATGCATATACCCGTCAGTGGCTGATGATACCCATATCTTAGGGCATGGGGACAAGATTAAGGAGGCTTTTGGTTTCTTCTCCTCATAGCTCTCTCGGCTTGGGTTGAAGGTCAAGATCTTAAAGTGCAGGGTCTAATCTCTGTCGGGTGTTTCGCCCTCTCTTCAATACCTGGAGGGGGACATTACTTCTCCACAGGGGCTTCGTGGTCTTGGCATCCCGATGGGGCCCCCGGCTTTCATTCAAGGATTCGTGGATACAGCTTTGATGGAGGATTTGGTGCACATTGATGACCTTTCTTAGCTGGGGGACCCGCAGGTAGTGTTTGGGATCCTCTTTTTCTGCTTTGCGCGCTGGCCTGGGTACCTTCTCCATACGGTACCTCCCTCTCCGGCTTTCTTGTCCTGCTTGGGAGCTTTCGACTGAAGGATTATGCAGGCTTTGGATGATATCATCGGCCAGGATACCTTCGAGTGTGCCACCAAAGATTTGGCGAAGCAGCAGGCTTTCCTTCCTATCGCTTTTGGAGGCATTGGTCTACTGGGCAAGGAGGTCTTTGTGCCGGCGGCCTTGTTAGGGAGCTAGGCCCTCTCTGCCCCCATCCTGGCCTCCCAATTCTTAATTCGGGACTCCCACATCTTGGTGGCATTTGTCTCGGGCGTGGAGGAGGGGGTTTTCCCCCTACAGGCATCCTTGAGGTTGGCCAGGGGACTTTTATCCTCTGAGGCTAGGGTCATGTCGCGCCATCATAGCATGACATCTCTAAGCTCCTATCCTACAGCACCCCATCATATGGCATGGACCCAATCAAAGACTTTGTGTAAGAGCCGAAGCCCACACTAAGTGTTACAAACACGTTCCCAAGCCGAAACCGCAAATGGCCCCCCTGCCAAAGTTGTGGCTACAACCATCTTCGGCAACGTTGGAGCAGCACTTTGGGCACTCAAATCCCGTAAAACCTACAATAAAATCTCTTGAACACACTGTCTCAAAGTTGGGGTTCAGAGGGTTTTTCATAATCTGTTTCCCTTGTGGCTAAGAGAGCTGCCACTTGCCTTTTATAGGAAGCTGTGGTCCATTCAACCCATCCACATAGTATTGTTTCTCAATACATTGAGCACGCAAAAAGTGTCCCACATTGTCATTGAGTAGGTACCAGCATTCTGACGTTGGCTCATCCCACTCCAGAATTCCTGTACGCAAACAAGCAAACAACTTGTAGAAGGCTGTGGAACGCAAAAGTTTGGGCAACTAGCTTAAATGAGTTCGCTTTGAAACAGCCCACACTTTTGCTAGAAATGGTTTGGTGAAGACATGCAAGGAAATTTTTGCTCCTTTTGAGCGGAGTTGTAGGACCATGTCGGAAGGCAGAGGATATGCAGGAAAAGAAACGGGTCAAAACGACCTTCCGGTGAGGAGAAAAGGTAACCTACATGAGTGGTAGGAGGTGTCCTACCACCGTAGGAGAAACTCCTACCATGGTAGACGAGGGTAGGAGAGATCCTACCACCGAGGAGGATGACCTCGCTAGTGTTTTGATCACCTATAGGAATAGCTCCTACCATGGTAGGAGAGGGTAGGAAGGTATCCCACCGTCAGAGAAACTCCTACCGTGGTAGGAGAAAGGGAAAACGCCTACCATGGTAGGAGGATGTCCTACCACGTAGGAGATAGGTTTCTAAGGAAGGTAGCTTATGTTTTAGGCAGTGATAGGCTTGCTATATATAGAGTCTTTTAGTGGACTAGATAAATAGGCCAAAATAGGTAATTAAGAAATTAGAGGCTAATTTTCAGAATTAGAAATTAGAAAATAGGGAAATTGGTATTTTAGTATAAGGAAATTAGGAAACTAACATCAATGGTGGGAAAGGGGCCACGTGGCACACATCCAAGGGCAGGATAGAATGGTAGTTACTTTTCTAACCCTTGGGTGACTTATAAAAGTGGTCGCAGTGCCCGCAGGAGGCCACAACTCGAAACTTGAGGAGACGGCCTCACAGCAGAAGGCGCCACACCTCAAGCTGCCCAAGGCCCCATACAGCAACGCTACCGCATACGCCGTGTTGAGGAGGAGAAGGAGGGCGCAAGCTCAGCAAGGAGGCAACCACCAGCGCCCAAGAGAGGAAGAAGGAGGAAAAGAGAAGAAGAGAAGGGAGAAGAAGGTTGGGGCGCAACCCAACACTTGCCAAGCTCGTGAGGGTGCCTAGGAGGGTGGAGCGTGGCAAGATTGCTAGGAAACCGTGAAGGGCTCCTAAATTGATGTGGTGTAAGAGTCCGTGGGGAATTTTGTTGAGCTTTCTGCAGGAAAAATCGGGTTTTGAGACGCCAAGGTGTAAGGGCTGAGGAAGGAGAGCAAGGGCAAGGACCTTTGAGCTGTGAGCAAGAGCAAATCACGAGGAGGAGGAGAAACGCTTTGCAAGGATAAGAAGTCGGTCCATTCAACCCATCCACATAGTATTGTTTCTCAATACATTGAGCACGCAAAAAGTGTCCCACATTGTCATTGAGTAGGTACCAGCATTCTGACGTTGGCTCATCCCACTCCAGAATTCCTGTACGCAAACAAGCAAACAACTTGTAGAAGGCTGTGGAACGCAAAAGTTTGGGCAACTAGCTTAAATGAGTTCGTTTTGAAACAGGCCCACACTCTTTTGCTAGAAATGGTTTGGTGAAGACATGCAAGGAAATTTTTTGCTCCTTTTGAGCGGAGTTGTAGGACCATGTCGGAAGGCAGAGAGGATATGCAGGAAAAGAAACGGGTCAAAACGACCTTCCGGTGAGGAGAAAAGGTAACCTACATGAGTGGTAGGAGGTGTCCTACCACCGTAGGAGAAACTCCTACCATGGTAGACGAGGGTAGGAGAGATCCTACCACCGAGGAGGATGACCTCGCTAGTGTTTTGATCACCTACCGTAGGAATAGCTCCTACCATGGTAGGAGAGGGTAGGAAGGTATCCCACCGTCAGAGAAACTCCTACCGTGGTAGGAGAAAGGGAAAACGCCTACCATGGTAGGAGGATGTCCTACCAGAGGAGATAGGTTTCTAAGGAAGTAGCTTATGTTTTAGGCAGGATAGGCTTGCTATATATAGAGTCTTTTAGTGGACTAGATAAATAGGCCAAAATAGGTAATTAAGAAATTAGAGGCTAATTTTCAGAATTAGAAATTAGAAAATAGGGAAATTGGTATTTTAGTATAAGTAAATTAGGAAACTAACATCAATGGTGGGAAAGGGGCCACGTGGCACACATCCAAGGGCAGGATAGAATGGTAGTTACTTTTCTAACCCTTGGGTGACTTATAAAAGTGGTCGCAGTGCCCGCAGGAGGCCACAACTCGTAAACTTGAGGAGACTACCAGAAGGCGCCACACCTCAAGCTGCCCAAGGCCCCATACAGCGCGCCGCACACGCGCCTGTGTTGAGGAGAGAAGGAGGCAAGCTCAAGGAGGCGAAATCCACCAGCGCCCAAGAGAGGAAGAAGGAGGAAAAGAGAAGAAGAGAAGGGAGAAGAAGGTTGGGGCGAACCCAACACTTGCCAAGCTCGTGAGGGTGCCTAGGAGGGTGGAGCGTGGCAAGATTGCTAGGAAACCGTGCAGAAGGGCTCCTAAATTGATGTGGTGTAAGAGTCCGTGGGGAATTTTGTGAGCTTTCTGCAGGAAAAATCGGGTTTTGAGACGCCAAGGTGTAAGGACTGAGGAGGAGAGCAAGGGCAAGGACCTTTGAGCTGTGAGCAAGAGCAAATCACGAGGAGGAGGAGAAACGTTTGCAAGGATAAGAAGTCGGTGAGCCGCAGGAATTGCAGGAGAGGCATCACTTTTCTTCAATTTCGTGCAAGTACTAACCAAGGAGGCCATGACCAAGCCTACCATGACCAAGGGCAAGGAGGTAGTAGCTAAGGAAGGAGCGTCCACCAAGGAGGTGGCGCAGGAGCTGCAAGAGGTCTAAGGGAGGATCGACTGAGGGTGGAAATTTGACATGCCCTTATTTACGTGCTATGCAGGCCAGCTATCCTCTAGAGACCTTTCGACTTTCGACCTTGGGCAGCAGAGGAGAATATTCAGCTAGAGTGGGTGTATGGGCGACATTGGTCTTACACCAACCTTGAATTGATAGAAGAGTGTTTTGCTAATTTGCGCAGACGGAAGAGGAATTGGCCGCCACCGGATAGAAACGCACGGACGGATCCACGGTGTTGGACCGTAAGGAGCATACGCTGTATATGGCGTGCCGGATAGCGAGGATAGCGGAATCACGTTGATGGAAGGAACGAGGAGGCAAGCGTGCATCAACGGCGGATCTTCCCAAGGGAGCCCTTACACTTATGCAAGGGCATGAAGGCTAAGTCCAAGAATGGTTGGCGACGGACCAAATCTTGGAGCCCAAGTGGAGATTGTTCACAAGAATTGTTTTGGGCTTGGTGAGCAATCCAAGGGTGTCATATTTCAGCACTACCTTCCTCCATTTTCTATGGAAGATCACTCAAGGAGCGAAGCCGGATTGGGGCTCATCATGTATGAAGCATACACCTACCACCGGAAAAGTTGTCAAACCCAACGCTTGGATGAAGACACCCAAGGCCATGCTATCTTAGCACTTATCTAGTGCATTTGTGGGAAGTAGAGGGCTACTCACAAGTAAGGAGTTGGATGATTCCAAGCATCCCTTTAACATTGTGTACTACTTACCTGTGAGAGGGACAAGGAGTGCTTGGTGCTTGCGCTAAAGGAGGTGCAAGACCACCGGACATTATTGCCGGAAGGAATCCTCCAAAGATAGGCCGAGGATGCAGGAGGACTTGCAAGGAGAAGTTGTAGGGGATTTGAAGTTTGGACCAAGATGCGGAGATGGAAGGTAGGATAGATCCTACCATGGCGTGAATCCCGCGAGGGTGGGAGGTGTTCCCAGGGTTTGGGACCCCTTCGCCCTCTCATGACAAGGCCTAGGCAGAATTAGTCCTACCACGGTAGGGAAGTAGTCCTACTAGGAGCACCTCCTACCACGGTAGGAGGGAAAAGGAAGTCACGGTTTGGAAGCTCCCAAGCGGAGATAAGAAGGCAACGGCCCCTGCTAGGTGGGCGAGCGGATGGAGTCACGGTGGGAGGAGTTGCCCACCAAGTGATGAGCGGGAGCTCATCATAGGGAAGCAAGGGATGTAAGATCCCATGAGCAAGGCAAAGGCCTTGAGTCTCCGGAGGTAAGAAAGGAGACTTAGACATGTTGGAGGAGATGCTGCGATAGGGAGATGTTCAGAAGGTAGATGTAGGAGCCGCCAAGAGGAGAGTTGAATTCTTGAAGACGGAGGCGAGAAGACAAGGACCTACCAAGCAAGGGAAATTGCGGGTAGGCGAGCGGAAACCCAGGGTGGAGGATGTTATGAGGATGGAAGCTCAAGTGGAGCACTTGGAAAAGAGTCTTGAAACAAGGCACAGGAGGCAAACAACTCATATTCGGAGAACAAGGCTCTTACCAAGCAATTGGCAGCTCGAGAGGAGAAGGTGGAGCAACTTGCTCACATGGTGCACATGGAAAAGAAGGCAAGACAAGCAAGTGCTGCTAATGGAGGAAAGGTCAAGACGAGAGCAAGCAAAGAAATGAGGACAAAGACAAAGGCAAGTAGGCGCACATGAGCGGTCATAGCCACAGCCGTGGAAGATTAGTGACATGGAAAAGGAGCTGGGAGAAACCACGGAGGCTGGAATTGAAGGAAGAAGAGCTGGAAGAACGGACACATTTTGTCCAAAGATTGGAAATGGAACGAGAAGTCCAAAGAACGGAGAGTGCACAACTCCTAGGAGGATAGGGAGTTGGAGGAAGAAATGGCAAAGGAGAAAGGCCGCCATGAGGCGAAAAGATATGTTGGCGTGAGGGAGCGTAGATTTCGGCCGATTATGCCCTACAAGAGAGATTGATCCGCCAACCGCAGTAATGAGAGGACGGAGAATGTGGCTCTCCATGTCAAGACCGTGAGCTGGCCTTGAGCGAGATGCTTACAAAAGCAAGTGTGAGCATGGAGTATGGCTTGAGGATTACGAAGAATTGGAGATGGCACAACAACGATTTGCAGCCCATCTTCACAACAAGGTGCTCAAGGCCACTAACGAGTTGTTGCGACTTGCTGAGAGGAGGATGTTGGGACCTCATGACGATGATAGGGAGGCCCTCATGCAAGTCCAACCGGAAGCCTTAGACTTGGAGAGTGTCCCAAGCAATGGGTGGAGAAACTTCGCACTGTGGAGAAGCAAGTGAAGCGGAAGCTGCAGTGGAGAGAATCACCTGTGAAGGGGTAAGGAAGAAGAAACAACTGTAGGAACTCCTACCGTGGTAGGAGGAGTTCCTACCGTGGTAGGAGGGACTCCTACCGTGGTAGGAGAAGGTCCTACCATGGTAGGAGGGCCGGAAGAAGCAGGATTCAAAGGCTGCTAGCATGGATTTGACGGCAAGGGAGGCGAGTACCTTGGCCCTTGCAGGAAAGAAGGAAGAGGGGGTTGATCTTGCAGGAATGGAGCAAGAATCACAAGGAGAAGACCAACCTCCCAACATGGGTGCAGGAGTAAGGAGCTCACTTGCTCCACAAGTGAGAGGAAGAGGAGAAGTCGAGGATGAGCCAAGGCTAAGAGAGCCCGGCTATTTTATTGGAGGAAGGAACTCAAGATAGGCATCAAGATAAGGAAGGGATTCATAAGAAGTCCTTAAATTAGCTTGAAGACATGGGGCAAGATGCCACTTGGGAAGACTTTTCTTTAGAGGAGGACAGCATTAATGCTTGTCACCAAAGAGAGTGTGTTGACTAGCTAGATAGGAATGTTGACAGAGCCATTAAGGCTCACATAGGTGAATTTTGCTAGAATAGAATTTTACCCAAGATGCTTGGATGTCGAACTTAAAGTCGACAACAGGATACACTAAAATAAGGAGGCAAGGCTGTGGAGGGCGCTGTGGGAGGTCAGATGTGAGGACCTCCCTATAAAAGGAGGGAGCTTGTGAAGTAAAATTATCGTGTCTTGCGCCCCATCCTCCCGAGTCCTTCACTTTGTGTGAATTTCGTCCGCAAGCCAACGCAGGTCCGTAGAGAGGAGAACGCGCGGAGGCCGGGTGGAGGGCTTGCTCTTGCAGCGCCCGCTAGCCGCCCCTTGTGAATGGTTGTGTGAATTGTTTTGCTTTGAGTGTGTGGCGATGCTCAAGGAACTCTCGGCTTGAGGGTAGACTGCAGGAAAGACTCGGAGGTTCTCGTCTGCAAACCACATAGCAACCGCCCAAGGAAGAACTCAATTCCTGACGGACCCTGTGCCAGCCGTAAGGGCGAGTTGGAATTAATGAGCCAGAATTGGTGTTAGAGTAGGAGATTGTGGAGGAAGGAAGGGTAGATGAGTAGAGAAGAAGAGGGCGTTGTTGATTGAGAGAGTGAGGTGAATTAGAGTGTAGGAAAACTAAGGCCACGCAGAGCCTAAGGGACGAATCCCAACTGCAAGTAAGAGGGCGCCCCTGTGGAGAAGAGTGTCTTAGGAGTAGGGACGGTTGCGGTGTGGGTCAGGGGTCCCCTGGCGCCCGTGATAGACACCTTGTCATAAGACGAACTGCAATTGTGTGTGTAGGTTGAGGTTTGGTGAGTTTACGGCAAGACGCGCGGCTGCTGTAGAGGGAGCGTGAGAGGGCGCCTTGCTTGTTTAGAAGGCTGAGGTAGTGTGTAGTGCAGTAGTGACGGATTTCAAGATTCGACTGCTCCCAAGTCTCATGGGACGAAACCCAACGACGAAACGACAGTGGGATAAGTGTGGCCGCTAGAGGGGAATCTCGGAGTGCCCCGGATCTCCTCCCACATTTTTGGCGCTGCCGGGACTTGTGGCTAAACAAATTGAAATTTTGAGATTTTCGCTAGCTTGCGATGAGCTGAGAGGATCTTGTAAGGAGGTGGAGCGGGGGTCTAGGAAGAGGCCTACACGTCCTGGAACCCGTGCGTTGTGAAGGAGGAGCTCCACGCCTCGAATGGTGTGATTTTTGTGTTCCCGCAGCAAGAATGGCGCATGGCGGTTGGCTGATTTTTCTTTAACAACCGTGTTTTGGAGGCTATGAGGATGCTTGCAGATGACTAGCAGGGAGGGGAGAGGAGAAACCATAGGAGGTCACCCCACATCGCAAGAGATCTAAGAGCTGCAAGAAGAAATCAATGGAGGGAGGAAAACGCAATGGTTGCACGCGGCTCCAGGAGGAGGAAGAGCTAAGGGCGCTTGAGGAGGAGGTTTTTGCCCTTGCCTACAAGGGGAGCCAAGTGATCCAGCAGAAAACGCTCGGAGAAGGGACGCCGAAATCACCGATGTGAAGTAAAGGAGGTGGTTGAAGAGGAGTTGGTGTGAAGAGGAAAGCGAGGGGAAGCACCATCGAGCGCGATTCAAGTTCAGCTACCAGCACCGGGCCTCCTCAACGCTGGACCTTCGAAGTGATGGGTCTAGCTCAACCTCTAGCGAAGAAAGTGAAGAAGGAAGGGTGAGCGGGAGAAATTCAGCCTGGTCTCGAGGATCTTGGAGCGCCTTGATAGGATCACGCCCAGCTCACCATCTTGGGACGAACGCCTAGGGAGACGCCATCCCACGAAGTGCCCAAATTTTGTGCAACACCCTTCGCAGAGAACTTTGGTTGGATAACTTACCGCAGAAGAGGGCGCAAGCACGCCGAGCTCATCCGGACTAGGGATCATGAGTGGAATCGGTGTAGGAGGGGCTTGCCACAACCCCACCGCCAGCAGATGTCAAGTTTGGGGAAAAGAGGAAGGCGACGACGCAGGCGCTTAGCGCACTTTGAGCATGTTTCATGCTAACTGGAGGATACGGCCGCCGATCGACGCGATCTTCCGGGTTGAGGGGCATGCCCAGCAGTGGTACCGAACTTACGGCAAGTGCGCTCAGATTGGGACTTTGAAGGCCTTCAATCGATTTCGGGTCTCGCCACGCCACCACACCGGCAAAATTGAGAACTCCGTAGGAAGAAGAGGGAGTCCTTGTTTGATTATGTTGAGAGGTTCTATGGCTACCACCGATCGAGTCAAGTGCGCCCGTGATGACACCTTGTCATAAGACGAACTGCAATTGTGTGGTGTCGTTGTAGGTTGAGGTTTGGTGAGTTTACGGCAAGACGCGCGGCTGCTGTAGAGAGGGAGCGTGAGAGGGCGCCTTGCTTGTTTAGAAGGCTGAGGTAGTGTGTAGTGCAGTAGTGACGGATTTCTCAAGATTCGACTGCTCCCAAGTCTCATGGGACGAAACCCAACGATTTAAACGACAAAGGGGATAAGTGTGGCCGCTAGAGGGTGCATCTCGGAGCCCCGGATCTGCCTCCCACATTTTTGGCGCTGCTGCCGGGACTTGTATAAACAAATTGAAATTTTGAGATTTTCGCTAGCTTGCGATGAGCTGAGAGGATCTTGTAAGGAGGTAGAGCGGGGTCTAGGAAGAGGCCTACACGTCCTGGAACCTGTGTGTTGTGAAGGAGGAGCCCACGCCTCGAATGGTGTGATTTTTGTGTTCCCGCAGCAAGAATGGCGCATGGCGGTTGGCTGATTTTTCTTTAACAACCGTGTTTTGGAGGCTATGAGGATGCTTGCAGATGACTAGCAGAGGGAGGGGAGAGGAGAAACCATAGGAGGTCACCCCACCATATCGCAAGAGATCTAAGAGCTGCAAGAAGAAATCAATGGAGGGAGGAAAACGCAGCGGTGGTTGCACGGCGGCTCCAGGAGGAGGAAGAGCTAAGGGCGCTTGAGGAGGAGGCCGTTTTTGCCCTTGCCTACAAGGGGGAGCCAAGTGATCCAGCAGAAAACGCTTCTGGAGAAGGGGACGTCGAAATCACCGACAGTGAAGTAAAGGAGGTGGTTGAAGAGGAGTTGGTTTGTGAAGAGGAAAGCGAGGGGAAGCACCATTTCGGAGCGATTCAAGTTCAGCTACCAGCACCGGGCCTCCTCAACGCTGGACCTTCGTAAGTGATGGGTCTAGCTCAACCTCTAGCAAACAGAAAGTGAAGAAGGAAGGGTGAGCAAGTGGAGAAATTCAGCCTGGTCCGAGGATCTTGGAGCGCCTTGATAGGATCACGCCCAGCTCACCATCTTGGGACGAACGCCTAGGGAGACGCCATCCCACAGCGGCCCAAATTTTGTGCAACACCCTTCGCAGAGAACTTTGGTTGGATAACTTACCCGCAGAAGAGGTGGGGCGCAAGTACGCCGAGCTCATCTGGACTAGGGATCATGAGTGGAATCGGTGTAGGAGGGGCTTGCCACAACCCCACAGTCGCCAGCAGTATGTCAAGTTTGGGGAAAAGAGGAAGGGCGACGACGCAGAGGCGTTTATGCGCACTTTTGAGCATGTTTCTCATGCTAACTGGAGGATACGGCCGATCGACGCGATCTTCCGGGTTGCCGAGGGGCATGCCCAAAGGGTACACCGAACTTACGGCAAGTGCGCCCAGATTGGGATTCTTTGAAGGCCTTCGAATCGATTTCGGGTCTCGCCACGCCACCACACCGGCAAAATTTTGTGCAACACCCTTTCCGCAGAGAACTTTGGTTGGATAACTTACCCGCAAAGAGGTGGGGCGCAAGCACGCCGAGCTCATCCGGACTAGGGATCATGAGTGGAATCGGTAGGAGGGGCTTGCCACAACCCCACAACGCAGATGTCAAGTTTGGGGAAAAGAGGAAGGGCGACGACGCAGGCGCTTAGCGCACTTTGAGCATGTTTCTCATGCTAACTGGAGGATACGGCCGATCGATCGCGATCTTCCGGGTTGCCGAGGGGCATGCCCAGCATGGCCGAACTTACGGGCAAGTGCGCCCAGATTGGGATTCTTTGAAGGCCTTCAATCGATTTCGGGTCTCGCCACGCCACCACACCGCAAAATTGAGAACTCCGTAGGAAGAAGAGGGAGTCCTTGTTTGATTATGTTGAGAGGTTCTATGGCTACCGATCGAGTCAAGTGCGCCCGTGATGCCCGGAAATCCACCCACATCGTGATACTCACAAGAGCAAGCGTTGGACTGGTTTGTGAGTGGACTATCTCGAAAGATGGAGGTACATTGCGGGGACTAAGACATTGGCGGAGCAATCCGATTAGGAGGAGTGGAATCACGAGCTAGGAAGAAGGAGGAAAAGAGAAGGAGTCATAAGAAGAGGAAGGGGTCCAGGAGGTCTAGCTCTTCTTCTTCTTCTTCCTCTTCCAGCTCGTCCCCATCTTCTTCTTCTACAAGTGAGGAGAGTGGTACCCAAGAGAGCTCCACGCCTGGATGAAGAATCCGAGAAAGCCTATGAACGACGATGAGGAAGGACTTGGAGAAGGTCAAGAAGAGGCAGGAGGAAGCTGAACGCTGGAGAAGGAGAGGAAAGGGAAGACGGTTCGACGGATGGAGAAGGAGAGACGCCCACGCAGGAGGAGGGATTGCGGCAAGTGGAGGCTTAGACAAAAAGATTGACAGAATTGGAGGTCAAGGCTGTGAAAAATCAAGCTCCACGGAGGTCACCTCACCTGCAAGACAGTTGATGTATTGCTCAATTTGTCATCAAACAGGACACACCAACCGGGAATGTATCCGAGCACCACGGCATGCTGTGAATCACGTGGAATCTGTCATGCCTGGTGATTATTGGTACGTGGATGAGGCTTACCAAGTGCAGGCAGTCACTGGAAGTCGCCCGCCTCAATCGATGAGGGCGACTTACCAACCCGCAAGACCGGCTGTGGAGGTATGGGTCACGCCTACCTCACCGGGACCATGGAGACCGGAGCCACAAAGGCCAATGGCAATTCCACCGGTGTCACATAATTAGGGACACCTGGTCATTATTCAATGAATGCCCGTAACCTAAACAAATGGGTTATGTACCTTTTGTCAAGTATGCAAGGAGTTGGGGCACAAGGTTGGTGACCCAAGGTGTCTGTGAGTAGCAAGGGTAGCCTCAAGACGCCTGTGGGTGAGGTTCACAGAGCTGCAGCGAAGGAACGCCCAATTCAAACCGCAATCACGGACCACAACGCCGGCTTTGAAGGTGGAAGGTAAGATTTTCTTGATGAATCCAGCGTGTATCTGGGATTGTAGAAGAAGGGTATGAAGGAGAGATGAGTGCAGAAAGGGCTGTTGGTGGCCAAAGTTACCACCGATCCGAGCCGAGAGAAAGACCGAAAATCCGGAAAGCGCCGTGAACGAGAGGAACGGAAGAAAAGGAAGGTGAGGGACGACTCACCTTGGCCTCCAGACTCGTGGGGTCGGAATTTGGTAGAGGAGGAGGAAATGAAGAGGTCCATAAGACGCCTACCGTAGAGATGCTCCTACCATGGTAGGAGGAACGCCACGGTAGGAGGCGAACCTACCATGGTAGGAGGGAGGGAGTGACCCACCCACAAGCGGAAGAGGGGAGGAAGGGTGTTTCCCGACATCGAAGGAAGTGGCAAATGTTGGAGGATGAGCTAAGGAGGCTCACCCAACATGCGAAGATGGAAGAAGAGGCTGAGCTGAAATTGACAATCACGATCATGGAGTCCCAAATCAAGGGACCAAGAGTGTGAGGAGTTTACCAATAAGGTCGGAGCCGACCAGCATCGTGGCTGCAAACGGGAGGAAACATTGCCGACAAGATCTCCGGCCACGATGCATTGCTTGACCGAGAATTTGTGGTCACTTGAGACAATTGTTTGTGAGTCCAAGATCCCGCAAAATTGTGAAGGAAGCGATTAGGGGATCCTCGAACCCATGGGGACGAAGGAGGCCGGTGGAGGTAAATGTGGTTGAACTTGTTGATTTGGGAGCGAGATTGAAATTGAGATTGCAGTGCTTGGTGCCTAATGTGCCATTAGATTCGGGTTCGAGTCAACTTGATGACGGAGGAGACATCGCCTTGGTTTCACCAAGTTTAACCCAATCCGAGTGTTCTTGAGGATGGCGATCAAACAAGGAGGAAACCTTTGGGGTGCCGAGAAATGTGCCAACCGTGATTGGTGGTCTCACATTCCATCTTACCTACATTGTCATGAGGCCGGTCGATCTAGGCTACAAGGTTTTGATAGGCGTGCCTTGGTTGTATGGTACCGCTTGTGTCTTTGATTTGGCCAGCTGCATTACATTTAAGTCATGTAGGGTAGGGCCGAGGTCGCTTGTGTCATGGAGCAAGGCACCCTATGAAGGGGAGTCCGCCAATCTGGGTACACCTCGGTAGTACGGGGTGAGCTCTTCGTGGTGACCGAGCTACGAGGACCCCCTGAGGTGGCGAATAAAACGAGTTGGTGTACACCGCCTACAAGTAGATGGTGTCGAGAGGAGGAGCCGAGGACGAGGCACATAGAGAAGGAGTAGCCTCGGAAGGGTAGAGCCTATGATCGCGATTTCCGACGAAGGATGTGTGGAATAGTGGGTGTAGCAACCGAAGGGACTTATGTAGATCCGACGGAGAGGACTTGGAGCTAGAACCCGCAAGGTGGTCAAGATCTCTGCATCTAGGAGTGGTAGAAAAGAAGAATTTCGAGGGTCCTTAGAGAATATGTCGATGTGTTTGCCTTCAAGATTATCGACATGACAGAATTCAAGAATTGGGGATACCGAATCGATTTGAAGGAGGGCAAGACTGTAAGGATCAAGCACAGTGCTGAATCCCAAGTATTCTATGGTCGCCAAGGATCACCGGACCAATACTTGGAAGCCGGGTGATTTATCCGCTTACCAAAGGAGTGGGTCGCCCCATTGTAATTGTACCTAAGAAGCAACAGGGAAGGTGTGTCGGATTTCGTGAAGTTTAATGAAGCAACGAAGAAGGACCACCACCCTTGCCTTTCATGGACAGCGCTTGACACGGCGCCATGAAATGTATGCTTTCTAGATGGGTACTTACAACCGATTGAGGAGGAGGACCAGACAAGACTACGCTCACAACCGATTGGGGCACTTACGCTTATTCCAAGCTACCTTCGCTTGTGCAACGCCCCGCCACTTTTCAGTGGTGAATGCTATCTTCCGAGATTTTCGCGAAGTTCATGGAGGTATTTCGGATGATTTTTGTTTGGGAGGAAGTCGCACCTAGACACCTAAGACAATGTTTTCGTATGGAGTCCAACATGAAGCTTCATCCAGAAGTGTTATTTTGGCATGACGGAAGGTATTTTGTTGGCACATCGAGTTTGAAGAGGATTGCAGGTAGATAAGGAGAAGGTGGCAGTTATAGCTGAGATGGACGCACCCCAAACGGTGAGGCAGTGCCTTTGTAGGACGGTAGGATATTACAGGAGGTTCATCAAGGATTTTGCTAAGAAGGCATTACCGAAATTGACCAAGAAGGATACACCTTTCGAATGGACGCAAGATGAGGCTTTTCAAGACAGCCGTGAGCACCACGCTACAGATTGGGAGAAACCGTTTCATGTATACGTGATGTGTCCGCTTATGCCATTGGGACCATCTTAAGCCGTAAGGACGAGAAGAAACGGGACCATCCGATTTTCTATGCAGAGATGCTCACGGATGCGAGAAGAACTACTCAACCACAGAGCGAGAGGGTCTTGGTATCATTTACTCGTAAGAAGTTTAGGCACTATCTGCTTGCTTGCAAAGTGACGCTTCATGTTGACCATTTTATGCTGAAGTACCTTGTGAACAAGCCGATTTGTCGTGAAGGATTGCCGTGGGTACTACTGCTGCAAGAGTTTGATTATGACGTAGAAACTAGGTTGTGGAAGCAAGATCGAATGTCGATTTCATTTCTCGCCGAAACCGGAGAGCGACTTGAAGCCAGATGACCGATTTCGACGAGGAGTTGGTTGCCACGGCCTGGGTCGAAGGGGGAGGACGTGAGCATGTTGTGGACGGCCTAAGGATTGATCAGCAAGCCTTGCTGCCAGCAGAGAGGTCAAATGAGCAAGAAGGGAGCGCAGTGTGAAAGGCCGCAGCAGACAACTGGAACCGAGAGGATAAAAGGGCGCCAGTATGGGCGCGAGGAGGAGGCTGGAATGCTCCTCAAGGGTGAGCAGTCAGGAGGCTGCAAGTGGAGGCCAGCCGTTGGCAAAAGAAAGAAGCGAAACGGATATGGGAGCGCCGCCAAGCAAAAGAAAAGGCGCCCACTTGGCGAGGTCGGCCATGCCATGGGGCCGCGAGGAGGAGAAGGCCCTAGGGAGGTAGGTGCGCCAGAGGGCGAGGAAGGAGATGCATCCCATGAGAAGCTTGAGCAAAAAGGAGAAGAAAATGGCGATTCATGGGAAATCACTCATGAGGTGGCCATGGTGCAAACAGCGAGGAGGTCGCCATGGGAGCACGAGCTGGACCTGGACACGAGGCTAGACCAGCAGGAATGGAAGAACCGAACGTTGTTGGAGGAGGAGCATGCAAACGCCGCAGCTCAAAACTGCGATGGACAAAGCGGGAGAAACTGGATTTGTGGATGGAACAACGCCGTCCGGGGCTGCGGCGAGGGCAGGAGGCGACGTGGTATGCGTGGAAGGAGGAGATTGAACGTGAGGGGCGTTCATGCCCAAGATCTGAAATGGTGAGGTACAAATTTTCTAGAGCATGGAATCATGCCCGATGGTTTGTCTAGGGAGGGCGAGCTGTTTTCTCCACAAGACAGCCCCTTATTGCCTACGGATGGGGTCTTGTAAGCTTGGTCCGAGAAGATTCGATGTCCGGAAATTAGAGAAGCTGCTTTGGTCACGTTTTACATGCGTAAGAGGCTGGTGGTCATTATTCGACGCAAATCACGTGAAGAAGGTCTTGGATGCAGCTCGTGGGCTACAATGCGAGGGATGTGGGAATTTATTAGGAGGTGTGATGCGTGTCGAGGGTTGGAAGGCCCACTTTGTCAACACAAAGGGCCTCTCACCTACATACTACCTTTGGCACCATTTGAGAAGTGGGTATAGATTTTGTAGGTCCAATCAAGCCACCCACACAATGGACAAGGAAGCAATATATCTTGGTGGCTACGGACTATTGTACAAAGATGGTGGAGGTCAAGCAACAAGAAAGGACGACGACCGCAGAGAAGTTTCTCTTTGAGAACATTATAACGAGGTATGGATGTCCTTTGGAGTTGGTCAGTGATAGGGGAACTCATTTCCTCAACTCGGTGATCGAGACTCTCACCACCTACTTCAACATTCGGCATCGAAAGACAACTCCTTACAATCCCAAAGCGAATGGTTTGACGGAGAAAACGAATGGGCTGTTGTGTACAATCTTGACCAAGGTAACTGTGACTCACATGTATGATTGGGACACTAAGCTACATTCAGTGCTATGGGCTTACAGGACAGCAGAGAAGGTGACAACCAAGAAGACCCCTTATTATTTAACATATGGCATGTCTCCTGATGCGAGAATTTGAAGTACCTACCTATAGAATCATGGAGGATGAGCGATGATCAGAAGATAGCCGTAGCTAGACTAGAGTCTTCATAGAGCATGAGGAACGAGGGAAGATGCTTTAGAAGAAACTCAACTGTGGAGCTTAGAAAGGATAGGCATGATGGGAAGTTGAGGAAGCAAGAAGCTATCATGGCCGGGATTTGGTTCTTCTATATGATAGCTATATGGACTTCCTGGAAGCTTAGATTGAGATGGATGGGACCTTATGAGGTGGTGGCAGTATGAGAATGGATCCGCAACCACGCAGCCGGATGGGGATTTGCGCCAACTAGAGTGAATGGGTGGAAGGTTAAGAAGTACCTTCACCCGAGTATTCGCTGTTTGCGAGGACGCAAACAGTGAGGAGGGGAGTATGTGGAACGCAAAAGTTTGGGCAACAAGCTTAAATGAGTTTGCTTTGAACAGCCCACACTCTTTGCTAGAAATGGTTTGGTGAAGACATGCAAGGAAATTTTTGCCCTTTTTTGAGCGGAGTTGTAGGACCATGCCTGGGAAGGCAGAGGATATGCAGGAAAAGAAACGGGTCAAAACGACCTCCGGTGAGGAGAAAAGGTAACCTACATGAGTGGTAGGAGGTGTCCTACCACCGTAGGAGAAACTCCTACCATGGTAGACGAGGGTAGGAGAGATCCTACCACCGAGGAGGATGACCGCTAGTGTTTTGATCACCTACCAGGAATAGCTCCTACCATGGTAGGAGAGGGTAGGAAGGTATCCCACCAGAGAAACTCCTACCGTGGTAGGAGAAAGGGAAAACGCCTACCATGGTAGGAGGATGTCCTACCACGTAGGAGATAGGTTTCTAAGGAAAGTAGCTTATGTTTTAGGCAGGATAGGCTTGCTATATATAGAGTCTTTTAGTGGACTAGATAAATAGGCCAAAATAGGTAATTAAGAAATTAGAGGCTAATTTTCAGAATTAGAAATTAGAAAATAGGGAAATTGGTATTTTAGTATAAGGAAATTAGGAAACTAACATCAATGGTGGGGAAAGGGCCACGTGGCACACATCCAAGGGCAGGATAGAATGGTAGTTACTTTTCTAACCCTTGGGTGACTTATAAAAGTGCAGTGCCCGCAGGAGGCCACAACTCGAAACTTGAGGAGACTACCACCAGAAGGCGCCGCCACACCTCAAGCTGCCCAAGGCCCCCATACAGCAACGCGCCGCACACGCGAGGAGGAGAAGGAGGCGCAAGCTCAAGAAGGAGGCGAAATCCACCAGCGCCCAAGAGAGGAAGAAGGAGGAAAAGAGGAAGAAGAGAAGGGAGAAGAAGGTTGGGGCGAACCCAACACTTGCCAAGCTCGTGAGGGTGCCTAGGAGGGTGGAGCGTGGCAAGATTGCTAGGAAACCGTGAAGGGCTCCTAAATTGATGTGTGGTGTAAGAGTCCGTGGGGAATTTTGTTGAGCTTTCTGCAGGAGAAATCGGGTTTTGAGACGCCAAGGTGTAAGGCTGAGGAAGGAGAGCAAGGGCAAGGACCTTTGAGCTGTGAGCAAGAGCAAATCACGAGGAGGAGGAGAAACGCTTTGCAAGGATAAGAAGTCGGTGAGCCGCAGGAATTGCAGGAGAGGCATCACTTTTCTTCAATTTCGTGCAAGTACTAACCAAGGAGGCCATGACCAAGCCTACCATGACCAAGGGCAAGGAGGTAGTAGCTAAGGAAGGAGCCCACCAAGGAGGTGGCGCAGGAGCTGCAAGAGGTCTAAGGTGAGGATCGACTGAGGGTGGAAATTTGACATGCCCTTACGCTATGCAGCCAGCTATCCTCTAGAGACCTTTCGACTTTCGACCTTGGGCAGCAGAGGAGAATATTCAGAGTGGGTGTATGGGCGACATTGGTCTTACACCAACCTTGAATTGATAGAAGAGTGTTTTGCTAATTTGCAGCAGACGGAAGAGGAATTGGCCGCCTTACCGGATAGAAACGACGGACGGATCCACGGTGTTGGATATGAGGAGCATACGCTGTATATGGCAGCGGATAGCGAGGATAGCGGAATCACGTTGATGGAAGGAACGAGGAGGCAAGCGTGCATCAACGGCGGATCTTCCCAAGGGAGCCCTTACACTTATGCAAGGGGCATGAAGGCTAAGTCCAAGAATGGTTGGCGACGGACCAAATCTTGGAGCCCAAGTGGAGATTGTTCACAAGAATTGTTTTGGGCTTGGTGAGCAATCCAAGGGTGTCATATTTCAGCACTACCTTCCTCCATTTTCTATGGAAGATCACTCAAGGAGCGAAGCCGGATTGGGGCTCATCATGTATGAAGCATACACCTACCACCGGAAAAGTTTGAAACCCAACGCTTGGATGAAGACCCAAGGCCATGCTATCTTAGCACTTATCTAGTGCATTTGTGGGAAGTAGAGGGCTACTCACAAGTAAGGAGTTGGATGATTCCAAGCATCCCTTTAACATTGTGTACTTACATGTGAGAGGGACAAGGAGTGCTTGGTGCTTTGCCTAAAGGAGGTGCCGGAAGACCACCGACATTATTGCCGGAAGGAATCCTCCAAAGATAGGCCGAGGATGTGCAGGAGGACTTGCAAGGAGAAGTTGTAGGGGATTTGAAGTTTGGACCGAAGATGCGGAGATGGAAGGTAGGATAGATCCTACCATGGCAGAATCCCGCGAGGGTGGGAGGTGTTCCCATTGGTTTGGGACCCCTTCGTCCTCTCATGACAAGGCCTACAAGTGGGGAATTAGTCCTACCACGGTAGGAAGTAGTCCTACTGGAGCACCTCCTACCACGGTAGGAGGGAAAGGAAGTCACGGTTTGGAAGCTCCCAAGGGAGATAAGAAGGCAACCGCCCCTGCTAGGTGGGCGAGCGGATGGAGTCACGGTGGGAGGAGTTGCCCCACCAAGTGATGAGCGGGAGCTCATCATAGGGAAGCAAGGGATGTAAGATCCCATGAGCAAGGCAAAGGCCTTGAGTCTCCGGAGGTAAGAAAGGAGACTTAGACATGTTGGAGGAGATGCTGCATAGGGGAGATGTTCAAGGTAGATGTAGGAGCCGCCAAGAGGAGAGTTGAATTCTTGAAGACGGAGGAGAAGACAAGGACCTACCAAGCAAGGGAAATTGTAGGCGAGCGGAAACCCAGAGGAGGATGTTATGAGGATGGAAGCTCAAGTGGAGCACTTGGAAAAGAGTCTTGAAACAAGGCTACAGGAGGCAAACAATCATATTCGGAGAACAAGGCTCTTACCAAGCAATTGGCAGCTCGAGAGGAGAAGGTGGAGCAACTTGCTCACATGGCATACATGGAAAAGAAGGCGAAGACAAGCAAGTGCTAATGGAGGAAAGGTCAAGACGAGAGCAATCAAAAATGAGGACAAGACAAAGGCAAGTAGGCGCACATGAGCGGTCATAGCCACACAGCCGTGAAGATTAGTGACATGGAAAAGGAGCTGGGAGAAACCACGGAGGCTGGAATTGAAGGAAGAAGAGCTGGAAGAACGGACACATTTTGTCCAAAGATTGGAAATGGAACGAGAGAGAGTGCACAACTCCCTAGGAGGATAGGGGAGTTGGAGGAAGAAATGGCAAAGGAGAAAGGCCATGAGGCGGTGCAAAGATATGTTGGCGGTGAGGGAGCGTAGATTTCGGGCCGATTATGCCCTAAGAGATTGATCCGCCAACCGTAATGAGAGGACGGAGAATGTGGCTCCATGTCAAGACCGGTGAGCTGGCCTTGGAGCGAGATGCTTACAAAAGCAAGTGTGAGCATGGAGTATGGCTTGAGGATTACGAAGAATTGGAGATGGCACAACAACGATTTGCCCATCTTCACAACAAGGTGCTCAAGGCCACTAACGAGTTGTTGCGACTTGCGAGAGGAGGATGTTGGGACCTCATGACGATGATAGGGAGGCCCTCATGCAAGTCCAACCGAAGCCTTAGACTTGGAGAGTGTCCCAAGCAACAGGGTGGAGAAACTGCACTGTGAGAAGCAAAGCGGGAAGCCGCAGTGGAGAGAATCACCCTGTGAAGGGGTAAGGAAGAAGAAACCTAGGAACTCCTACTGGTAGGAGGAGTTCCTACTGGTAGGAGGGACTCCTACCGTGGTAGGAGAAGGTCCTACCATGGTAGGAGGGCCGGAAGAAGCAGGATTCAAAGGTCGCTAGCATGGATTTGACGGCAAGGGAGGCGAGTACCTTGGCCCTTGCAGAAAGAAGGAAGAGGGGTTGATCTTGCAGAATGGAGCAAGAATCACAAGGAGAAGACCAACCTCCCAACATGGGTGCAGGGAGTAAAGGAGCTCACTTGCTCCACAAGTGAGAGGAAGAGGAGAAGTCGAGGATGAGCCAAGGCTAAGACAAGCAAGTGCTGCTAATGGAGGAAAGGTCAAGACGAGAGCAATCTCGCAAAGAAATGAGGACAAGACAAAGGCAAGTAGGCGCACATGAGCGGTCATAGCCACAGTGTGAAGATTAGTGACATGGAAAAGGAGCTGGGAGAAATACGAGGTCGGAATTGAAGGAAGAAGAGCTGGAAGAACGGACACATTTTGTCCAAAGATTGGAAATGGAACGAGAAGTCCAAAGAACGGAGAGTGCACAACTCCCTAGGAGGATAGGGGAGTTGGAGGAAGAAATGGCAAAGGAGAAAGGCCGTCATGAGGCGGTGCAAAGATATGTTGGCGGTGAGGGAGCGTAGATTTCTGATTATGCCCTACAAGAGAGATTGATCCGCCAACCGCAGTAATGAGAGGACGGAGAATGTGGCTCTCCATGTCAAGACCGTGAGCTGGCCTTGAGCGAGATGCTTACAAAAGCAAGTGTGAGCATGGAGTATGGCTTGAGGATTACGAAGAATTGGAGATGGCACAACAACGATTTGCAGCCCATCTTCACAACAAGGTGCTCAAGGCCACTAACGAGTTGTTGCGACTTGCCGAGAGGAGGATGTTGGGACCTCATGACGATGATAGGGAGGCCCTCATGCAAGTCCAACCGAAGCCTTAGACTTGGAGAGTGTCCCAAGCAACAGGGTGGAGAAACTGCACTGTGGAGAAGCGAGAAAGGGGAAGCGCAGTGGAGAGAATCACCCTGTGAAGGGGTAAGGAAGAAGAAACGACTGTAGGAACTCCTACTGGTAGGAGGAGTTCCTACCGTAGGAGGGACTCCTACCGTAGGAGAAGGTCCTACCATGGTAGGAGGGAAGAAGCAGGATTCAAAGGCCGCTAGCATGGATTTGACGGCAAGGGAGGCGAGTACCTTGGCCCTTGCAGAAAGAAGGAAGAGGGGTTGATCTTGTGAATGGAGCAAGAATCACAAGGAGAAGACCAACCTCCCAACATGGGTGCAGGAGAAGGAGCTCACTTGCTCCACAAGTGAGAGGAAGAGGAGAAGTCGAGGATGAGCCAAGGCTAAGAGAGCCCGGCTATTTTATTGGAGGAAGGAACTCAAGATAGGCATCAAGATAAGGAAGGGATTCATAAGAAGTCCTTAAATTAGCTTGAAGACATGGGGCAAGATGCCACTTGGGAAGACTTTTCTTTAGAGGAGGATGCATTAATGCTTGTCACCCAAAGAGAGTGTGTTGACTAGCTAGATAGGAATGTTGACAGTGAGCCATTAAGGCTCACATAGGTGAATTTTGCTAGAATAGAATTTTACCCAAGATGCTTGGATGTCGAACTTAAAGTCGACAATAGGATACACTAAAATAAGGAGTAAGGCTGGGGAGGCTGTGGGAGGTCAGATGTGAGGACCTCCCTATAAAAGGAGGGAGCTTGTGAAGTAAAATTATCGTGTCTTGCGCCCCATCCTCCCGAGTCCTTCACTTTGTGTGAATTTCGTGGCCGCAAGCCAACGCAGTTGTCCGTAGAGAGGAGAACGCGCGTCGGAGTGCCGGGTGGAGGGCTTGTCTTGCGCTAGCGCCTCCCTTGTGAATGGTCAGGTGAATTGTTTTGCTTTGAGTGTGTGGCGATGCTCAAGGAACTCTCGGCTTGAGGGTAGACTGCAGGAAAGACTCGGAGGTTCTCCGTCTGCAAACCACATAGCAACCGCCCAAGGAAGAACTCAATTTCCTGACGACCCTGTGCGCCAGCCGTAAGGGCGAGTTGGAATTAATGAGCCAAGAATTGGTGTTAGAGTAGGAGATTGTGGAGGAAGGAAGGGTAGATGAGTAGAGAAGAAGAGGGCGTTGTTGATTGAGAGAGTTGTGAGGAGGATTAGAGTGTAGGAAAACTAAGGCCATGTGCAGAGCCTAAGGGACGAATCCCAACTGCAAGTAAGAGGGCGCCCTGTGTGGAGAAGAGTGTCTTAGGAGTAGGGACGGTTGCGGTGTGGGTCAGTCCCCTGGCGCCCGTGATAGACACCTTGTCATAAGACGAACCGCAATTGTGTGGTGTCGCAGGTTGAGGTTTGGTGAGTTTACGGCAAAGACGGGCGCGAGTCAGTGAGAGGGAGCGTGAGAGGGCGCCTTGCTTGTTTAGAAGGCTGAGGTAGTGTAGTGCAGTAGTGACGGATTTCAAGATTCGACTGCTTCCCAAGTCTCATGGGACGAAACCCAACGTACGAAACGACAGTGGGATAAGTGTGGCCGCTAGAGGGTGCATCTCGGGAGCCCCGGGATCTGCCTCCCACAAAGGCTCTGGGATAGCCTATGGCAAAACGTCCTACTTTCTCCCGTTGTAAATGACTGAGCCAAACCTTTAAACTACGCAAGTCCACAGGTTTCTCTTGCTTCTTGTAAGATAGAAATCCTTCCCTGGGCCAATGATCAAAAACCTGATGCATGAAGAGATGGTGTTCTAGCTTGCGAAATGCCCCTTCACAGTAGCTGGCCCATACAAAAGTCTGCCAATTCATCCCTCTGCCTGCAAGCTCAAAAAGATCCTGGTGGTCATATGGAAAGCTTTCGATGTTGCAAGTCTCATGATGAGATTCCACATATAGCAAAAAGGTTTGCAGTTCCAGGAATGTCTCAGGACATTTGGGCTTCATAGGCTGATACTTTCGAACCAAATAAGTTTGCCATTTATCCTCCCATGGCCGCTCAGGAAATTGCGGCGAAAAAGGCCCGGGAAATGGAGGAGAGGCAAGTAGGGACCAAATGGCAACTGGAAGCCATGGAGTCCGATGAGAAAGCGGCAACGTTGGAGAAGGTTGTAGAGAAACTCCAACATGACATTATGTATCACAAGCGGACAGAGAAGGCCCTGGAGGGGAAGCTGTCCCAATTAAAAGAGAGAGCCATCCGAGCCACCGGTCAACGAGACACATGGAGGCAGAAGACGGAGGATCAATTTGTCCAGCTAGAGCAGGAGGGACAGGTCAAATCTAAAGCTCTAGGAAGGGAGAAACGAGCAGCCCAACAGGTGGAAGCACAGGAGCAAGTGTTGGCTGCCCAAGCCATCAAAATCCGGGATGTGGAAGAAGAGCTGCGGAAAACCCGGTTGAGCTTGGAAGTAAGGAGCATAGAATTAATCAGACAAGATCTCCAAGTGCAAGGGCTGGAGCATGAGAAGGAGGCTTGGCAAGAGGAGAGGGAGAGACTTGCCAAGCAAATGGCTGACCTAGAGCAAAGAAGAGTCCAGGACGAGGAGCGCCACTAGAAGGTGGTGCATAGGATGCTGGTAGTTAGGAAGAGACGATTTTGCGCGGACTATGCCCTTCAATCGAAACTAACCAGCCAGCTCAAGAAAGCCAAGGAGGAGAATGTCGCCCATCATGTGAGGGTAGGAGAATTGACGATGGCAAGGGACACCTACAAGGGTAGGTGTGAAGATGGAGAATGGCCTGCAGATCTCGATGACCTCAAGATGCAATATCAAAGCTTAGGAGCCCATCTTCACAATCGAGTGCTGAAGGCCAACAATGAGGTGTTGCGCCTTGTGAAGAGGAGGACTTTGGGTCCTCATGATGACGACCGGGGGGCCCTCCTACAAGTAAGACCGGGGGCCTTAGACTTTGATGATGCTACAAGTGACATGGACTCTGAAGAGTCAGGAGGGGCGGCGGAAGGAGAAGAAACCGCGGCGCCAAAGGAAGGAGATGGCGCAGGAAGCAAGGTAGGAGATCAACCTACGCTTGTAGGGCTCAACCTACCGTGGTAGGTGACCACCCTACCACTAGGGTAGGCGCCCACTGGGGACAAAAGACTCCAATGAGGTCAAGAGAAGCCGGTGAGGGCTGCTGGGGCCTTGGCCGAGGATGGAGGGGCAGGGGGATCTAGCAACATGCCCCCTAGGATAGATGATAAGGTGGTTGAGGGAGCAACGCCACTAGAGGAGACCAAGGATGGGGTACGGCCCATCACGACAGGAGAAGGGGTGCAAAATTCCCACACCCCACGACCAAGGGAAGAACCGGGACCTGGAGAGGAGTCCAACGCAAAGAAGGCCCGGAGAAATCAGTAGGAGGAGGAAATCATTGGACAGCAAATGGGGAGGAAGGATCTTTTGAGAATGTTCCATGATAGGTATGGACAAATCAAACAGTAGACAAGGGAGCAAAGAAGAACTCTTCTTCTTTGCTTCCTTCCCAGGAAGCCTTCTCCGAGGTGAAGAAGAAAGGAGAGCAGCATTGAGGGAAGGGACCAACCTACCATGGTAGGTGGTCAGCCTACCCTGGTAGGTTGTTAGCCTACCGCAGTAGGGTCAAGTTTGAAGAGGCGCGGCTAGCAATGAAAGGCAAGAAGACGGGCCGAAAAGAAGGGGGAAGGGGCGCGACCAATTAAAGGATAAGTGGAAACGAGGCGCCGCCCCCGCGGAGAAGGAAGAGGGGGCAAGAAGATCCTTGCCCCACAAGTCGTTAAGAGTTAGAGGCTGGGTAGGGGCCAGCAGCAGAACAAGGATGTGAGGGCCAATCCGGAGAGAACCCGTCACCACCCTAGCAAGATAAGGATCCAATTGGTCAATGACCATAAATGTGCTTTGGGAAGTGGGAAGGATAAAAGGTGTAGGCTGAAGTTATTTAAAGATTGACATGGGTGGAATTGCTAGAATAAAATTTACCTAGGATCAGACAATAGACTTAGATGTCAGAACTTACATACTGGCAGTAGGAAATAATAGAATATTGGGAAAGGTGGCCTGCAGCAGGCACACCCAAGGGAGATGGTATGTGGAGGTCCTCCTATAAGAGGAAGAAGATTTCACAAAATAAAGTATCACGCCTTATGCGCCCATACTGGGCGAGTCCTCGCCTTGTGAAGGAATTGCACACCGCAGCTGTTGTTCAGGGTAGAGAGGAAGTTCACGGCGGTCGAGTGCTTGGTAGAGGCTCACTCTGCACGCCGACAAGTTGCTCCCTTGTGAATGGTTGAGAAATTGCTTTACTTTGGGTGCGCGATGCCCAAGAACCTCGCTTGAGGGTAGACTACATGTGGAAAGACTCTGGAGGTTCTCTCAAAGTGTCAAACTCATGGCAACTAGCCCAAGGAAGAACTTGCTAGCTTGTATGCGGACCCTAGGCACTTGTGCCGTAAGGGCGAGCCGGGGCCAGTGAGCTTGAAGTGAAGTTAGAGTAGGACAAGGATGATGAGTCGAGTTGAGCGTTGAGGAGGATGATGAGTAGAGGATTAGAATGAAGGAAATAGTGGAAGGCCACAAGCAGAGCCTAAGGGACGAATCCCAAATCTGTAACAAGAGAGTGCTCAAATTGTTGGAAGAGTTAGTCTTAAAGGTGGGGACGAAATCATGGCTCGGGGTCCGGGCGCCTGTGGTGGAGTCCTTTCCTGAGGCATGGCTAGTGGTCGTTGTAGGTCGGGAGTTGGTGAATTTTGATCAAGGCATGCAACCGGCCGAGAAGGAGAGTTAGAGGCGCCTTGCCTCGTTGAGGGGTTGAGGTCAACCAGTATACAACCATTGATCTTGCAGTAATCCTTGCTCACAAAAGTCTCATGGGATCGCCCACGACCGATGGGATAAGTGTGGCCACTAGAGGGTGAATCTTGGAGTGTCACACACAGGTAACTGAATTCATATAAGCACTTCCTCTATTAAACAACCATGCAAAATAAATCTAATACGCAGATATATAGGTGCAAACCAATTACAACATGAGGGAGTAGCTCGCACATCGTGGCATAAACACACTCTCCCCATGAGAACAACAAACAAATTCCTCACGCTCTGATCACAGCTTTGGCCTCCTCACAACACCCTAGCATTGAGACATCTAGAGGACAAGCTATGATCCGAGCTTGTCCTCAATGGAAGGGTCTATATATACTAGGGCATATTCCTAAGATATCCTATATCAAGATATGCCGGAAATATCTTAAGAATACACTATAATATGCAAGGAATATGCTAAAAGCACATTACTTGAGCTTATCCACTTAGCTATTAGATCCCAAAAGCACCCATAGAGGTGCTTGTGCCTGAGGTCAGCAGATTACACCACCTCCCCGATGTATGATCCATCTTTCCCAAAGAAGATTGGTTTGTGCACGCACCACATGAGGTGTGAACGATCGTTCTACTAATGATAATGTTTGACTTGGAGTCTCACATTATCGTGAGGGATTGGTTTGCACCATATATCCGCGTATTAGATTTGTTTTGCTTGGTTGTTTTTCGAGGAAGTGTTTATATGAATTCAAGTGCTTACCTCGTGCGACAGCTGTCATGTGGTGTGACACCAATCTCTGCACTTGGGTTTAGTGTTTGATTAGCATTAATTAATCTAATTACTTATCTGTAAGTAAGTAATTAGTGTTGATTAATCTAAGGTTTCTATGTTATTTAAATATTGATTAGTGTTAATTAATCTAAGGTACTTATGTTAATTAAGTATTGATTAGTGTTAATGAAACATGATTAGCAATAGCTAAGTGGATAAGCTCAAGTAATATGCTTTGGAACCTTGCCTTCACTCGGTCGCCCTCTCTACATTCTGCGACCAGCCTTTCCAAATCTCCATACATCCTGCCTGTATGTGTGGGCCGATATGCTCTAGGCGCGCTTTAGCACCAAAATGCCCTAAGCCTTCATGCACGGTGATGAGTCTCACCCGATCCTCCTTGGGTACAATTCTATCTCCCTCAGAATCACGGACATACATTATGTCCTCCTTCCAATAGTACCGAGCCACCTTCTCGCGTAGCTTGGCCTGCTTCTGAGAGGAAAGCCCATGTGGCAATTCCCCAGACCTTAGGAAGGTCACCGCTATTACATCCGCCCAGATGTCCCTGACGGACTTTGCATACAAAGCGATGAGTGGAGGGCTGTCTTCAGCATCCTCATGCAGCATGGCCAACATGGTATCCGAACTACTCTCTCCCCCAACCGGTTGCTCATCATCTGAATCTTGCCCGGCCCCGTAGTGTCTTCACGAGGTAGAGGATTCCTTGACAACCCATCGATTAGAGTGAACTCTACCGCCGGTGTTCGATGACAAAGTCATACTCGAGAATGAGAGCCCACCTCGCCAGCCTCCCGTAAGCTTGGCATCAACCAATGCAAGGGTTGATGGTCTGATTAGTCGAAATTGATGTCCAAACAAGTACGGACGAAAGTGTCCGACGCCCACACCGCAAGACATTCTCCTCAGAGGGCAGTAGTTGACTCACCGTTGTTGTTGCTAACCGGCATAGGCAATGACATGTTCCTCTTCCTTGTCATTGATCCGCGCCAAGATCGCCTATGCCGCATTTGCTCCAATTAGTGTAAAGTATGAACGGCCATCAAGTTTGATGACCAAGAATTGGCGAGCTCATGAGTCTACCCTTCAACTCCATGAAAGCCGACTCCTCCTCTTGAGTCCAACGCCAAGTCACCAACTTCTTCAACAAGTCATTCAATGGTCACAATCCTCGCTCATCCGCTGGAATGAACTTCCCAGTACCAAGAATGCCCTCAACTTGAGATGTCGTTACTGGAATGCGATTGCCTCCACCTTGGTGGCATGCGGCGAGATCCCAGCGTGATCCAATGACCAAGTACAACACCTTATCCTCTCCAAATCGACACTTCGGATGGGCCTTCAACCCACAAGACCAGCCTAGCTCAAGATGTTGTAGATGCTCCTCAAAGGTATTGAAGATGATGACATCATCAATGTAGCACTTGGCTAAATGCAAGTCCTTGAGCTCATTGTCCATGTACCTTTGAACTGCTGATGTCTTCAACCCAAATGGCATGTAATTCCACTGACAAGCAATCCGCCCTGAACGCTTTTCTTCTTGTCTTCTTGCGATCTCTACTTGGTGAAACCCTAGCCTCAAGTCCAATGTTGAGAAGAACTTGGCGCACCCAATGGTGTCGAAGATCTCTGCCGCCGGCATGGGATAGTGGTCATGTGGGATTTGCTCATTCAACGGCCGATAGTCACCACACATTCTCCTCTCCGTCCACGATCCATTCTCATCCTTCTTTTCGAAGCAGCGCAATGCATCGAAATTAGATCGTCGAATCACTAGCTTGAGAAGCTCTTAGCATCGATTCTCAACCAAATCCCATTCAGCCTTGCTGAGCCTATGCCTCCTGTGGAACAGTGGTTCATCTGTGGTCAATTCTATGTGGAACTTCCCTTTGGTGTACTTCCCCATCTCCGCAAGCGTGAAAGCAAACACATGTCATGATGCCTCCAACAACTCCTTTAGCTGACGCCGTTGATTGCTCTTCAATTCGACGCATGTTAACCATGTTTAATTAACATTAATCAATGCTTAATTAACATAAGCTTAATTTATCAATGCTAAATTAATATTAATCAACATTAGCTTAATTTATCAATGCTTAATTAACATTAACATTAATCATTGCTTAATTAATCCATGCTTAATTAACTTAGCTATTGTTAACCATGTTTAATTAACATAATCAACACTTAATTAACATAAGTACCTTAGATTGATTAACACTAATTACTTACTTAAAGATCAGTAATTAGATTAATTAATACTAATCAATGCTTAATTAACATAAGCCTTTAGATTAATTAACACTAATTACTTACTTAAAGATAAGTAATTAGATTAATTAATACTAATCAAACACTAAACCCAAGTGCAGAAATTAGTGTCACACGGCATGATAGCTGTCGCACGAGGTAAGCACTTGGATTCATATAAGCACTTCCTCGACAAACAACCAAGCAAGACAAATATAATACGCAGATATATAGGTGCAAACCAGTCCCCCCTAATAATGTGAGACTCCAAGTCAAAACATTATCATTAGTAGGACGACATACGTACGCACCTCATGTAGCGCATTGTGCACAAAACCAATCTCCTGGAATGTCCCGAGGTTATGAACCTTGTCCATGAGTGGAGGCTTGTCTTCAACATCCTTATGCGCTCTATGTGGACTACTCTCCCCACCCGGTTTCATTTTCTTCTTGCCTCCGATCGTGCCTCCCGCATAACGTTCATTTGATTAGTTCCATGTGGAACTTCCCCTTGGTGTACTTCCCCATCTCCGCAAGTGTGAAAGCAAACACATGTCGCGATGCCTCCAACAACTCCTTTAGCCGACGCCGCTGATTGCTCTTCAACTCGCCTGTTAACCACTCATGTGGTGTGGCTCGATGGCTTGCACGCTTCCACGTGCTCGCCTCCTTGCCTCCAAACTCGCCTTCTCCTGAGATGCGAGTGAATGTCCTTCACCCACCGAACCCCGCCGCTTCAACCCCGCCTTCTTCTGGTTTCGTTGGTAAGCGACAAACAACCAGTGTCATCATGTTCACGTCAAATGCTTGCCCAAGCAATCGACACTTCCTTCCCCCACTTGTCTCGTGGCTCATCAAATCCCATGGCCAACTCCTCTCTGGTGTTGGCTCTCCAAGGCCTCGCCATGTCCCCACCACAACGCCGGGCCATGGTTCCCAAGGCGTAAGACTTGGACTTAGACACAAAGGTTGGCCAAGCCGCCATGGGGTGTCCAGCGTGTTCAGGAAGTGCGCAGCTTGTCACCTTGATGACTTGTTGGGCATGCCTTCCGATGCTAGCACATCCTTGACACATGATTAGGTCGCTTGGTGAACGACCTCGCACACTTCAAATGTTCCAAGGGAGCAAGGTTAGTCCACATGGACCTCAACCTATGAGCCCTCGAACCAAATTGAGTCGCATCCAATAGAAGCTCCCGACCCAACACTGGATCGTGGCAAAGTCCTCCGAACTTGCTTCTTCACGCTCATGCCGGCACATTCTCCAACATGTATCCACAAGGCCTTTCTTGCCCTTTCCGGATCAAGCGCAAGATCCTCATCGTGTCATAGAACAATGCCGTGGATCCTTCGACCTTGACCCTTGCCTCGCAGAGGATAGTCCTCGACACTCCCAACCCGCGGATAACAAGATCCACCGGCTGCCCAAGACAACTCAAATGGGACAACCCTATCATGCTAACATCCATCTGGGTTTCCGTAACCCTTCATCGACTGTATGCGCGATTACCGACGGCCACCGGCGCGCAATCCCTGCTGTAGTAAGGGGGTCCGCTCCAAGAGAATGATAGGCCCGCTTGCCACGCTTTCAATCGCTTCTCACCTCACGAAAATCGTTTTCGCACTCAACACACACATTCATCGCTTTACGACTAACTACCCGTAACGCTCAACGGACAGTTCGGGCGCGGCCAAACGTTTAAGGACCGGCTCACGTCTGTATCATTCAAGTTTGTCAATCGCCCTCTCACCATTCACACTACACTCATTATCCTTGGAGAAAATCGGGTGGTCAAGCGGGTCCACCTCCTCCGCCGCCAGCTCTCCGCTCTACACGCCTCCCGAGTTCCTCCGGCCACATGCTCCGGCCTGCTCGACTGGCCGCCGACGCAAGGGTCCCCGATTGCTTTCCTCGCACACCATCACACGCTAGGGTCCGCCACCGTGACCTTGATTAATCTCTCCGGCCGCCGCCAAAGACTCAAGACTCATGTTAGCAAGAAGACGCAAGGGCCTCGCATGTAAAATGCAGATCAACACCAAGAGAAATATACTTTAGAGAAATGCTCTTTATAATTACCAAGGTGGCCTTATTATAACACACCTATTCTCGAATGCTGACCCCCAAAGGCAGCCTTTGCCGGGCCGCCTACTATCTCCTTATTCCGCTATCTATGCTCTCGCGGTAATGGATTGCCCCTCGGTTCCGCCTCATGACCAGCGCCCAAGCCCTAGCTCCCGACAACCGCGCCCCTAATCTGATGATCCGCAAGGCGGCCCCTACCTCTCCTCGAGACTCCAGTCAAGGCCACGGCCAAGGGTCGACAACGGCCACCACTAAATCCTCCTCCCCATCCTCTCTTACATCCTCGGGCCTCCAAGAGATGGCCTGTCCGACGGTGGCTCCTTCCGCCTCGAGTCCGGACCCTGTGGTCCAGCCTCGACTCGAGTCCTGGACCTCTGGGTCCGGCCTTCTCTCCGGGTCCGGACCTCGGTCCGCCTTTTTCAGAGTCCGGACCTCGTGGTCCGGCTCTTCTTCGAGTCCCGACTGTGGTCCGGCCTTTCCGGGAGTCCTGACTGACTGGAGTCCGGCCTGGGCCCGGCCTTCCTCCGCTTCCTGGACCTCGTGGTTGGTCTGCCACTAGAGTCCTGACCTCGAGTCCGTGATTTTGTGGAGGTCGGACTCCTGGTCCGCCTTTTCTTCAGAGTCCGACAAAGTCCGACTCACGAGCACTGGGTTCCTCTCTGGCTTATCACGGCTCACCCACCGAGCCTCCCCTGGTTCCTGCCTGGATGTGCCACCACGGCCTCCCTGTGGCCCCTCCTCCTTCCTTCCATGCGAGGTGCAGTGCTTACCTCCGCCAGACCTTCCCCTGCCCCGCCTCCCACCGCCTCGCCGCTGCCGCCAAACATCGCCTCCTAAGGTCCCTGGTGGCTGCCTTGGCCTCCTCGCCTCCTTCCGACTCATCTCGAAGTCCCACCGCTTAGGGTGGCGCAAGACCTCTAGAGCCTTGAGGAGCTCATGGTAGTAGGCAAAGTCGGAATCGACTTAATTGCCTCCTCCACATGGGCCCGAGCACTGCATTCTCCTCCAGGTGCTCCGCAATGGGCGTGTTGTCCGCTCGCTGCCCGCTGCCGCCAGCTTGCCAACTATAAGCCGGGCATTTCTTGATGCCGCCAAGGCGGCCTCCGACACCTCCTCAGCCTTTGCTATCGCTGACGTGCTCCTCCTCCCTTCGCTGCTAGCTCCACCCGCTTGTTGCCATGGAGCCGCTCCCTCGCCTTCAAGGGGGGAGATCTCCGCCTCCTGCCTCCTTCACCGCGACGCTCCAACTCCTTGATCGCCGCCATTCTCCTCCGCTCTCAAGCCGGCCGAGACGCCTATCTCCGCCAAGCCTTGGATTCTCCCGCTGAGAATCCCTGCGTCTGGACGCCTTGGAGTTGCAGCCTGTGGTGTCCTGCCGCCTTCCGCCTCCGCCTCCTCCGCCTCCCGCACTGACCCGGGAGGTCCCTATTTCCCGAGCTGGCCTCCATTTCTCCTTCACGGCTCGCCTGCTTGTCTCCGCCAATGCCTGGCCTTCAGTGCTGGGTGCCCGCCTCCTCCCTCGACCGGCCCGATCACGCCGGTAGTGATCCCGATCGACCTTAGCTGCGGGCTTCCGCCTCCGCTACCGCCTTCACCCGAGCCTCACCGGCTTGGTTGGTCTAGCCGAGCCGCCTCGCCAGTCGCGGCGTCCGCCGCCACGACCTTTCTCCGCCTCCTTCACGCCTCCTCCAGAGGTCTTCACCGTGCTTGGGCCTCTCACAGACGCTTCAGTCAGACACAAGGGTCTTGGTCCGGCTTGCCGAACTGTCCCTGACCTCCCGCCTCAGCCTCCCTCCTCGACCAGGGACTCCGCCTACTTCCACTGCCTCACCTACCCTTGAAGTTCCACCATCCTCCGCCGGGTGGCTCCACTGGGTCTTCTCATTGCCATGAGGCCCCAAAGCATACCGTCCATGACGGTAGCTAAAACTAGCCGCTGCTTCTTCCATGGTCACCGGGAGATGCCTGGAAGTCCGCCGTGGGCGCTGGCATCTCTCGGGTCCGTCAAGGACTGCCATTCTCGCATCCCGAGCGAGTCCGATCGGGCTCTCTCGACCGTCAGACCCTCAGGTCCCGAGTGCCGGTCCGAGCCTCACCTCCTTGGCCTCTCTTGGCCGCTAACTCCTTCTCCGCCCTTCTCCTCCCGGGGCTCGGAGGTGAAGGGGTCCGAGCCGGCCCTTTTGCCTCTCCGGCCGGGACAGACCCCGTGGCTGCCGGTGGCCTCCCGCCTCCTTGGGCGCCCCTTTCCTCCGCCTCTTAGACCGCCTCTCGCTTCTTGCTACCGCTGGCAAGAGGCAAGTGTGGAACGCAAAAGTTTGGGCAACTAGTTTAAATGAGTTGTTTTGAACAGCCCACACTCTTTTGCTAGAAATGGTTTGGTGAAGACATGCAAGGAAATTTTTGCTCCTTTTGAGCGGGAGTTGTAGGACCATGTCGGAAGGCAGAGGATATGCAGGAAAAGAAACGGGTCAAAACGACCCACTGTGAGGAGAAAAGGTAACCTACATGAGTGGTAGGAGGTGTCCTACCACCGTAGGGAGAAACTCCTACCATGGTAGACGAGGGTAGGAGAGATCCTACCACCGAGGAGATGACCTCGCTAGTGTTTTGATCACCTACCAGTAGGGAATAGCTCCTACCATGGTAGGAGAGGGTAGGAAGGTATCCCACCGTCAGAGTAACTCCCACCGTGGTAGGAGAAAGGGAAAACGCCTACCATGGTAGGAGGATGTCCTACCACGGTAGGAGATAGGTTGCTAAGGAAAGTAGCTTATGTTTTAGGCGTGATAGGCTTGCTATATATAGGGTCTTTTAGTGGACTAGATAAATAGGCCAAAATAGGTAATTAAGAAATTAGAGGCTAATTTTCAATTAGAAATTAGAAAATAGGGAAATTGGTATTTTAGTATAAGGAAATTAGGAAACTAACATCAACGGTGAGAGGGCCACGTGGCACACATCCAAGGGCAGGATAGAATGGTAGTTACTTTTCTAACCCTTGGGTGACTTATAAAAGTGGGTGCCCGCAAGAGGCCACAACTAAACTTGGAGACTACCACAGCAGAAGGCGCCCCGCCACACCTCAAGCTTCCCAAGGCCCCCATACAACGCCCGCACACGCGCCTGCGCCGAGGAGGAGAGAAGGAGGCAAGCTCAACAAGGAGGCGGAAATCCAGGCCCAAGAGAGGGAGAAGGAGGAAATTGAGGAAGAAGAGAAGGGAGAAGAAGGTTGGGGCGCAACACTGCCAAGCTCGTGAGGGTGCCTAGGAGGGTGGAGCATGGCAAGATTGCTAGGAAACCGTGAAGGGCTCCTAAATTGTCAAGGTGTAAGAGTCCGTGGGGAATTTTGGTGAGCTTTCTGCGGAGAAATCGGGTTTTTGGGACGCTAAGGAGTGTGTAACAACTCACCGCCGAATCAACTAGCCCGAAAATGGATGGCTGCTGACCTACACCCGCCATTGGGGCAAGTGCGAGGTTCCAATGAGTAGAAGGGCGTGGGGGTTGTGGTGCAGTTGGGGCGTGAGCTCAAGGCTTGACCTGCAAATCTTGGTGGTAGTAGCAAATATTCAAATGAGAACTTTGAAGACAAGTGGAGAAAAGGTTCCATGTGAGCAAGAATTGGACATGGGTTAGTCCTTGCAAACGCTTTCTCCTCTACGATTTACTCTGCTCATAGCTCAAAGGTCCTTGCCCTTGCTCTCCTCCCCGCTTACATATATACACTATATATATGAACATACCAAAGCATATTACTTGAGCTTATCCACTTAGCTATTGTATCCTAAAATACACTATAATATGTAAGGAATCACGGCTAATGATGTTGTGCTTCTCTGCGCGATCAGAACTCTTCTACGTGGAGTGTGGATCTCATGCCAAACATGCGAGGCCAGCGTCGAAACAAGCATGTCATGCTAAGAGCATTTCGAAAGTGGTGCAGGTTGCCATCTTACCCAAGTGTGACTCTCCACGGACGTTTGCTTCTGTCTTTTAGTTGATATGGAGCATGTGCAGAGGTTCTCACGGGCAATGAATTGGAGAATTTCAAGGGTTGGCAGAGCTTGATTGATCATGACGTGCCGAGATATCAGCCGATGGACTTCTTTGACGCTTGGTGCAAACCTTCAAGCGGCCTTCATATTGTCTCACCAAGATGAGAAGATATGGATGAAAGGATCCCTCCAGTGCTAGTGCGGGGTGAGCAATGGCTTGGCATTTTCGCCATACTACTTGTTGTATGGGCGACAATCATTTTGCCAAACATGAGGAGCAAGGCTACAAGCAGTGGATGATCCGGATGACTACCTAACTGAAAGCATACACAAGAGGAGGGACATGAAACCCAAGGTGCGCCAAGTTCGGTTGGAATTATGTCTACACGCCGGGTGAGCAACACCTTGGAGGTATCCACCACGAGTCATCTTCAGGAAGTCGTCCAGTAGGCAATATGGAGTGTGAGCTTGAAGGATCCGATGGCAAGATGGAAGGATCACCGGGAACTGGCACCATGCTACTTACCCATTTGACCCTCAACTCCTACAATGGCGTCACCAAAAGACTTGGAGTGTCATGTTTTGTGGACTTCACGGTGATGATGATGTGATGCTTCTTTGTGATGGGCATTGCCAATAGGGGATACACATGTTTTGTGTTCAACCACCTCTTGAGGGACAACAAGCGTGGCCATGGCCGGGGAGCACCATCGGCCAAACCATGTTTACTAGTGGGCAAGCTCATCTTTGGCCAAATGGTGAACTACAGGCGGTGAGCGGAGGAAACTACGGTGGGCTGGGCAATCTTTGATCGTTAGAGGGACTTGGGTATAGGAGGCGAAGACTAATCGAACCATCTAATACAGGTTCCTAAAGTTTCCTCGGGATAGCTGGAGCTAGTTTTATGGTGGAATGATTAGAGGCATTGGGGTGAAGTCTGACCATTCTCAAACTTTAAATAGGAAGCATGAGGTTGTGATTGGTCCCCACGCATGAAGCTCAAGTGGGCCATTTTGGTAGCGGGCGATGGGATGAAGGAGCTGATTATGGCTAAGTGCTGCCCTAGATCCTAAAGGTGTTGAGATTAAGGCGGCGATGGTGGCATGATGCGGGCGATAGGCGCCGGCATCAAAAGGAATCAGTCAATATTCCGGGCAAGGAGGTGGCGGTGAATGAGCGTGCAAGAATTGGACATGGGTTAGTCCTTGCAAACGTTTCTCCTCCTCAGCGATTTACTCTTGCTCATAGCTCAAAGGTCCTTGCCCTTGCTCTCCTCCTGCAGTCCTTACATACACTATAATATGCA